>OZ008371.1:178462135-178789635 GCA_963931995.1 Phaonia tiefii | reverse complement strand
GTGGATCACATAGTTTCTCTAAGTGTAAGTTTCTCTAAGTTAAAGAAATTGATGGCACTGCTACTCTCAGTGGAAACTACGAATTGTAGAAAGTTATGATTTAAAATTGTTGTTGCCTTACATTCTTCACAATTGTCAAATACGTAGATCGCATTAAATTGATGTTACAAAAATGTTTCTCTTCACATTCTAATGTATCTATAAGAGTTGTCTAAATGCATTTGTGTTCAAGACACTCTACTACGTGCATTTCTTTACCATTCGAAAATATTATTGTGGCATTATGTTCGAGACAAGATTAGCTTTAGGTGTCTTTACACCGACCTTGGAAACAAAATTGTAAACAAAAATTTATGCCACAGTTCTTGCAAAATTCATAAATAAATATTTTATCATGAAATCGAATAAAGGGAAGCGGAAGAACTTCTTGCAATCAGTGATCTGTGCATTTCCAAGTATTTACGATCACTGACTGGGGGCTACAATTTTACAACAGTGACGAATGGTTATTTGAGAAGCATTTTCTTGACTAAGTCCTCGAAAGAGTCGCCGTCACTAAGGGAGCTGAACGTTGTCAGTATAGTATACCAGAATTATACTTCTTCAGTTATATTGCTGGTCATCACATCCTGTGGAGTATATTTTAAAGTAAATTAAAAATTTTCAATAAAATAATTTGTGAAATTTATTAAATTTTAATTTAGAGTTTGCGCCATGCATTAAAATGTTCGATTCTGGCCAATGTTTGCAATATTTATTCTCTTCCTCTTCCTACAGCAACATGTTTTATTTACCAAAAGTTGTCTGAAAAATATTTCAATATTTAATAGAACAATATCTCCTAAAATTGAATATAACAGTGCAAGCTCGATGATTGTTTTTTGTTTACAAAAATGTAACTCGAATTTGTCGCTGAAGTTGGTCTATTTCTACTCCAGCAACAAATTTGTTCGAATCAATAATATACTATTAAACGGTAGATGGCTCTGTATTTCGAATTTCATTTTCAAACTTAAAAACAGCAATGAAAATTGTAACTATTTGTGCTAAACGATGCATTATAAAACGTAATTTTATCCGTAGAATCTTTTAATAGCAAATATGTTTAAATACATTAACATTTTTTAATATACAAAATACAAACCTGTATGTAACATTTATGACATTTGCATAATGATGCATCTAATAGAGGTGGTGTTATAAGAACAACTTAAATTATTTACTTTTTCTTCTGTTCATTGCATGAACAATCAAATTCAAATGTACTTGGTTTTTGTAATTTCTGGATTACTTTTATTCTTGTCATACATTTGTGTTAACTTTGACACGAAAGCAAAATATATTTTATTGTTGCTATGATATATTTGTCTTGGTTTGGTTACAAGCAAGCGATTATCGCTTGCTAAGTTACAAAGAAAACGGCAATTTAGCGATATGTAATTTTATTCACAAATATGAAAAAGGATTGAAAACTGTAAAAGATGTCAAAAAAAAAATTCTTTAAACTTAGCGCAAATGAATCGCGTCGCTAAGTTCTCGCTAAGTCTGCGCTAAGTGCTTCATACAAAACAAGCGATTACATAAGCAAGCGGTGTAACCAAAACGCGCTTATTGACCGTAATACTGGTATCACCTGTTAGAAGAAGCATCTATATTCGAAGTAAACTCTTGCTTACGCCTATTGAAAATTTTGCTTGCATTGTGATTCCGGCTTAACTGTTGATATCATGAACGGCATGTGTAACAATTGGTTGCGTTTACCGACCTCCAACTGTATATCGTAAACCATAAAAAATCGGTTGTTGCAAACGATATTATAGAAAATGTTGCTGACACAACGAACAACATTGGAAATTCAACTGTCACAACCATACCATTTATAAAACGAAGTTGCTTCAACCAAATTTCAGTTGGGGAGACTAAATTTTGTCGTGGCAACGTCACGTCGGTTGTGGCAACCGCAAATCGGTGGATGATGCAAATCGTCTGGCTTATCAAACAATTAACTCGGAGTTGGTTACCGCAAGTATTGTTGATACCACAGCCGGTATATGTTAAAATTCCTTGTGTTTGCTAAAAATGTCGGTTGTTGCAACCGAAATTGTATAAAATTTAGATGACACAATGAATGTAATTAGAAATGCAGTTGTCACAACCAAACCAGTTAAGAAACAACGTTGTTTCATACGAAATTTAGCTGTGGGGATTAAATTCAGTCGTTACAATCTCAATTCGCTCGTGGCAACTGCAGTTGGGTGGTTGGTGCAATTGTCTATTGCAATGGTCTGTTAAAATAATTGTCTCTCTGAGTGTGGGATTTGATTAGTGGCAAGTGAGATTGCAACCTTCAATTAGTTGCGTTCATCGAGATCGCACTGTATTTCATAAACCATAACCCGATTTAGTAACAAAACAAAAAATATTGGCAAATTTATGCACAACAACTGAATTTTGTTTAGTTTCTATGATTATAATCGGACAAATTTATATGAGTCTCTCTGGCCCTCTATGGAAAACACTAAAAATCCACTCAGGAATAAAAACATATATCAGGCAGGAACTCCTCGTATAGCCAAAGCAGACAACAGTGTTGCATAAAGACCGCGCCGCATTCACTAATCCACTGATGCGAGTACTCCCCAGACGAACGAATGATTGGACGGACGGACGGATTAACAGGAGCACAATAGATTTATATAACGCCGCCATGAGCTTTCATAGGAATACGACACACAATAACCCACCGCCACTATCGTATAATTCCACGCCTGCAATAGAGATCTAGTGATGGTTTTGGGATGTTGAACGTTTTCTCTTGTTTCTCGGGTAGTCATCATCATGTTGGATGTTGGAGGTGGAGAATGAGCTTAGAGTTTTATTTTGGAGTTAGACAGTCAAAGGCTTAACCAAATAAACCAAATTTGTCGTTTTCGTTTTGTCGCTGGGGTGATGGCAAGCGATAGTGGCCACGGTGGCGGCCGTGGTCACCGGGAACAACAGTTTAACAATGGCAACAAATCACAGAATCACTGGCACCGTCAGTAGCAGCCGTGTGTTTTTGTTGATTCATAATTTGGAGTTGGAGCTGGTATAACAACTCCCTGGCCACAGCCACGGCTTCTATTTGTCTGTTGCTTCTGCTGCCTTTGTGCAATCATAAATTCATTTGTGACTTTGTATTGTTAATTCTGGTTGCAATGCAATGGTTGCGCGCTGGTCATTGCTGGTTGCATTTGTTTGTTAGAGCCGATGGCCGTGTTGTTGGTTGTTGGTTGTTGTTCGTTGCTAGTGCCGGGACCTGTAAACTCATGACAACTTTCTGGTTATGACCATGTATGAATATGTACATTGCTCCTTCTCATTTGCTCCTGGACAAAAAACTTAGCTTCATATGGTGAACCACAATTGGGTTGAATTTCTGTTTAGTTCTAACAACAACGCCAGTGACAACAAAGGGTTTTTGAGAAAGAGTTCTGGCCACCCAAAAAAAAAAGCCCTAGCCCTGTCGGCCTAAAATGTTGTTTGTTTATCGTGTATGTTCTATTGAATTTGCTATTTGTGATGGCCATTGTTTCGCAAGTGCTCTTTGTGTTCCCCGCCCCAACCCGCGGCCTTGGTAAATATGACCGAACGATCAAATGACCCGTGATTTATGCTAAACCTAATTGAATTGTTAACGGCATGAAAGGAATTGTTTGGTTTTGGCAAATCAATTGTCGAATTTTTGGGTTGAATTTTTGTTGCTTTTGATTTTTATTTTTTTTTTATAACATTCATTTTTTGTCATAGAATTTTGTTTGACTGATTGACAAATAGGCGTAATGAGTAAGAGTCATTGGTATGTTAAGCTTAACTGTTTAAATACGTCGCATAAACCGAAATTAGTCAAACATTTTTGTAGAAGGTGTAATACTTAGATAGCATGACGAAAACTCTAGGGCAACAATTACTCATGAAACGTACACGTTGTTTTTTTTGTGTTTCTTTCAACCACTGCTTCAAATAATAATAAAGACATCACTGAGGGATTTTAGGCCCCCTCAACCCTACCAACAGAATACGAGAGTAACTGGACGTGATTCCACAATTCCCCACTTGAGTGCCAATTGGATATAGCTAAGGAACCTTCACTATATCCCAAGGTAACATATTGGTTGGGAACTATCACTGCCTCCTCGTGTAAAGCGCTTTAATTTATATAAAGTTCTTTGAAACCCTGAAAGTATGCAGCATTAAATAGAATTTATTTTATGATAATTAATTTTCTCCCAAACTTTTAATTTATTTAGATGTCGCAGCAGTTTGATTTAGTAGTTTGCAGTAGTTTGATTTAGAAGAAAGTATCTCAAATCGATTGATATGAGAGGTACCAAAAGTTGTCATCCAGGCAGCCAGCTTGCGTGCCAGACAGACAGACGGTCATGGTTCCACGGTTCCAATTACTCCTGGAACTTCGTTCCAATAGCACAAAAAGTGTGCCCAACAAACCAGTGTGCATAAAAGTACAAAGGTATTACCCAGCGGGCAAAAAACCGAGCCTTAGCGAGTGTTACGCTAAATGCTCGCAAACGGGCTCAGAAGCGAGTATTTATCGGACCAAAACCGGGGGAGAAATTAAACTCGCCCAAATATTCGCAAACTGGTTTAAAAACGGGTGCTAAACGGACGAAAAGAGAGAAACATTGTTGTCATTGTGTCGTGCGCCAAACAGAGGCACACACGTGCAGGCACACGACACAACAACAAAGTTTTGGCTATTGTATTTTGTTTTATTTTTCGTGTTGTTCTCGCAAAAGATATTGCAAAAGTCTCGCAACCGAATCTCTTGCAAGACATCGTAAACGAAACTTTTACTGCCACAAACTGAGCGACTGATGATTCATTTTCCGATCGTTTTCGGATCTGTTTTCGAGAGTTTTACCCGCAAAAGTTTCGCGTAACTCTCGTATGCGATATCGTATACGAAGTTTTGGTCCGCTGGGTACATATATTTACAGAAAAATTTACTTAACGGTACAAACGATGTACTTAGAAGAAGAAACATACACAAAGGCATAACAATTGTACGCAAATGAACAGGCAAAAAATAATTCATTGGCAAAAAAAATGTACTAAGCCCATTTGAACCATTGAGGCAAGCAAACAAGCACATATTTAAAAAAGGCTAAGCACAGAGTAATGACGTATAGTGTAGACAACTCTCTCAGTAAATTGATGACATTTGGTGGGTGTGTTGCAAATGACCGGCTGGATGCTGGAAAGTATTGCGTTAATAATACCAGATAGAGGCAATGGCTCAAACCAACCAACAGTAAACTATAAATACTATAAATATACCACAAATATATACCAACAATAAAATATAACAAATAGGTCCAAAATACGTTTAAATTTCATAGTTTTCAACCAAAACGAGAAGACAAATTTTAATTACACCTGGTGTGGGTCAACTTACGTCAAATAACTCTCTATCCCACCAACCGCATTACGAATAGTGTCAAAGGAAATGTCAGATGAGAAGAATGGCAGCTCTACATGACATTACTCTATGACACTAAGTATACTCGAATATTGTAACACGTAACACACATATGCACTTAGTCGCAATTACTCACTGTACAAGACGACCAGCATCAATTTAATTATGATTTGGTTCGAAAACCCTTCATTAGTTTAAAAATATATATCTCAACAGTGAAAACCCACTGTTGCCTAAGTTCGATTTCTAGTTTTACTAACCCTGAATTGTCAACTGATATTCAGAATTTTTTTGCTCAAAAATACTTCATCTCAGAAATGGCATGAAATTAAAATCTTGCGCGAATTTTCAAACACCCTTTCAAACACGTACAGAAAGACGAGATATTTTCAAAGGTGATCACCTATTTTCATTAACGTTTAATGCGGGGCACGCACGATACATCAGATTGATGTGCATCTATATATGTTGTAGTGAAAATAAAATCGTATGCGTGCAGGTAAACGTACTAGACATCTGCACACGACGTCTTGAATGGTCATTCAAGACATTTGCTTTTTTTCAAGACATGTATTATAGCGAAGAAGTGACAACCAAGTACTTCTGGGAACTGTCGACAAAGCGTTAGTGTATGTGCGAATTGGAGGGTACACGAAATCACAATGTGATCTGAAGTGAAGTAGCAATAGACCATACATGGGGCAAATTAACTATATGACAATTATAGTTTGTAATTTAATCTGAATTACTTACCTTTCGAAATGCAACTTCAAAAAAAAAAAATGCAATACCATTGGCAATTGTATTTATTTTCAAAGCAGTTCCCTCATATCGGGCACTTTTGGTTTCCAAATATGTAATACAGTACAGGTTTATGAATTTGAAAGTACTATGAAGCAATACCCAACAAAGCCACAAACCCCTACATATAAAATATGTTAAAAACAGAATTGCCAGCAGTCAAACAAATTCAAAACAATTAAAAGCTTTCATTACAATTGGCATCCGATTCCACAACCTGAATTTGCATTACCTGAGCAAACGCAAATTCAAAATTTGTTTATTGCTATTGTGAACAATGATAATTCTTTTTCATTTGCATAAGCTAAAGTAATGCAAATTAAAATCCAATGCAAATTAAAAACCACCATGTATGACAAAAACACAATACGATCTGAAGTGAAGAAGCAATAGTAAGTAGTATTGCTTTTTGTCTTCTACAGCTTCACGACATACACGAATGCTTTTTTCCCAGAACACTGAAGTATCTGGTTGCCACAATTTCGCTGCAGTGCATGTCTTAAAAAAAGCAAATGTCTTGAATGACCATTCAAGACGTCTTGCCCAAATGCCTAATACGTATATGAGAATAGTGTGCATAAATTAAAGCAAATATCAAAAATCCTGCGTAATGCCTTTTTGAATCTCATTTGACTCTAAAAATTTAATTTTAAACTGACGGGTCCGCCAAATAACATTTTTTTTTTGAAAATGCTATAAAAAAAAACTACTGAATATTTTCTCAAATTTTATTTTTTATTTGAAAGTACAATCCTTCCGGTTAATAATGGAAAATAATTTCATTCAAATGGCTGCCTCGGCTGGCCATGCAGTAGCCTACACGATCGGTCCAATTTTTAAGCACATTATCGATTGTGTGCAGCTGTATTTCAGCAATGGCTTCACTAATATTGCATTTTCAAAAAAAAAAAGTTATTTGGCGGACCCTTTATTTAATATGCGGTAAATAATCGAAATGTCGTATCCTTTGTTCTCCCTGATTTTTAACATTTATCCAAAATAATTCAATTAATAATATTTTCTATCCCTCTTTCCAGGTCAATGGTGGCAGCATAGCAGAAAATGCCGGCTTAGTACCCGGGGATTCCGTTATCAAAATCAACGAAGTCGACGTTTACAATTTACGCCATAAGGATGCCCAAGATATTGTCGTACGCTCTGGCAACAACTTTGTGATGACAATTCAGAGGTAAGTGTTTGCAAACAAAATTTCAATAAAATCGGAATTAAACCCGTTAACAACTAATCGTTGGTGCCCACCTGCGCCTAATGATTATATTTGTTTTTTGTTTTTTTTTTTAATGCAACAGGGGTGGTTCGACCTGGCGTCCACATGTACAACTAACTGGAAATATGCCTCAACCCAATTCGCCCCATTTGCAAACAGTGACGAAAACTTCATTGGCTCACAAACAACAAGAGTCCCAACATATCGGCTGTGGCTACAACAATGCGGCCAGACCATTTGTAAGTTACCATATCGAGATGCTACATTCAGTAATCATAATTTTATTCATATTCACATTCAACTTTCGAGAAAAGTTTAATAATGATAATAATAACAATGAAACCTCAAAAACTTTCTGTTGTACGTTGGTGTTTGGGTTCAAAACCCAACTCTTGTGCTGATATAAATTCTATATTCATTAGTAGTGTAGCAGTGTAGACATAATCCCAAGCTTACCCAGCTGGCCTTAGAGCCCTTTCTGTGAAAGGGAGTGGGTGCAACATAATAATGTAAATTAGCTTTAGTTCATAAAGTGTTAAAAGTCCTTTTGAAAAGGGTTTCACTGAATGTGTTGCGTGTTTTTGTGTGCGTGTGTTTGTATGTGTACGTTTGTGTTAGTGCATCCGCTTACACTTCCGTTTCCCACACCTTCCGACACAGAGTGAGAGATGAAGGAGTTTAGTGTCCAAATAGTGTTAGGTATCCTTTTTACGGCAGACCTTTGCAACTCGACTACCAGATGACATTTTAATAAAATTACATGACAAATGATTGAAATTTATACAATATTTTATTTTGATTTGGTTTTCATGAGTTCTACTTCCACACCCTATTCCTTTTCCCTTGCTGTAGTTAGCTGCCAGTGGTGTTGTGCTTTGCTCAGTTGTTGTTATGGGTTTACCCATACTATCCTTGGAGAATTTTATAAACCATCTTACGTGTTGTAACATCTTCTGCTCATATAAGTCGTATGAATGTCTGTCGGGTGTACTATGTCTCATCTATGATGACATTTGTATTCATTGTTTGTTTGAAATGTGTCAAAAGATGAAATATGGAATAGTTTTCCTTTTGGGAATATCAAAATAATAATAAATACATACAACCATACAGCCAGACATCCATACTACATAGATCCATACATAAGTCTTTAATGCAATGGAATTATGTTGGTTTATTTTAAGGGATTTCTTATGTCTGCTTCACCATCAGAGCTTTAGAAAGAAGATATGTTGCCACCCAAAGGGTTAACATTGGGATAAATATGAATATAAATTATGGAATTTATTGTTCATAAGCGTTATAATAATAGATTTCTCAAACTTAAGCTGAAAGGAGTATGAAACTAATTCTTCATTAATATGAAAATGGTTTTAAGGATAAGGAAGGGAATTTTTGTTTGCAATATATAAATTAAAGTCATTTTAATCTTAAAGTTTTAATAATTTCAATCATTTTTATTACAGTCGTTGAAGAAATCTTCCATCACTTCTTAAATAATTTAACGTTCTTTTAAAGGTTGTCCGAAAATGCACGTATGCTTGGAATTCCGTGCCATGTGTGCGAAAAAGTGTTGTTGTTGAAGAAAAATGACAACATCAGAGCTGACTGTTCAGGGTGATAAAGTGCTATTTTGGGCTAAGCAAGCACTTTAGAGATAAAGCCCTCTCTCGAGTAACAAAAGTCCAGGTGTACCAGACTCTCATACAAACTGTCTTGCTATACAGCGCAGAATCTTGGGTATTATTGCAAGCATACGAAACATCTGCAGGAGTCTTCGAGAGAAAAATACTCCGAAAAATGTGTGGCCCTATAGTGCAAAATGGCGAGTATCGGCTTCGCATGAATCATGAGCTGTATGAGCTTTATTCCGACATTGACATATCAACGGTCACGCTTTGGTCTAATTCGCGTGGAGGCCCTTCTCGTCGTAAGCATTAATTTTGTCTTGTCCTCATTTACTGTCAGACCCACGTTTGCTGACTCCTTCCCAATTCTCGAAAACACCAGAGCAGAGTTTCTCCCGTATCGGGCTATCGAACGCCGCCTCATAATCGACAAATAGATAATAGGTGTCGATTTGTTTTTCGTGGGTCTACTCCAAGATTTAGCGTATCGCGAAAATCTAGTCAGTTATCGATTTTCCAGGCCTAACGCCACACTGGTATGGTTCAATAAGGTCAGTGATAATTGGTTTTAGTCTTTCGCACATTATACTTGATAGAACCTTATATGCAGTGGATAAAAGGCTTATTCCATGGCTGATGGCACAGAGACTCGGGTCACCTTTTCTAAATATAGGACATAGTACACTGAGACTCTAATCGCCGGGCATGCATTCATCTAACCAAATTTTGCTAATGAGTTGATGCATATACCTTATCCTTAAACAGCTCCGTCGGAAATCCGTCGGCTCCTGCGGCTTCGTTGTTCTTAAGCCGGGCAATAGCTGTTCTGGCCGCGTCTTGGTTAGGAGGTGGGCAAACGACGTCGTCGTCTAAATTCTGATCGACTGTCCCATCGTTATTGAATATATTAAGTACCAGTACTGCGGAGAAATGAATTCTCCATATTCCCAACATGCTCTGCACATCTGCGATGAGATTTCCGCCCTTGTCTCTACAGAAGGGGGTCCCTGAACCATGTCTATTAGTCCCGTTTTTGACTTTTTTGTAGAATTTTCAGGCTTTGTTCTTCCTTCTGTATTTCTCAATTTTCCGACTCTCGCGCTTTCTCCACTGCCGTTTCTTTTGCCCAAAGAGACGGTTTACCTCCTTTCTTTTCTCCCTCTACCGCTCAGTCATAGATCGCGTTACAACTGACTGAAGCATTGCCATACGTACAGCGTTCGTTTCATCATTTGCAGTGCGACGCTCTTCGTTGTACCATGGTATGTTGCAAAGCGGTTTTTCTATACCAAGTTCGGTGGTTGCTGCGGCAGTTTTTGTAGAGTAGGAAATGGGTTTCCATTGCGCTTTAGTATCATCATTAGGAGGGGATGGGTTCTGTGACAAAAGTTGCGAGAGCTTCATTGAGTAGGCTTTGGCTACCTCTGGTAATTGCACCTTTCCGATGTCTAGCTTTCTCGGCGTCGGGTTTCATACGATTTTCGCCATTCTTAATCTCATGCGAACCTTTGTTGCTGCCAGGTAGTGATCAGAATCGATGTTAGCTCCTCTAATCACTCATACGTCCATTACACTGGATGAGTGCCTTGCATCAATTACCACGTGATCAATTTGGTTCTTCGTTCTTTGAGGTACAAAACTGGGCATGGCACAAAAATCTATTATTATTTACACAGTATATTTTAGCAAAATATTGCCTAGTACCGAATTGCATTAAGACCGGTTGTGGCTTACGAGAGTTATCTGGTCGATCAAGCGGTCATCCGCCCAACTTTTGTCTGGGAGGTACCAGAATCGGTGTGGCAAACCCGCTCCGGAGAGTCGCATATTTATTGTCCAGTACAAAATTTCAAAAAGATTGGTTTGGTTTTGCGGGGCTTTCGTGCGGAACAGACAGACGGCCAAACAGCTTTTGTATGGGAGGTACCAAGCTGGGCTTAGCAAAATCACCCTTGTCTTAATCGGTGATTGGCGTTTGAAGACGTGAAGCTCTACACATAATGTCAATATGGTCGGTAGTATTTCACGCGTTTTATCGGATTGACAACCCGGAGGACCACCAAACTTTTGTAAAGGTGGTGCCAGAATGGGTGTGGCAATCTCAACGATTTTCTGCAGTTGACAGATTTTTAAATACTGTGTGATTTGGAGCTAATCACAAGAAAAAAGTTTTATAAGAAATATGATTTTGTACTAAATGTGTCGATTTGTATGGAAGGTACCAGAAGGGGTGTGGTCGAAACGCACATTTTTAATCCCAAACTAAGTTTGGATAAATAATAGGTAGTTACCTTGTTGACCAGACAGACAAACAGACAGACGGGCATGGCTCAATCGTCTTAAAAAGTCCTAAAACTAATTTCGTCCAAAGATATTAAGAGCTCCTAATATGGCTATATCTATGCGTAACATATTTTTTCCAAATTAATTGATAAATACCACCATCCATGCATGGGATTTTTTAATTTGCATTGGATTTTAATTTGCATTACTTTATCTAATACAAATGCAAAAGAATTACCATTGTTCGCAATGGGAATTGAACAATTTTGAATTTGCATTTACTCAGGCAATGCAAATGCACGTTTCGGAATCAGATGCCAATAGTAATGAAATATGGGAATGCTTTTAATTGTTTTGAATTTGTTTGACTGCTGGCAATATTCTTTTTAAAGTATTTTATATGTAGAGGTTTGTGGCTTTGATAGGTATTGCTTCATAGTACTTTCAAATTCATAAACCTGTACTGTATAAAATAATTGAAAACCAATAGTGCTATATATGAAGGAAATGGTTTGAAAACAAGTACAATTGCCAATAGTATTGAAATATTTGTGAGTTTTCATTTCGAAAGGTAATTCAAATTAAACTACAAATTATAATTGTCATATAATTTATTTGCCCCATGTATGCCCCCATCCCTGGGAGAAGGTATAATTATAAAAAAACATGTTTCGCATTGAATAGCAGAGGAGGGCTATTCAGAACTAGTAAGCTGTGTGTTTTCCAGTTTTACACTCATTGATTGGACCGTCACTAAGCGAGCTGGCTGTCGTCTTAAGGACTATAATGTGGTGCGGGCAGGGATCGAACACACATACTAATGCACAAGAGCCACGCACACCACCATTGAACCACCGACGGAGTATAGGTACTCCTATTTATCATACTTAGGGCAAATTAATTAGATCGCAATTATAATTTATAATTAAGTTGAATACCTATACAAATGCAATTTCTAAAAAATATAAACACCATTGGCAATTGTCCTTATATTCAAAGCATTTCCTTCATCTGTGGCAATTTTGGTTTTGAAATATTTTATACAGTACAGGTCTATGACTTTGAAAGTACTACGAGGCAATACCCATCGAAACCACAAAACCTCTACGTATAAAATACTATACAAACAGAATTGCCAGCTGTCAAACAAATTCATAATTACTAAAAGCATTCCCATATTTCATTACAATTGGCATCCGATTCCACAACCTGCATTTGCATTGCCTTAGAAAATGCAAATTGAAAATTTTTTAATTGCCATTGCGAACAATGGTAATTATTTTTCATACTGCAAATTAAAATCCAATGCAAATTAAAGAAAACCCATGTATGTTTCAAATATTTTATACAGTACAGGTTTATGAATTCGGAAGTACTATGAGGCAATACCTATCAAAGCCACAAACCTCTGCATTTTAAATACTTTAAAAACGGAATTGCCAGCAGTCTAACAAATTAAAAATAATTACAAATATTTCCATATTGAATTGCAATTGGCTATCGAGTCGCCAACCTACATTTGCATTGCCTGAGCAAATGGAAATTCAAAATTATTTAATTGTCATTGCAAACAATGATAATTCTTTTGCATTTGCATTAGATAAAGTAATGCAAAATAAAATCCAATGCCAAATTAAAAAAACCCATGTATATTTCAAATGTTTTATACACTACAGGTTTAAAAATTTGGAAGTACTATGAGGCAATACCTATCAAAGCCACAAACCTCTGCATATAAAATACTTTAAAAAATTTCCATATTGAATTGCAATTGGCTATCGAGTCACCAACCTACATTTGCATTGCCTGAGCAAATGGAAATTCAAAATTATTTAATTGCCATTGCGAACAATGGTAATTATTTTGCATTTGCATAAAGTACTGCAAATTAAAATTCACTGTAAGTTAAAAACTCCCAACACTTCGACGTACGTTCTATGTAGTTATGGAATACAAGATTTTATAAACATCGTTTTAGTTTCCTAAAGCGAGAAAATATTGAATCTTAGGCAGACAGCGAGATTAAACCTCTCCCTTTTATATCTCCTATTTCACCCAGATTATGCTTTTCGTTTTCCTCACTTAGCCAATTCCCTTCATTGACATCCACTTTAATATTTATCCATTTATTAAGTACAACTACTTAAAAAAATCTTTATTCCAATAGGGGATTAATGAAAAACTTGGAAAACATTTAGAAAGATATAAAGCTTTTAGAGATTTCAACTTTTTTCGCCGATAAAACGACACAATCTAAGTAAGACAAAGTAAAAATCCAGTGCAGCAGAAATAGCAGCAACATCATACAGACGACCATAATAATTTTATCACTTTAGAGAGCTGACATAAAGTTTCTTTGGGCTATCGCTGCCACTGACTGACACTGGCTGCTGCTGCTTTATATACCATGGGGTATTATTACAACAAAACACTTTATGACCTCATTTTAGCCACTGTGTAACAGCACAGAGATGAAAAATCTGTAAAAAAACTACTTGCAAAGAATCTAATAAACTCGCAAAAAATTATAAACTGAAATTGTGGTGTTAAGCAAACATCCTCACACACATTCACATACGATCACACACATACCCAGAAAGTTTTCAAAGCCATTGCAATTCATTGCAAAGGGTCCTAGTTAAGGAGAGTATTTTGCCTTCATTGTTTTGTAGATGGCTATAAGAGTTTTTTGGATTTACAAAATTCTTATTTGTTTAAATTTTTTATTATTTATTTTTTTATTTTTACAGGGCAGCAATGGCGTTGACGGCAACGTCAAGAGCATTGTCAATAAACAATACAACAGCCCAGTTGGCATTTATAGCGATGAATCTATTGCAGAAACACTCTCGGCTCAGGCTGAAGTTTTGGCTGGTGGTGTCCTTGGGTAAGTTTGGAACACTTTTACATTTTTCCCAGAGAGCTTACCAGGAAACCCAATGAAAAGTTTTATTTTATTTTGTTTCTGTTTTTTTGTTACTGCTCTCTCTTTTATTTTTCTGTTATGTTTATAATAATTTTGCGAAAAGAAGGAACAATTTCTTTTTTGTTTAATAATTTCATTTGAAAACTTTAAACAGAAAAACGGGAAATTTAAAGAAAAACAAAAACAGGGCAACGCATTCCAGAAATACAATGTGTATAAACTTGATGCTAATTGGAATAAATAACAATTTAAGGTGGTATTGGTAGACTAGAATACATACTACAAAAATATTCGTGTGTTGCAGTATGATTATATAATAATTATCGCTTCTATCTCACAAACCCTCACCCAAAGGTGTTTTGCTATATCTTTAAAACTAAAGGACAAAATTTCAGAATTTTTGGAACGAAGTTCTTCCTTATCGCACGTTGCGGGATGGGGGCTAAATGAAAAAAAATTAAACAACTATTTTTTAACACTCTTTTGCTACAATCCAGTATTATCAACTATATTGGGTACTTTTGCTTTGGTTTGTATCGAGACTAACATATGTTGGGAAATTTCTTGTTTTATGGGAAGTTTTCTAGGTGGAGCCTGTAACCAATATTTTAGCATATATTTTAGTTTTGAGCCCAATAAAAAGTAAATTTAGAAAATCCAAAGTGAAAGAAGTTTAAAAAAAGAAAAATTTCTTAAATAAGTGCCTTTTCGTAACGAAAGGAAATTTTCTCAAAAAAATACCTATTCATATTCTTAACAAAGTACATTTCTTAAAGGAGTACCCTTGCTTAACCCTAGAGAGCTAATCTATTTCAGAGGTACACAAAGGCTTATCATACGTTTCAGAGGCGTATATATGTAAATTACAACATGTAGGCAAAAATAATCCTACTTATGACAAAATTTTATAAAGATATATAGGATAGGAATATATGTTTACACAGTTTAATCAAAGAAACCAGAAATCACAGCATTTTATTTCAATAAAATAAAAAGAAAAGAGAAAGAGAAAGCAAATATTTGAATTTGTGGACTCCTCGCAGGCGTAGATTAGGTTTTAAGGGTTAAAAAAAGTAAATATTCTTACAAAAAGTAGTTTTTGTTAAAAATTTTTTTTAAATAAGTACCTTTTCTTAAAAAAAGTACATTTTCTTATAACAAATTGTCTTTCCTTAAAAAACTACATTATTACTACAAAACTACAAATTAAGATAAAGAACTCCAACGGTGTAATTATAGATAATGATGATGTTAAATGCGGATTATTCAATCGGTATTTCCTAGAAAGTCCAAAAGATTTGAGAAATCAAATTGAGAGCGAGCCTGGAGACCATTTTAATGCATTTAGAATATTGAATAATACATTTTCATATGTAACTGCTTCAGAGGTTAATGAAATTATTTTAGGTTGAGACTTATCTAAAGGCTGCGGATATCATGGTATATCGCCAATAATGATATTTGAGTGTCGAGATAGCGTATCTATATCTTTCAAAAATATTTAACAGCATGTTGGATGCTTGTACATATCCGGAAAGCTTGAAAATTGCCAAAGTTGTACCCATACCTAAGAAGAAAAATACAACTGACTTAAGGGAATTTCGGCCAGTGGCTTTATTACCTATAATTGACAAAATATTTGTAAGGATTTTACATATGCAATTGTCGTCTTATTTTGAGAACAACAACTTACTAAGCAGGTTTCAGTATTTGTTTAGGAAAGGATGTGGAACGGAAGAAGCAGTAGTCAATGTAGTTAACAATATTTGTCAGGGGTTAGATAATGGTGCTTGTAGAGTTGCAGGTGTCTTCTATGATTTGTCTAAGGCTTCTGATTTGGTGGATCATGATATTCTAATTGGAAAGTTGAAATATTACGACGTGTGTGATGTTGCGTTACGTTTATTAGATAGTTATCTGACAAATCGTAAGCAATATGTTGTAGTCGGAAATAGTAGAAGTAGTACTGGTTTGGTAGATCACGGTGTGCCCCAAGGCAGTGTTTTAGGTCCGTTACTCTTTACCATATATCTTAATGATATTCAGAATCTTTGTTTGTCGGGTAAGCTATACATATACGCTGACGACATATGTGTTTTTTATCCCTATAAATACGATGCTTATTTGAAAACGTATATGGAAAGAGATGCCTCATTTATAAGCGAATTTATGAAATTAAATAAGCTAGTTTTGAATGCTGAAAAAACTAAATTGTTAAGGTTTCGGCCATATTTGATAAATAATAGAAATTTCAGTATTTATGTTGATGGAAAGGAAATTTTTAAGTCTCTCGATAGAGTATCTTGGTATTTACCTTCAAAAGCAACCTCTCTTGGGATTTGCATATTCAACAACTTAAAAACAAGATTGCTCCAGTACAAATTTAAAAATAAATTTGACAAAAGAACAAAATTGTTATTATACCAGTCGTTGATTCATAGTCATCTTATAACGTTTGCGGGGGTCGTCAACAAATAGGGGTTGTTTATGTTTTCTGTTTCGTTTTTGTATTTTCACTGCCATTATGAACGGTGGTAGGAGGCAAACCCAGTCCACCGGGTTTTTGCATTTTACCTACTGCCAGGATATTTGATTGCAGCCGCCCATTATGGATAAGACGCTGACCAGGATGCGATATGTTGAACCTGGATTTTCTTCTTTTAGTTTCTATCCGCCGTTGGCCCGTATGTTTGGCTCATCCGCCTTCTAAGGACAGAAGAATACGCCCGATTGTTTGAAGAGCTTCAGTGACATCAGTCACCTACTAAACCTGATTTGATGCTCATTTGTTTCACCTTCTCACTCTAGCTAGCTAACGGAGGTTACCGAAAAGCCATTGCCCAGGACATACTGCGTGGAAATAGTGAGCTGCTTGGACTGCCCCATGAAGAAATCATTTCTGGCCACTCCCAAGTGAATGGCAATCAGAAACTTTCCACCTCCACGCACAGTCCCATGTCACAGTCATCTGAATTACTTACCTATTATAGACGCAGCTAGAAGAAGTAACGAGTTGAAATCATTACAAAGGACTCAAAATAAAGCTTTAGAAACTGTATTCAACTTGCCGCTAACTTTTTCAACAGTCTCATTGTGCAGGGATATTTCGCCAAATGTGTTGCCTGTGCTTGGTTTATATAAAATGCAGTTACCTTTGCATACTTTCAAATCTGTAAATACTATTGAATACTTTGAAAGAAATCAAACCCAATTTAATACCAGGAATAAGATAAATCTTAGAACTGCTAGATGTCGATTAGAAGCCACAAAACAACGTCTAGAATATGTTGGTAGCTATGAATATAACTCTCTCCCTAATGATATAAAAATTATTAGTAGAATCTCAATTTTTAAAAAGAGCTTAAAACAAACTTTTATTGTGAAGTTTAGAAACTCTTCTCATGTAAAAATACGAGCAGTAAATTCAACAAGTCTATATACGTACATACATACATGGGTAAAAACTGTTTCCCCCCATTGTAATATCTTTGAATAGATTTACATATATTTACGTACATATTAAAATCAACTATTTTTATGTACTTTTTTTTGACGTAGAATACGTCTTACCTTACGGTATGAGGAGTCATGTCAGGTTTTTATTATTGTAATCTTTATTTCATTGAATTTGACGGCTAGATGAATTTTTTTAACATTTTTTTTGTAGGTAAATGAAGATGTTATCTGATATACATTTCATATTGGTTGATATATTTCTAGTATTTTAATTTCTCAAATGAAAATTGTTTAAACACATACACTCAAATATATGTGTGGTGTTTGGTTGAGTGTTTTTGGTTGCTCAACATTGCTTAGGAACATGTATCTTAGTAAAAAGTGAAACGAACAGCAAGCTAATGTTGCTTGGCAACATGTATCTAGTAAAAAGTGAAACAAACAGTAAGCTAACGTAATAAAGCTTTTTTGCGAAAGCTTCAATAAAGCTGTTGTAACATTAATTTGGAATTGTAAAGCGTAAAGCTTTCACACAACGCTCGAATGCTAATGCGAAGACTCGATAAGGTAAACCTTTTTTAATATTAGGGCGGCCCTATCAACATTCGCAGAACTTATTTCAATAAAAATATTAATTAAAATACATAAATTAAATTAAGTTTAAAAAAATTGAACATAATATCTTTTTTTTTAAACGGACTTGAATCAAATGCCGTTGGTAAATATAAAAATTACAGCAGACAGTTGTCCGAGGCCTTCGGCCACGGACTGTCCCTGCAGGCTGTGTCAGAGACACGGCCATTAAGTTTAACGTAGAATACGCCATCCGATAAGACAGAAAACATATATGACAATAAATGATAAATAATATAAGCAAATGAATTTATTGTTGTATATGTTTTCTGTCTTATCGGATGGCGTATTCTACGTTAAACTTAATGGCCGTGTCTCTGACACAGCCTGCAGGGACAGTCCGTGGCCGAAGGCCTCGGACAACTGTCTGCTGTAATTTTTTTTTATTTTGATTTTATATATTGTTTCAATTAAAATGAATTTTGAAAAATTGCCAACTTGCCTCAATAATGTCCAAGCGGCGCTGAGGCTTACCTATATTTTTGTTATATATTATAATTTGAAATGAATAAAAATATACAGTGTTTTGAATACATTTTGTTTAAAAAAAAAAGAGTACCGTTTTTGTGAAACAAAATAACTTTTTTTGAGATAACTACCTACTCTTAAATATTTACCTACTGTTGAAAAAAAAGCTTTTCTTCAAAAAAATACCTTCTCTTAAAGAAAATACCTTTCTTTACAAAAATTAATTTTCTTACAAGTACATTTTCTTAAAAATAAAGTAATACCTTTCCTTTTCTTTTCTTGAGATAAGTAGCCTTTCTGAAAATAGTAAATTTTCTTAAAAAAATAACCTTTTCCTAAATATAAAAATAAAAAAATAAAAATAACCTTTTCCTAAATAGAGTACCAGTGCTTTAAAAAGTACCTGTTCTTGAAAAAATACTTCTCTGTAAAAAAAAAAAATCATACTCCTATAGCTTTTTCGAGCAGAAAGTACTTCTTAAAAACGGTAAATTTTTCTAATGTTTTGGCTTTTAATAAAATATGTACCTCTCTTTAAAAAAGGACCGTTTCGGGAAAATATAATAGATATTCTTACAAAAAGGACCTACAAATATACTTTTTTTTCAAGAAAAAATACATTCTATAAAAGAAAATTATTCTTAGAAAAGTTTATCATTTTACAAAGAATACCTTTTCTTAAATATCCATTTAAATTATCGTACTTCTATTGAATTTCTGTTGAAAAATAATATAATATCAATGAATCTCTAAGAAAAGATACTTTTTGTAACAAGATAAACTTTTTTTTAAAAATTTTTTATTTATTGAATGTACATTTTGAAAAAAAATTATATTTTTATCTCCTTTTTGTAAGAATATATGTATTATATTTTACCGAAAAAGTCCTTTCTTTAATGAGAGGTATTTGTTTTCTTAAAAGCTATTGTTTTTTTTAAGAAAAGGTACCACTTTTAATAAGAAGTACTTTCTGTAAATAAAAGCCTAAGAGTATGAATTTTATTTACAAAAAAGTACTTTTTTTAAGAACAGGTATTTTTTAAAGAAGTGGGTACTCTTTTTAGGAAAAGGTTATTTTTTAAGAATCTTTACATACTTTCAGACTGGCTCCTTATCTCAAGAAAAGAAAAGAATAGAAAAGAAAAGTTATTATTTTATTTTTAAGAAAAGGTACTCCAAAGAATTTTTGTAAGAAAAGGTATTGTTTGTAAGAGAAGGTACTCTTATTTGAAGAAAAGGTTTGTTTAAGAATTGGGAATTTTTTTTAGAATTGGTCCTTTTTTCAACGACAGGTAAAATTTTAAGAATAGATACTTATCTCAAGAAAAGTTATTTTGGTTTACATAAAAGGAACTCTTTAAAGAAAATGTAGTTTTTTAAAAAAGAAATTGGTTAAAAAGTTTTAAAATGGCATAACTCTGGAACAGTAACTGCAAATTCAAAAATTTTTTCTACAAAATTGCTTGGCATTTATCCGTCTTTTAAAGTGCATCATTAGTGTTCATAGAAATTTGAGGCAAATCCGATGCAAAAATGCCAAACAGTTTATAATATTTTTATGTTCATACAATGGGTAAAAGACTTTAAAATGGTATAACTCTGGAATAGTAACAGCAAATTAAAAATTTTTTTCTACAAAATTGCTTGGAATTTGTCCGTCTTTTAGATTGCCTCATTAGTTTTTTAAATTTGCATACAAATTTTAAAATTTTTTTTCTGTTGTTCGACCTTTTCCTTATCAATAAATAATCAATATTGTCCTTTGATGCTACACAAAGGTGTAGCGAAATATCGAGGAAAATAAATATAACAACAGCAAATCTGACCTCAAGCTCGAAGAATATTGATTATTCAAAAATTGTAAAAGTTATATAAACGTAATTCATTGGTCCTTATTGAGCAAAATCATTGGCAAAAATGGTGGTTTATGCATATACAATAAAAGCTTGAACGTTTTGCTTTAAAAATGTTGACTTACAATCTAAGTAAATCATTGATATTGACCGAGTTTTAAGTAAAATTCAAAAAACGCCCGGAATACCCAATTTTTGGGAAAATTCGACCTGTGCGACCTCTAAACCTCTTCCGAAAAATCTGAAAAAATCCCAAAAATACTTCACCCCCTATAAGCTTTCCAATCAAGCTTGAGCAACCATGGCAATCGAAAAAGAAAAATTTTTTGGGACACCCAAATGTTCGTGTTGCCCCAATTTCTAAGCGATCAAGTTTCTAAGGAATGTCTGAAAAATTAGGTGTGTGAAGTTAAATACGTATATAACTAGCTGAGACACACACCAAATACGTTTGTCGTGATTGGCTATGCGAACAGTATTTTGTAGCCTTTTTAGATTAAATGCAAAAACAAATTTGCTCCAAAAACCTTCATTTGTTTTTGTTTTATAGCCCAAAATATAAGTAATAATATTTATGTCCTTACAGTATAAGAAAAATAAAAATAACTAAAACTGTTGTTCTTATCGTAATTTAAAACGTACCCTGTTTTATTAACGGGAAATGAAACAGCGCCAAAAAAGGACGATTAGTAAAGTTATAATAATATGTCATATGGTTGTTCCTAAAAATATTATAATTATGTGCAAACAAATTAAAATATGCAAATCTTTAGCGTACAGTCGAAATATATGCATCAGTTTTTAGTGTGGTTTTTTTCGAAATTTGTAATAGCTCTAAATCGCAGTAATTACTTAAATGTGATCCACGGATATTTTAAATGTCCAAACAGTTATAGCTCTTGTCTTGTAGGGTACCAAAATATTCTTTATATGCAGTTACAAAAGTTATGTTTTGTTCTATTGTTACAACATTGGCGTTGTACTTATGTTGTATGTTGCGTACAACTGTTGTTTTCCACCCTCTTGTGATTCCGACGTAGTTGCACTTTTTCACCCGTTAGTTGTTTTTTCCGACATCCAGATCTAAAAGTTAAAATGTTGCTAAAGTTTTCATTTTTAAACTTTCGCTTCCCATGTTGTCGAGTATTTTCTTGTTGCATCTCGGTGTGCGTTCGCTAGTAAATTTCCCTCTAAGGTTATTTTGCAGGAAAGTGAAGTTGTATGCTATTGTTGTTGATGTTTTTGTATTTGTGTTCTGTGTCTTCCTAAACATTGCACTTTTATATAACAGGAAAAGGAACTGCTGCAGAAGCAGCGCTATAACCGGCACCAGCTTAACCTAGAAAACTATTTACGATACATGGTGCATATACATATATACCGTTCAGACTCAGGAATTTATGTGAAACAGATGGTGAGGTGTACAATCTCAGGGCTTACTAACTGCATTTTTTAGTTTGTACTTGTAAGTCAGGCGGATTTTGAAGTCTTTCACGAGTCAAGCCAAATTAATTTTCCTAATGCCTTTAAGCTTATTGTTATGTACTTTACGTTACTGATTAAAATATGTGTAACACAACTGGAAACAAAAACCAACGGCAAAGGCAAGAGGAACTTTAAGAACAATGACGTGATGTGAAAAGTAGGCTATGAATATGGCCGTATTATATAATAGTATATCAGGCTGTATACGCAAACACAACACAGCCATCTACCGTTCGCAATATTTGAGTCTGCACCTTAAAGTATGCTTCAGTATATTGTTGCATGGAAAGTTGAAAATGTATCGCTACACTGAACAGCAATTGTTTGTTGCGCAGTAGAGGACGGGATGATGAAACAGACGCAAGACTAGTAGCTGATGTAAATGGAGAAAGTGCAGCAGTAATCAGAAAACTGCTGAACTTGCTTTGGGAAGTTTTTGATGATGTAAGCTAAATGCAACATTGCAAGTGATGCATACATTCATTTTGCTTTGTGGTTATCCGTTTTAACCCTAAGGAATTAAATAATTCAATTTTTGAGATAAGTTAATAGCGGCAGAATTATTTGTTAAGGATAATTTAAGAAATTGCATTAAATATTTTTGAAATTTATTTGATGTAAGAAATTTAAGTGCATTGTGCTGTGCCACACATTTTACGAGATGTACAGTATTTATTTTCAAATGTGAATTATATAAGGTTCATGAAAAATTTTGATTTCAAGTCATGTGTGCGGTAAAGACTTATTATTGCAGAAAATGAGACAGAGTAACAGGTGACATTTCAGGATTTTTTAAACTGGAACTCTAAACTAACGTTTTTGAGAAATATTGTAAAAATAATGAAGTATTTTCCAACAATATTACCTGGGTTCTCCAACAATGAGGCTCATTTCCATTCTGATGTTGGATTTAGAATATAACGACTGAGTGTCACTGACACTGTTTGGTGTGAATTTTGAAATATTGAATCATTTTTCTTATTTAAATCATAAAATTTGAATACAAAAATTGTTATGGTGTTGGTTGCTGGTATGGTATAGTGTTGGTTGCTGAATTGTCATGATATTCCTCCTATACTCGGGGTGAAACTCCTTGTCGCAAATTCTCAGATCTCTGTTCATAAAGTTAGTCGCAGTATTAATTGTAGTTCGCCTTGGATGCTTTGAGAAAAGTTCATCAAACGTCCCGAAGATGTGGCCTTCTGGTACCCATCCAAGTTAAGAACATTTCCTTGTCGATTTACAATGCAGTCGAAATATGCCATATTGTCCTCTGCCACCTCCCACGTGAATTGTATCTGTCCGTTATATGCATTTAATTTAATAAGCGTATTTTCAACTTCACTCCTTTCCAATATTAGGAACAAGTCGTCCATATACTTGGTCAGGATTTTATGTTTAACCTTCAACGTCGATATAATTTCACCTAATAGTTCCTCCATCACAATATAAACTATTACTGGGGAAGCAAGTGACCCCATAGGTGACCCCTTCCATTAATCGTAAAACTTTTTCTCATATCAAAATATTCTGTCCTCTTCCCACTAAACGTAACAAGTGCGAAGAATAACTCTTGCGTTACTCTTGCGTTCATTTTCCATCAATAGTTTTCATGGCCAAATGTATTGGTATGCTTGGGAATAGCAGTATCACGTCAAATGAGATCAATATTTCGTCATCTCCCATTACAAGATTATCAATCCTTACCCCAAAATCAATTCCGGCATACGGTAAACATCTAAAAACTCGGTTAACCGGTTTCGGGTTTGGACACTACTTTTATCCCGAGAACAATGCAATGTAAATTTAATGTTTCGTGAATTTTGGAACATTTGTAATTATTTATAATTTTTAATTATTTTTAAATGAAAATAATGATCTTGCGCCAAATTATGATTGGAATACATAATCCTTTAAAGATCAATAAAATCGAAAGAAAATCAGAAATATTCAAATATATTTTAGATTTCTTTTTAAGCACAAGTATTTATTTTAAATATTTGGATTGCATCTTTCAAATCATTGATAGGTTTTTTTTATAGGGCTCAATAGAATGTGTAAAATATTTGAAAATAAGTCATAGATTGCGGTATTCAAGATTAAAAAATAGTTTCCTTTGTGGGGAACGGATTGGGGAGAGCTTCGCACTACCAGTGAGCTGTTGGCTTTCCTGTTTTACACTCACTGATTGGGACGTATAGTTTTACCCCTGCTTCGAATGGTATTTTCAAAATGTTTTTCATGGCTATATGATCGATGGTCTTGCCGCCACTAAGAGAGGCGACAGCCGTCGAAAGAAATATAAGGTGGGAGAAGAGATCGAATCCACGTTCTTACACCACCAACGGTCACACAATGGTAGATGTTTTCTAAATTTTTGTAAATCATTTTCCGTTTCTGTTCGGAACGTCACATCTTAAAAGCAATAACTGTTATGAAACACTTACTCACAGATTAAATTGGCGTATCTCTAGTGCATTTAATATAAGGTAAAGGGTGGGCCCTGTACAAATTGGGGCCCGTTATTCCGAAGCAGATGGCCAATTTGATATTTATGAAGTGACAGATTAGTAGTGACATATTAGTTAAATAAAATTGGAAAATATTACAAGCTTTCTACCAAAGTACTGAGTCTTCAACTCAAAGTGTGGATCAATTTGTGAAGCGAGTTCAGTGGAAAATATAGCCGCTGTAGCTGAAAGTGTGCTCGAACTGCCATCAACATGAACTCGCCACCATTCGAACAATTTAATATTTCTCACACTTCTTTTGCGCAGAATTTTACATAAAGTCTTCGATATGAGGGCTCATAAAGAATATTTTGTCCAAGAACTAAAGCCTCGTGACCACCCGATGGGGTTTCGATTCGCAAAAATTGGCTGCAGATCGCTTGGCTGAAAATGAGAATTTTTAACAAAAAATCATCTTTCCCGATGAAGCTGATTTTCACCTCGGGTGCTACGTCAATCAACAAATTTGTCGTATTGTCGATAAGTGGTCACAAATAGTCCCGAGTCCAATGGGGCCTTAAAAGACGAAATCTACGCTGTCGTTCAGGAGGTAGAGACACAAACAATCAAAAATGTGTTGAAAAATTGGGTAGATCGAATAAGGTACTGACTGAATCTTGACCTGAATCTAAAATAACAAAATGATTATATACAACGTCAAACGATTTAATTTATATATTTAGTCTTAATTTAACTAAATACATGTACTTTTAATTAATTTTTCATTTCAAATCATATCAATGGTCAGGCAAGAACGCTAAGTTTGATATAATCGAAAACGAATCTTTCAACAAAAAATTTTTGTTTTTCTCAAATATTTATCTCTATTTTATTTTTAAGTATAAAAAATCTCACAAGTATCGCTGTCATATTTATAGTTTTAATAGACCGGAACGTAAAAATAATAATAATTCCAATAATAATAAACCAAACCATTTTACACCCACCGAAAAATGGCTCTACTATTCGCATTTTAAAAACTATAAATATTTAACGGATTGTAGAAAAATGGAAAACGTGAGGAACGTGAGAAATAATGATAAGCGACACCCAAAAATATTTATCAATGAGAATATAGATAAACATTTTCAACGCCTACATAACGCGATATGTTGCCCGTCACAGACTTCTGGATAAAGGTCCTGGCCTTGTAATTTCTTGCAATTATAATAAATAAAATAAGTTATGCCCAACTGTTCAGATCTTGTCAGAGACTTGAAATATTTTGAATTATCCTTGACCATCTAGAATTGTCAAGATGATGACGTCGACATCTGATTGTCACCCTTAAATACTTTTTTTTAAATTGTTGACATCCAACACATGCCCACATATTTTATCTATTTTTACCGATTTGTTAAGGCTGGAAGATATAGCATAAATAAATTCTCAAAATATAAGTTTATACTTTTTTTTGTATTCTTCTGAAAAATGTTTATATTTTCATTGTCACCAAAACAAATTTGACACAAATCGTTCTTGAACCGATTATGTAGAACATTGAGTATATATACCTAGAGGTAACATCCATCTCATATGATGTTTTATTTCATATTCTTCGTGGTGAGGTCGGTGCGATAGAGAGACGTTTGAAGTAAATTAACAGCAGGTGGAGTTACAGAAACTTTTGACTTAACTCTGTCATGTTGTTTTGGTGGAGAAGTAAGCAATTTAAATGTATTTTTCACTATTTTATTATCTTTTATTGTTAGTATACATTCGTGTTGTATTTACAATAGCTATTAAGAGACACAAACAAAAATTGCCGTTGTTGATTTCTTGTTGTATGTTTTGTGCTAATGCCTCTATCTGGTATTATTAAAGCAATACATTTCATACATACAACTTTCGTATGTCCTACAGTTACTGAGAGAAGTGGTTACTCTAGGTATAGTTAGTCTATCATATAGAATTGTGAAGAAGTTTTAGTGAAGCCTACATATATCCAACAAACTATTTTTGGTATTTGAACAAATGTTCTAAGACAAATTGTTGCTGTCATGAAAATTTCATAAATAAAACATATAGCATTTTTGAGAGCCCAGCGACCATGGCAGAATAAGGATGGAAGTCTCTTTAGAACAGCTGGTTTAAACTGTTTGTTTGTTTCTGTATTCCCGTTATGTAAAATTCGCGTGTATTTTGTTGTGTACTTTTTTGGATAATTTTATTGTATTGAATTCAACAGAAAATACTACCTTTTTTCCATATTTGTTTAGTTACTATGAAACTAATGACCAGTTTCACAGTTACAAATTCTCCTTTAAATGTAGTTTAAATGCCCGACGCTTGTCATTTAATATGAAAAATGTATGTGGGCTTTGAAATTGAGTTTTTAAATGACGAGTGTGAACTCAACCTAAGTCATTGAATTCTTCTATGAACGCTAAATGTACATAGTACCTTTTTTTGCAAGTATGTAAAGAAATATGGACATTAAATAAAGAAAATAAATAAAAATAATAAACATATAGTAAATTAAGGAAATATAGAAAAATAATAATAAATTAACAGAGAAAAAATCCCAAAAAAAAATCGAAAATATGAACAAATTTGAAAAGTAACTAATTTTTGTCGGTTTGTAAGGGTTTTTCATAAAGTGGTCCAATTCGTATGGAAGAAATTTAATAGTTTTTTTATAGTTTAGTTTCATAGTTGTTTTAGAGTTTCCCAGAAACTCATTCGGAATTGGTGTTTCAGAAATCGCTACCGATCAGTGAGATGGACAAAAGCTCCACTTAATTCCTTTGTGAAATGTACAGAGAAAATACGTTTATTTAATTGTTGTTGAAGTTCTTCTCTTAGACTTAGAACGGGACCTTGTCAATGACTATTTTGTCATTATTTTTTTAATTAACATCAGTGTATGTACTTTTCAGTACTTTTTGAGTTCTTTTTTAGTACAATTGTGAAACATATAACTTTTGTGTATTTATGAAGGTATTGTTGTAAACCATCTCCTGTAGTGTGATAAATGGTGGGTCTTGTTAAATTTACAATTTAATTTCGCTTTAAAACCAATACTAATATACAGTTTTGCAAAAGTATAATTCTATTGGTAAGGCCCGTCATTGACATTTATGAATGCAACACAACATCGTTCAACTGGCTTTCACGAGTTGTTTCATAATACTTCATTTAGTCTACTCAATTTTAGCGTCGATTTCGTGTTTCATAACCTCAATGAACTCGGGATTGTTGGCGCAACACTTCACGGGTGCCCCAGAGGTAATAGTCTAACGAGGTCAAATCGAGCTTGCGAGGTGGCCGATGGTCTGAAGAGTTTCGGCTGATTATGCGGGTTTCGAACATAGCTCTGTGACACGTTGTGCCATCCTGTTAAAACCATACGTCGTCCATATCATGTTCTGCAACTTTTGGGAACAAAAAATCGCTGAACACGGCACAGTAAAGCTCGCTATTGGCGGTAAAGGCGGTTCCTTGGTAATTTTCGAAGAAAAATTTGCCTATGCTGCTGCCATTGCAAAAACCGCACCTAACTGTCACTCGTTGTGGATGCATCGGCTTCTCCTCGATGACGTGAGGATTCTCCGAGCTCCAAATGCGACATTCTTTGTTAAAGTAGCCCCGACTTGAAAATGGGAAATAATATTTTTCTTTAAAAATTAATATCTTCAGCCCATTCAGCGCAGGGGAAAAGCATCGGGTGATCACGAGGCTTCAGTTCGTAGACCAATTGAACTTTACAACCCTTCGTGCCGAGATCTTTATGCAGGAGGTGCGAGAGTTGTTCAATTGCTGCGAACGGTGTCGATTTAATGTTGGTGGCTCTTCGAGCACATATTTTCCACTAAACACACTAGGTGACCACACAGACGTGTTTTTTGTCCAACAATGACCAGGATTGTCCAAGTCGCTTCATAAATTGCACCACAAACTGCGTTGGTGGCACTCCATTTCAATTGAATTTGTCTCGTAAATTTCTAACAGTTTGAATTGAAGAGTCAGATCTTTGGAAGAAAATTTTTTACATTTTCCCATTTCACCAAGCGTAGTACGACCCATTTACTAAAATTTCTTAACTTTAGTTTATAATATGCCTCGTCACAAATGTCAAATTGCCCATATGCTTCCAAGAAATGGGATAGCTTCCCTGTCCCCTCTCCAAAACAGAAAAAAAATTGTTTCTGATCGTGTTTAAGCTTTGTGGATATCAGTAATAAAAATATCGTTTTATATTCTTAGATAAAATGTAGTTAATTTTGTATCATTATTTATAAAAATTATTTTTATCACATATGGAACAAATTACCTATATGACATTTCTAATTTGTAATGAGTTTGAAATACCCATAGACCAACACATACATAGATAATTTTATTCGCTCAATAAATTAAACGTCATAGGTTCGATGGAAAGTAAAAAACATTGGATTTTGGAAACATGAGTTCAATAATACCAGATAGAGGCAATAGTAAACAACGTCCAACAAAGGAACAACAACCGAATTTCGTGTTTTTGTGGCAAACTAGTTGTGTTAAATACAATACAAATGTATACCAACGATAAAGGTCAACAAAGACGTGCAACATACATTTACATTTTTCAGTTCTACACCAAAACGACATGAAAAAGTTAAGTGAACATATTTTGTAACTCCACCTGGTGTAAGTTAATTTTAAATTTAATTGCTATCATTTCCACAAATCTACGACGAAGAGTGTGAAGTGATACGTCAGATGAGAGAATATGAGTATCTATGTATGTATTGGTCTATGGAAATACCTCTTCAAATGGAAATCCAAAAAAAAAACTGAATGGAAACACAATCGGCTGACTCTGAAGCACGACAGTTTATTTTAATGATCTTTGTTCCCTGGTGTAACTGTTTTTACTCTTTTTCCGATATTCAAATAAATTTATGTCATTTCAAAATTTATTTCAAATTTTTTAAAAATGGTAAAAAAAGGGAAAAAACAAAACAAAACTATAGCTGTCGTCCAACCACATTTATCATTCTGCTCGTTTGTATTATTTGAGCATTGAGTAGAACACACTTTTGTTAGCGGGTGTTTGTTCCATACGAAAAACATTTCAAATTTGATTGCATACTTTTAGGATGTAACAAAAACAACTTAGTAACTGCGAATCTTTCTCTTGTTTCTCTTTACAGTGTCAACTTCAAGAAAAACGAAAAGGAATACCAACCCGATAAATCTGAAGTTTTGAAATTCCTACGCGAAGAAGAATCTGGTCACTCAACTCCAGGTAATTTCGACGATTACTTTGTGTTAGCCAAGTTATTGTATTTAATTAATAGAGGGGTAAATCCATTGCAGTTAGATGATGGAGAAGATTTGTAGAAAAGATCTCAGAGAAAGTTTAGATAAATAGAGACAGTTTAGAAGACTATGGAGGGAAAACAATTTTGAGCATTTTGGAATTAAAAGACAAAAAGTATTAGACAATTTTTTTGAAATTTGTGATTTGACATGAAATTTGTGATTTAAGATAACATTTGTGATTTAACTGAGAGATAATAATATAAATTTATGATTTTTTTTTTAAAATGTCCAATGAAAGACCTTGAAAAAGAAAACATTGGATTTTGAAATAGGATTTATATAGTCAGTACTCCTCCTACTACTAGATCATTTTGTTACATTCCATTTCAATTGCATTTTTAACGTATATTTTGTTTATTTGTTTTCTCTTTTATTTCTATGTTTATTTGTGTTTGTGTTTATGTGTGATACATCATCTCTCTCTCTGTTGCTCGCTCTCTGTCTCTCACTCTCTCGTTCACTATGTGTATGCTAACATTCTTGAATGCCTGTATGTGAATGTGACTGACTGATGTGATCTGATCGTTCCTTCATTGCTATGTTATTTTGTTCATCGTTCATTCATGTTTGATCATTTGTCTGGGGAACACCTTGGATATAACAACATCCACCATCAACACAACTCCGAACTATACGAAATATTCGCCACCTTCATTTTACTGATTGTTCGTTTACACCACACAACAACTACAACAAATCAATCATGTCATACATGTACGCGGGCAACAACACCAACTTTTACATGAAAACACCATCAGCATTCACCAATCAATATGTGAATCAAGAATCCCAATATCAACCCCAACAGCAGCAACAGCAACCACATTATCAATCCCAACAACAACAACACTATCAACCCCAACAACAATATCCACCCCAGCAGCAATACCAATCCCAACAGCAACAACAACAAAACTATCAACATCAGCAACAACAGTTACATCAGCATCAACAATGCGGTGGTGCTACCAAGCACGTCGGTGCCCCAGTAACTCAACACAAACCGCCAAGCACTGGTGGTTTGCCAACTGGCCAAAATATCTGTTTTGAATGTGAACGTCTCATTACGTAAGTGTTTTTACCTCTCATCCATTAAAACCATCCAACAAACAAACAAACATACATATAACCCCAAACGATTCTATACCAATTCGATTCGATTCTATACAATTGTGTTGAAATTTTTGTTTTCTAAATTTAAATTGTTATAAAAATAACAAGAAAAATATATAAAAATTAACACACACACACACCCATACCCTCGCATGGATGACATTCAGAGTCACTTAATTGAAAATCGCAAAAAAAAAATATCGAAAACGAAAACAGAACCGAAAAAAAGTATTTGAAAAATCTAAGTAACTACAATGAAAATATGCACATAATATTGAAAAAGAAAACTCACCCAATATAAGTTTTCCCCAGAATATCGTAACATTTACATTTCGTATCGTATTTGGTTGTTGTCTTGACTAACTATTGTTCGCACTCAGGACCAAGTTATGGACTTGAGTTGAAAGAGTGTGTTGTTTTTTCGTGATTGTTAATACTTAAGGACACTGAAAAGTTTAATTTGAATACAGTAAAAGAAAACTGGCTAACCAAAGGGGTACAACAAATCATGACATTAAACGTCTTTGGTTGTTTGATCATATATTGGACTTAGCTGCAGATCCACATAAAATAAAATTCTGGCTTTACAAGTTTTTATATTTTAAGCGAAAATGTTTGTTCTTTTAGGTTTCACATTTTTTGTGTTTAATTGAAAAATGTTTGAAATGGCGGGTATATAAGTATTCAAATACTTAAAAATAGATTTGTTGTGGTATCAAATTTTTTGTGTTTGAAAACAAACCGTTTGGAAAAACAAAGCGTTTTGCTACTTTATCATATCAAAACAGATTCAATATTTTCTTATATACTAACAGATTCAGATTCAAATTTTTATTATATACCACAGTTTAGGAATATAGCATAAGTTATTAAAATTTTTTTAATTTTAAATAACTAAACTAAACCCACTTCAAACGAAGAAAATGTTGTCAAAAAAAAAAACAATTCGCACTAAAAACACATTGACTGCTGTTTATAATGACCATCCAAAATTAGCTAGAAGTCAGTTCAAGAAATAAAATCAATTAAAAAAATAAAATTTCAAATTTAACATGCAACTAAAAATACATCAATTTAAAATTAGGGACAATTGCAATTTTAAAGGCAACAATTGCATTTAATATATAATCTTACATGTAAAATATGGCATCATTTTAAAAATTCACCACCAATTCGTCACCATACATTGGTCATATTAATTATATGACAATTATAATTTGTAGTTTAATTTGAATTGCATCTGCAAGTGCAAATTCAAAAAAATTTAAATACCTTTGGCAATTGTACTTATTTTCAAAGCATTTCCTTCACATCTTGCATTTTAGGCTTCAAATATTTTGTACAGTACAGGTTGATGAATTTACTTTGAGGCAATACCTATCGAAGCCACAAACCTCTTCATGTAAAATACTTAAAACCAGAATTGGCAGCTGTTAAACAAAGTCAAAACAATTAAAAGAATTCCCATATTTTATTACAATTGTCATCCGATTCCACAACCTGCATTGCATTGCCTGAGCAAATGGAAATTCAAATTTTATTAATTGCTATTGGCAACAATGGTAATTCTTTTGATTTTGCATTGGATAAAGTCATGCAAATTAAAATCCAATGCAAACAAAAAAAAAATATGTATGGAAGTCACCAATGGGAATCTAAAAAGACATCAATTGAATTTCAAAATACATCAATTTAAATACTTCTGATATTTTTGATTTCCAATTATTTACATTATTTGCACCATCGACGGCCAGAGTTTAAAATGACACAATTCATTTTAAAAACATTCGTTATTTGAAAACGTCAATGGGAATTTAAAAAAGACATTAATAAAAATTTAAACTACATCAATTTAAATTCGTTTAAAGTCGTCTGAATTTCATTCGAAGTTACTTGTATTGCAATTGAAGTTACTTGCATTTTAATTGATATATATTTCTTATTTCTGGCCATCGGTAGTGCAATGGTAGTATGCGCGGCTATTGTGAATGAGTCCGTGGGTTCGATCCCTACTCTGACCTCCTCCAATTTCTTTCGACGGCGGCCACTATCGAGTATTTAGCCATGAAAACGCTTCTCAAAAACCGTTCGGAACCGGTGTAAAACTGTAGGCCCCAATCAGTGAGTTTAAAACTTTAACGCGCACAGCTCACTGGTTATGAGAAGCTCTCCCTAATCCCTTCATGGGATGTAACAGGAAACCATTTATTTTTATTTTTTATTCAATTGTTGTTATAGCGGGGAGAAGTACAGTGGTAGAGTTACCTTCGGACTCCTTAATAGAATCGGCAAGGCACAAAAAGGCTGCAGGATATTACCTCCAGTTCTCGGGAAAATTTAAATGATTACTATTCTATTAATATTCAAAAGTTACAATATTAAAATCGGTGTGCTCCAATAAAAATCAGAAAAATTAATGACAAAATTTTGATGGAAAGAGAAAACCAGTTTTTTCGGCCATTGACAAAACAAAACTAATGACGAACTAAGCTAACTACGTTAAGTAAACACCGACCCCTACATACTCCCCTACCAGACCAACCCATAGAGTCACGCCATATAGAGCTGTAATTCTTCTCATCTGACATTTAATTTCACACTATACGTGGTGCGGTCGGTGCGATAGAGAGATATTTGAAGTTAAATTGACTTACACCAGGTTGTATGACAAAAATTGTTGACTTCAATTTTTCATATCGTTTTGATGAAAACTGTGAAATTTAATGTATTTTGGTCTCTTTTGTTATATTTTATAGTTTATATATGTTTATGGTGTATTTACACAAAAATTTTAACGCACACAACTAAATGCCGTTGGTGTTTTCTTGTTGGTTAGTTTGAGCCATTGCCTCTATCTGGTATTATTAAATCAATGCTTTCCAACATGGAACGTCCCTATGCAACCACACCACACTTTGTAAATTTTGTATCTAACCGATACAATTTACTGAAACGTTGATACAAAAATTTCATGGTAAAAACTACAACTGTGTTATCGTCAGCGTGTCCTGTGGGATGAATTTGTTTTATCGCTCGCGCCAAAATTTACTTTTATTGATTTCGGAGCAACCGTTTGAGTTCCAATCGCAGGATTTAGGCGAGCAACTGAAATAGTAACATCAGTACCATATTTAACCACAATCACAAATTGTCGGTCTTATTTACTAACAATGAACGGACATTCAGAAGGTGGTTCTAGGCTATTCCTGACATTATCAAACCTTATAGACACGCTCTTGCAGCATTCCAACGAGTTTGTGATTAAAATCTACACTTCTGAAGTCTACAGCCTTCAGGTACAATGTCTTGAATATTAAATATAAACCAGCAAAAACAATTCATCAAATATCACAGGTAAAGGCAGTGCACTAGTCTGCAATCACTGGTGAAATTAATATGGGTTTTCGTAGAAAAGAATCACTTTTTTGCGTTGCTTACTCACCATATTTTTTCAGTGGCCAATCAGGAAGAGAAATTGGGTATTTGATACACTTTCTCATTGATGGAAATGCAGAAGTCAAAATGCACGCGCTGAACAATCTGTATTTTGTTGTTGTTCGGATGCAAATATAACGAGTTTGTAACTTCTTGCAAATACAGTATTCTTGTGTCCAAACACATTGTGTTTGCTATTCAATATTGAATGTTTGACACACAATGTTTCAAAATAACATGTATTGGCTACCCAAATTTGACTTTGTTTGTTGAAAACTGTTGAAAACAAAAACGTGATAAACAACAAAGAAAACAAAAAAAAACAGCAGATCGTCAATTCATGAACACAATATTACAATCTTATACATGGCTCCTGCAAAATATTGCTGGGCCGGTTGTTTTCGGTGTGTTTAAAGTATTTTGATACATTTTTCCGGGTTTCTAAGGGGTTTTAATAAAGTGGTCGAATTCGCACGAATTTTTTTTTCAAAAAATCGTCAAAATAAGAAAAACGCTAAAATAAAAAAATTGCGTTTGCTCGGAAACGATGGGTCCAATCGCAAAAATAATAATGGTCGTCTTTAATACGGCAACACTATTTTTTAAATCGTTGACTAAAATTAAAAATAAATAAAAAATCGCTAAAATGCCCTTATGTCTATATGTTGGAAATGGAGCGTCGAATTGCACAAATAACTAATTTTGAGGGGCGTCTAAGTGTTTTTCATAAAGTGGTCCAATTCGTATGGAAGAATATTTTTCCAAAAAGTCGCCAAAATAAAAAAAAATAAAAAAAATTATAAATTTGTGTACCTCCAGAAGAGGCTCTATGCAATGGATGTCTTTAATGCGGCATCACTTTCTTTAAAATAAATCGCTAACACTTACGGGCCTTTCAGCAATTTTTTTTTTTTTGGACAAATTTTAGATTTAGCGATTTTTTTTAAAGTGAGGCAGTGATGCATAGCTACGTTTTTATATAAGCGATTTTCCAATTTGGCGAGTTTTTGAAAAAAATTTCTTCCACTATATGAAAAAGCAATAAAAACACGTAAAAATTTGTTAGTTTTTCGATTGGAAGCTCCGTTTCCTAGATACAGGCATTTTTAATAATTTTTTCAAATATTTGATCAAAAATGCGGATGGCTTACCCATTCCCCATATGTAATGGGTAATCGCGATGGGAAATTATATTCCTCATTACCCTGTGGGTAATGGGTAATCGTGACGGATAATTCCACATTTTCGTGGATAACTACACATTATTTTCCCCATTACCCTGTGGGTAATGGTGATTGGTAATTCCCCATTGTCGTGCGTAGCTACCCATTATTTTCCCCATACCCTGTGGGTACGTTCATTACACATTCACCACGACGATATATATGAGATACACATGGGGGAGTAGATACGAAATCTTGCTCGAACAGCCATCAACATCGACTGCTCACCGTTCGCAGCAATTGAATGTTTTTCATACTTCTTGGCGCAGTATTGCGTATAAAGATCTCGGTATAAAAGATTCTTAGTCGGTATCTCGGTACAAAACCCTATTAGTCCAATTATTCAATGAACTGTAGCCTCGTGACCATCCGATGCGTTTTCGCTACATTGAATGGGCTGAATATCGCTTGGATGAAGATGAGCCTTTACTCCCAAAAATCATATTTTCCGATGAAGCTCATTTTCACCTCGGTGGCTTCGGTAAGATACAAAATTGTCGCTTCGGAAAATCCACACGCCGTGGAGGAGAAACATCCACAAGGGGTGACTGTTTGATGTGGGTTTTGGCTTGGCGACATCATGGACACATTTGTCTTCGAAACTGAGCAAGGAGCCGGCGTTATCGTCAATGGGTAACGTTACGGTTGGCCGTTACCGTTAGCGGTACCGTGCGATGCTCAGCGATTTTTTGTTTCCAAACGTTGAATAGGATGATATAGACGACGCATGGTTTCAACAGAACGGCTCTACGTGCCACACAGCCAACGTTACAATCGATCTTTTGCGCACTGTGTTCGAAAACCGTATAATCACCCGAAACTCGTCAGTCCATTGGCCTCCACGCATGTGCGATTTGACCATGTTAGACATTTATCTCAGGGGTGCCGTTAATGATATGTATTACGAAAACAATCCCGAGTCCATTGAGGCATTAAAGCGCGAAATCGACGGTGTCGTTCACGAGATATAGGCCCAAACAATCGAAAATGGGTACTGATTAATTGGGTAGATGGAATGAGGTACCGTAATAAGGCAAGTCTTGGAAGTCATTCGAATGATGTTGTGCTTCATTCATAAATGTCAGTAGTGGGCCTCACCAAAAAATCATATTTAAGAGAAAATGTGTATTAGTTTTTTTTAAAGTGAAATTAAATTCAACAGATTACATGGCCCACACTTTATAAGTATATTCACTTCAGCAGTGAATAGATTAGTTCATTTAGTGATTAGTCGATTTAGTGACTGCAATGAATGTTCACATTGAGGCCATGATTTCATATATTAGGTCACTTTCAATGACAGTTTTCGTCGAAGTGACGAAGCAAAATCGTTTCAAAATTTCAGTTTAAAAAAAATGCAAGCGAAAATTAAATAAAAAAACAACATGGTTTCTAGTTTCATCCCACGAATCGGTTGGGGAGTGCTTCATACAATCAGGGAGCTATGTTGCTTTCTGGGAGTACACTTACTGATTTGGACCTACAGTTTTACACCGGTTCCGAACGGTATTTTGAGAACCTTTTTCATGGCTAAGTACTCGATAGTGTCGCCATTACTAAGCGAGGTGAACGTCGTCGAAAGAAATGTTAGGTGCGCTGAACAGGGATCGAACCCACGTTCTCATGTACAAGAGCCGCAGATACTAACCATTGCACCACCGACGGACGGAAAAATTAAATACTCAATTAAAATTTTACATTCATCAACTGAAATTCAAAAAATTCCACTCGAAATTTAAAAGACACCAATTGAATTTTAAAAGATATCAATTGCAACTAAAGGATAGCAATTGCAAATTGAAAGAGATTAATTAAAATATAAACGAAATCAATTCAAATTTATTATATTACATTAAAAAAAATCAATTGAAATTTAAGACTATTGAATGGAAATGTAAAACTCTAGTTTGAACTTGTGTTAACAATTTTTGAATTTCAACAGATTTGATATCAATGGAAATATAAAAACCTACAGCCTTATTCATAAAAAGTTATGATAGATTTGAGAGACGATTTACCATAGAGTAATGACGTACAGAGACGCCAACTCTCTCAGTAAATTGATGACATTTGGTGTGTTGCAGATGGGCGGTTGGATGTTGGAGAGTATTACTTTAATAATACCAGATAGAGGCAATGCTTCAAATCAACCAACAATAAATCAGCAACGGCATTTCGCTTTGTGCGTTAAAATTTTTGTGTATATATACTAACAATAAATATAACAAAAAAGTTCAAAATACATTAAAATTTCACAGTTTTCATCAAAACGACATGAAAAATTGAAGTCAAAATTTTTTGTAATTCCACCTGGGTTAAGTCAATTTACATCAAATATCTCTCTATTGCACCGACCACACCACGAAAACTGTGAAAGGAAATGTCAGATGAGATCAACGGCAGCTCTATACGCCATTACTCTATGCGATTTACCGTACAAAAAAAGTCTCTCAAATCCATAGACGAATATAGTATAGACACCTTTATACTCTCATCTGACGTTTCATTTCACACTCTTAGTCGTAGGTTTGTGGAAATGAGTGAAATTAAATTTAAAATTAACTTACACCAGGTGGAGTTACAAAATATGTTCATTTAACTTTTTCATGTCGTTTTGGTGTAGAACTGAAATATTTAAATGTATTCTGCACTTTTTTTGTTGATGTTTATCGTTGGTATACATTTGTATTGTATTTATCATAACTAGCTTGCCACAAAAACACGAAATGCGGTTGTTGTTGCTTTCTTGGACGTTGTTTGCCTCTATCTGGTATTATTGAACCCATGTTTTCCGCCACCCAATGTTTACTTTCCACCGTACCTATGACGTATAATTTATTGAGAGAATAAATGTGTCTATACTATATTCGTCTATGCTCAAATCTCTTAGAACTTTTTATGAATAAGACGACTGGAGTTTAAAATGGGTTACCCATTTTTGAATATCAACTGATTCGATATCAGTTGAATTTCATTAGATGTTTTTTTATATTTAACTGACGTTTTTAAAATTTCAAATGATGTCTCTTAAACTGCAATTGGTGTCTTGTAAATTGAGGTTTTTAAATTTAAAATTGTCTTTTAAAAGTTAAACATGGGTTAACCGTTTTTGAATATCAACTGATTCGATATCAGTTAAATTTCTATAGTTAATTTTTTATATTAAAGTGATGTCTTCTAAATTTTAACTGACGTCTTTTAGATTTAAAATTATGTCTCTTAAACTGCAATTGATGTCTTTTAAATTTAATTTAACACTTTTGAAATTTCAAATGAGGTTTTTAAATTTAAAATTGTTTTTTAAAAATTAAATTGACGTCTTTTAAATTTCAATCGATAATATTTAAAATGTAATTGAAATCTTCTAAATTACTCTTAAAATCTTTTAAATTTCATTTGATGTTTATGAAGTTTTAATTGATTGACGTGGTTAAAATTTCAATTGAATTTTCAAATTCCAATGGATGTTTTTTAAATTTCAAATAGTATTCCTATTAGCGGAGAACGGTGGCTTGCATGCCTCCTAGCAGGACTGTTAAGGCAGACAAAGACAATTGTCATTCCAAATTAACATAGAGCGCCATAGGAAGGGGTGTACTGCACATATCCTTTCTCTTGATAGGTGGTGCAATAGTAGTTTGCGCGGCTCTTGTGCATGAGATCGTGGGTTCGATTCCTGCTCTGACCATCTTAAATTTCTTTCGACGACGGTCACACTATCGAGTATTTAGCCATGAAACAGCTTCTCAAAATATCGTTCAGAACCGGTGTAAAACTGTACGTTCCAACCAGTAAGTGTAAACCTAGAACGCGCCCAGCTGGTTTGTGAGAAGATGTCCCTAATCTCTTCATGGGAAGTAACGGGAAACCATTCTTGACAGGCTTGAGATAAGACCTCGTAGACCTGCAGAGGTAAGACCTCGTAGAAGGCATTGTCTTTTAAGCCTTCTGGTAATCCTGCTAATGGAAGGCTTTCTAAGAGGCCTGCAAAGGAAGGCCTGCAAGGAGGCCTGCAAAAGAGCATTTTTAGAAAGAGTCAGGAAAAAATAGAAAATATATGTGAATTATTGCCATATTTATAATGTTGAGACGTTTTGATGTCTCCTAGTTAATTCAAACACTACCTTTGAACATTGAACATTGAATCGAACACACAATCTCAGCACTTGCAGCCGGATGTGTTATCTACTCGGCTACCGGAAGTTGCGATTTTATCAAGGCAAACTGCGAACATATAGAAAGACGTGTTAGCACGAACTACAGCCTCCCTCTTGCATTACCTTAGCAGGGCTGCTTGGAGAAGGGAAGTTTGTATGCCAATGAATATCAGTAATTTCTATAATTTAATTCTAACGCCTGATACTATTACACTTGTCCTGATGGATTTTGGCAATTATTTCATGTCGAAATGGAATTTTTGACATAATTCTACATTATTTGTTGGACATTTTTAAAATTCTGCAAGATTTTGGCATATCCGTTACTCGAACCAGTTTAAAATGTGTAGACACATACATACTTATGTACAAACATTTGTACTATTTATTTGATATTTTCAAATGACAAATGTAGCAGAAAATTTGTTTGATTTTTTAGAAACAGCTGCAAATACACAGAGAAAATATAGAAAATAAATCTATTAGTAAATAAATCTATAAATTATATGAAAACACTCGTGTGATTATAAACATACTAAATACATACAGTTATACATATATGTATGTTGATATATAATAAATATGTCCTACAAATATATATATGTTAATATGTGTGTTTGAAAATAGACCACATTGCCATGTATTTTTTGTTTACCAAAAATATATTATTGACGTCATTGGAGGCAGCAGAGGACTGTAGCACTTATGTGTTTCGTATTGGGTTACAAATAATGATTGGCAAAATTAGCCAATGTCAATTGATTTAGCTACTTTGATCATTTTCCGCCCTTTTTTATAATGGAATGCATCTGGCATAATATCAAATGGGCAATTACTTATAACGAATCGGTTATATTAGGTTTTTTGACTTGATATAGCGTCACCACGTGTAAATTGTGTAGGACGAAATGATATATAGGAAATGCACAGGTTGCTGCAAGTGTCGATTCGTCAATTACTATTATACTTCTTGAATCATTTCATTTTAATCGGAACTCAGACTTGTCATTTTAGCACAAAGGTCTGGTAGGTTAATTTCCCCTGACTCACAAAATTAAATCATTTCTTGGAAGCAAGAAAATAATGTCAATGAATGTTATAGTCAGTAGTTTCACAAGGTTTAAAAAGAAGTAAATAATTTGTTAGCTTTCGTTTTAACTTTAGAATTATTCCATTTAAATCAAGGAGTCGGAACTATTCATAGTTAAACTGATCAATTATCCTTAAACGACAGATTAACATAAAAGACCACTTAATTAATTCGTGTCTGTCAAATTCGATAACGGCTTTGATTTCGTAGTCATCAGCCTCAGCCTCATTTGCCCTACCGCTCTTGTAACCATTTCTTATCGTGAAATTTCCAAAACGAATTTTTTTTAACCAGCTTTGGTAAGTACAGGGTGTCTCAGTAAGAATCCACTTTTTCATTTTAAAATACAAACACGTATTTTTTGCGAGAGTTGTTTTTTATAAGATTGTAAGGAACACATGTTCAGATTAAGTATGGAATAAAATATCCGTTAAATGGAACCCACGACTCGGATGACAGGCCATTACACTTTTCATGAGTTTTTCACAGAGATGTGGCTGCATCTCAGCGATGACGCGTTGGATCTCGGATTTTACCTCAGGAATTGTTTCTGGTTTATTCGCAGAACCCCCAAGAAAGAAATCGCACGTTGTTAAATCGCAAGATCTTGGTGGCCAGTTGACATCAAACTTTCCTGAGATAATTTGTTCTGGAAATTGTTGCTGCAATAAATCGATTGTTTCATGCGCGGTGAGGCAGGTGGCGCTGTGTTGCTGAAACCACATGTAGACCAGATCCATGCCGTCCACAAGAACTCCGTTATCATATTCCTGTAACGAATGCCGTTCACAGTCACTGCAATTTCGCCCTCATCTTCAAAAAGTTAAGGCGCAATCATGCGGCCTGACCAAAATCCGTACCAGACAGTTGCTCGTTTTGGGTGCATTTATTTGTCATGGATTGCATGAGAATTTTCTGAGCCGCAAATTCGACAATTTTGTGAACTCATACTAAAAACCATAAATAAATAAACCCGTTTCTCATTACATCTCAGAAGGGATTGGGGAGAGCTTCTCGCGACCAGTGAGCTGTGCGCTTTCTAATTCTTCACTCACTGATTGGGACGTACAGTTTGACACCGGTTCCGAATGGTATTTTTAAAAGCAATTTCATGGCTAAATGCATAATAGTGTCGCCAACACAAAGCGAGGTGGCAGTCGTCGAAGGAAACGTAAGGTGGTGAGACCAGAGATCGAACCCTCACGCACAAGAGCCGTGCACACTAGACAGTGCACCACCGACGGCCAAGTATTCACGAAGCCATTCAGATGGAAATTAATGGAATTTAGTTTGTAATTTAGTATCATATATTTGTTGTGCAAGTGGCAACTCTGCAATTTGCCACTGTTTTTTCCGATTATTAAAAATGAAGCGCTTTACGAAGGACCAACGCGTTTCAATTGTGAAGACTTATTACAAAAATTTGGAAAGTTATGCTGAGACCGCTTTCAAATTTCGAAAAATTTTCAGTCGAGAAAGTGCACCTAATGTGTCAACCATTCGAAGAGTGGTCAAAAGTTTTGAAGAAACTTGATAGGTTATCGACAGTAAGAGTTCGGTGCGTCAACCGACCGGTCAGTTTTTTGAAAACAGTGCTGCTGTAAACGAGAGTATCGCCGATATCCCGAAAATATCACTTCGGCATCGTTCTCAACAACTTCAAATTTTACGAAGCACTACGCAGCGAATTTTGACAAAAGACCTCCTCCACCTTCATACACACAGAATTCAGCTTACTCTGGACCACAAGCCAGCAGATGAGAGAAATCGGCGGGAATTCGTTCAATGTGTAGTGGAGCAAAGTGAAGTCAATGCAAATTTTTCAAAAAAAATTCACCTTCTCCGATGAAGAGCATTTCCATTTCAATGGCTTCGTGAATACACCCACAACGAGCAACTGTCTGGTGCGGCCGTTGATCAGGCGGCGTGGTTACGCTTTACTTTTTTGAAGATGATGCCGAAATTGTAGTGACTGTTAACGGCATTCGTTACAGCAATATGATGGCGGAGTTCGTGTGGCCTCAACTGGACAGCAACGATTTCCAGAACAAATTATCTCAAGAAATTCCGATGTCAACTGGCCACCAAGATCATGCGATTTAACGCAGTGCGATTTCTTTCTTTGGAGATTTTTTGAAATCTCGGATTTAGGCGAATAAACCAGAAAGAATTCCTGAACTAAAATCCGATATTCAACGCGTCATTAGTGAGATATAGCCACATCTCTGTGAAAAAGTGATGGAAAATTTCATGAAATGAGTAATGGCCTATCATCCGAGCCTTGGGGGCCATTTGAAGGATATTTTATTCTATACATACGTGTTTTTATTTTAAAATGAAAAAGTGCATTATTGTTGATACACCCTTTACTAAGGAATCAAATTGTAGGAACAAATTATCAATTTTTTAAACGCTCATTCTGTTGGCACAAAAGCGGCAAATTTTTAGTGCAAAAATAAGTTAAATGGTGCGATAAATATAGGTATCAACTGTGATAAGGCTGGTAACTTCGTTCGCATGAAAAACCATTTAAAAATTAACTCTTTTACCCCTTCTCCGTCATCCTTCGTCAAATCGATGACGCCTGATTTTATTTTACAGATATTTATTTTCGTTTGTTTTGCCTTAATTTTTTGTATAGCGTTAGCCCAGGATCAAAAAGCCACTAGGGAAATGATGTAGAATGAGGCACCAAAGAAGACTTAGAGATTACAGACCATGTAGCAAACTAAGTTTAAAAGTGTTTGATTGATACTAATATCAGCTAAATTATGTTTGCATCGAACGAAAATACGCATTCCCTTTTAGTTTTATCCGTATTATGCTAACGAAAGAGTAAATTACCAAAGCAACTCGAACTCGATGAAATGGCCTACTACCTCATCGTCATTAAGAGAACACGAAGAGAGGCATAGAACCTCTTTTCTATAGCTCTGTGGTTAGACTTTTGCAAACTGTTTTTTTTTGTTGAATACTGATTAAAAATTAACTAGATAAAAAAATTTGAATAAATTTGGTTTCCATTTTTGCTCTCGATATTACTTATAGCGTGTTGGAATAGATCCTAGTCACAATGACGAAAGATGACGTTAGTGTACAAAATGTGTACACGCTAAAAAATATCGGCCCCAGCAACATATCGCAGGAACCATATACCTGTTTGCAGGCATTGTTTTCGTGAATTGAAGACCTGCTGCTTTTTGGTTCTTTATTGTCTGTCATGTTTTTGTTATCAGCAGATTTCAACAAACAAAGCCACAATTGGATCACAAACACATATATTATAATCATTGTGTCCCAAACATGTTATATTGAATAGCAAACACAATGTGTTTGGATAGAAGTATACTATAGTCGCGACAATCTACAAACACGTTATATTTGCATCCAAACAAGAAAAAAAGACAAATTTTTCAGCTTGTACAAAAAAAAAAAACATTAGGTTGACGTTCTAGCGGTAAAACGACACCTCTTATTTGAACCCACTGTACCGACTGTACGATTACGACGTGAACTATGTTTATATGTTGTCTATTAACAATGTGCATTTCCATGACAACCCATGTATAATTGCTATCAGTTTTATTTACACATTCGATCAGATTTCCACGTCAATACTTTGAAGTACCCATCAGGAAGTGCTCGGATAATGGTAAATCAAAGATCGTGTTACATGAAAACTTAAAAGAATAAGTATGTACATAAATTTTTCGACAAGCATGTATTTAAGGAAGTGTTTGGAATTTACAAAAAAATTTGTTGTACTGTTTATTGATCATTTTAATCCCCATTATCATCATCTCTGGTTATGCTACAGTTAGAGCTAACCAACACTTACAGGTGTCAATTGGTAGGAGATTTTATATATAAGGTTTGAAATATAACCAGACATTCTAATAACACTGTGCAATTTTTTAAGTCATGGAAATATAACCATATACGAACACCACTACGTGATAAAATACAAAAAAAAAAGACCCGTGTCTCCCAGTTTTGCCAAAGTCGTGTACTTTGTTTTTATGGGGTCCTCGGTGCAATTTTTGCAAAAAAGTGATCATTTTGTCATTTTTTCATACTTAAGCGCTACCTAAACGGTGATAAGAATCATTCCTAGGAAGTTCATATGTTCTAGAAGGTTATTTATTGAGATCTTAGCTACATTTCTGTAATTGATTGTTTCCTTGAATTTTGAACGGTTTGCTACTTATGGACCTGAACAGGAGGAAAAAGGTAAAAAAAATCAAATTTTTTTTAGTTTTTTTTTTTTGCGATTTTGACCTTGAAGATGAGGTTTTTCTGATCTTATATGTTTGCAATTGTTGTTCTTTATGACAAGAGCTACAACTTTTCCCCAGAGAGTAAATTCCGAAGCGTTTGCAAGATATGAGCCTGACAAAATGATTACTTTTTTGCAAAAATGACGCTGAGGACCCAAATATTTGGAGGCCCAAAAAAAAAGTGCATGACTTTGGGCAAAACTGGGAGACACGGGTCTTTTCTCACGTAGTGGTGTTCGTATATGGTTATATTTTTTCGTGTTGCACTGTGTAATCCTACTAAGACTTTAAATTCTCAGGTCAACTCACAAGTAAAGTCATTACTAATTTTTTTAAATTTTATTTTTCGGCAGTAATGGGAAATTTAAACTCGGTACTAGGTAGACAAATGATTGAGGTAATTGAGATCTACTTTAAAGATAGATATATTGATTTTTAAAGGGGGTTTTCATTATAAAGCCTTCATTATAAAGCAAGCCTAGAGCATACAAGTTATGAACGAAACGAAACATTTTATCTAGATACGTAGTTAGGACTATAATTTTCAATATTACAGGACTAGGAAGAATAGATGTTGTAATATAGGATTGCAATATTTATCTATATTTATTTTATTATTTTCATAAATTATTTTAATTCAAATAATTCCTTTAATTACCTTTTCCCACACCGGATTAATGAAACACCACAGTTAATGAACCACCAAGTGCAGCTAATTATTACTTTACCAAAAGTCATGCCATCGGCGGCAATGAACGACACACTCCTCAGCCGGATGAACGCATCGGTACATCGTTGCAACAAAATACTCTGGCACCGGCCGCTAGTCACAGGCCCAGTCTGCCCACACCGGCACCCAGTAAAGTTGAACCACCCGCCCAGCCAGAGGCACCCCAGCAACCTGATCCTCGACTAATTGTTATGCCCGTGTGTCCGGCTTTGCAGACACCGGAATACAAGGAGGAAATGGAAAAGGCGGCGGCTGCTGCAGCTGCCTCAGATGATGACCATCCGAAACCGTATACGGCCAGCGGACATCCGGCATGTTCGATGTGTGGTGTTGGCATTGTGTAAGGAATTAATGATAACAATATGCATATATATATGTGTATATGTGTGTAGTGTACTTTGTATGTATGTGTGTTTATACAATTACATTTGAACATTATAATTTAAATTTTGTTTTCATTGTGAAATTATGCGCCACCACCATATTCCGCATCTCCCAATACTATTTAAACATTTTTGAAATTCTCAGTGAGTTTTGTGAATTCCTGTCTCGTTTTCGATTGCAACACCAATACCAACAACACCACCGAGGATAATCGTGGGAGCAACACTCATCCTTGGCATTCCACAACTACGCACAACAGCAGCAGTAGCAGCAGCATCATCATTAAAAATTCCTGTGATGATTTTTTATTGTTCTTTGCTGTTGCTGATGCGTTGTTGCAACTGCAATTGCAATTGCCACTGCGGCTACTGTTGCACTGGTGCAATAACAAACAAACAGCAGACATTGTTGGGCAACACACGTCTACGCCCCCACACAGACAGCAGCAATGCCGGCCGACATCAACAACAACAAAGCCAGTCAACAAATTATCATTTAAATTGAAATATTCATAATATGCAATAGCACACAAACGACGTCGAGGGGGCAGGCAGCAACATACAAACTTAGTCGAATTTGCCCGTAAATACACGCAAACATTTCGTTTTAATACGAGGGTCCTTTGTCCATTCGAGGCGATAGAGTGCTTTTGGACTACTAATAAGAATAGTGCCAAGTTATGCGTACTTTCTAAAACCTTCGACTTACAAGGCTGAATATCTCGAAAACCATAGTAGATATTGTACAAATATTTTAATAATTGAATTTTATTTTATGACTGATTTTCATAGTTTACGTGTTAATGTATGAGAAGTTCATACCACAAGCGTGACAAGTTCATCATCAGATGCTTAACTATTGTGCTTGAATTTATACCACCAGTAGATCATTAATCATATATATTATACAGTACACGCTGAGAAAAAGCCGCCTCTGTACCATATTCTCCCAAACATATTTTTGCAGCAACCACGTATATGTTTTGAAAACACTCTAAACGTTCATATGTTTGCAAGTCCCAAACTCACTTGTATTAAATTGCAAACCGTAGCATGTTTACTGGCACACATGTATGCTTTTACGTGGAAACATATGCGTTCTGGAAGCAATCGCGTGTTTCCCCAAACCTCCTTGTACTTACGTGGAAACATATGTGTATTTCCTCCCAAACACATTAATATTGAGAAACAAATTATTCTTTGATTTCAAGCCATATGTATTATTTATTCTAATTTTATCAATTTAAATCCACATTTATAAATAATTAATACAAAAAATGGACTAATTACTTGTGTTTTTTTATTATATTTCACAAATGGTCCGCCGTTCTGAATTTCTCAGTAAAGGCTCGGACACACAAAGGGCTTCCCGTTCCTGCCCTTTTGAATCGTTTCTCACTTTGATAGCACACATTCATATATTTGAAATACAAACATTTAACCGACCTTTGCTTTTGACATCCTCTATCCGGTGAACAACTGACGGCTGAATACATGAAACTAAAACGCAACACACAGCCAGAATAAGAAACACTGACTTCATCTGCAATTTACACACACATTCAGGAATATTTACGAATCACTGACAGAAAGAATAATGCAAAAATACAGAAACACTCTCTTGCTGTCCCTCTTTTGTTCTCTTGATCACGAGAGAGCATAAGCAGTGCAACAAACACATCTGGGTTTGTATCACATTTGGGTCGCAAAAACATATATTATAACATATTAGTCATTGTTTCTCAAACATGTTATATTGAATAGCAAACACAATGTGCTTGGACACAGGTATATTATATTTGCCACAAGCTCCAAACGCACGATATATTTGCAGCCAAACAAATTTTCAGTGTCTACAAACTACTTTACATTTGCGAATTAGTATCGGTCGGAAACCCCTACGTATCAATTCATATCAAAAGTTCAATTATTCCAAAACAAAAATATTTACTTAGATTTTCATCTTGTGACAACATTATTCGTCCTTTATTCTAAGCAAAACTTCACACTTCGTAATGAGTCTAGACACCATAACAACGTTTACCACTGAACACACTTTTACTAATACTTGACGTTACGTGCATTTCAGCAATTCAAAGCAGACATACAGGAGCAAATTAATTATATTACCATTATAATTTGTAGTTTAATTAGAATTACCTCTACAAATGCAAATTCAAAAAATTAATTACACTGTGAGACAAAATTAGATTTTTTCAAAATTATGGGGTTCTGTCAACGGATTATGGTAGAAAGGTCTAAAAAAAATATACGTGTATCGGCGTTTTGCCAGATCTGATCAGAATTTTTTTTAGGGCGGGTCAAAGTTTCCGCCCCTCGGAACTTTCCTGCAACATATCGGCATGCAAAATTGTGTGTTCCTTACTTCTGAGGTACAAACTATGTTCAGAAGTTTTATAGAAAAGATTCAGATAAACATTTTTGTGGAACAAATTAACCCTCTAACTGGCACGTATAACCATAATTCTTACTTTTTTTTGAAAACATGCAAAAAACTGCTCGAAAATGACGGGGGACGTGGTCAGAATGTTCTACAGAAATTATCGCCATAAAATTTCACTATATGTGTCCGAACACTCCAAAACACAAATCTTAGCCCAAGTGTTAGATAATAAGCAAAACTAACTGCCTTCTAAGGGTTAATAACGAATTTTGTCATTTTGCTGTTTCCATTAAAAATAGTCCACATAATATAATAAATTTTGTCCTATTTCATCTTTTATCAAGCACTTGGGTATTTTTTTGACCATTCTACCAGAATCCGTTGACAGAACCCCATCATTTTTTTTTTGGTGTCGCACAGTGTTACAATTGGAAGTTTTACGTAGTTTCAAAGCATTTCCTTCATATCTGGCAGTTTTGGGTTTCCAATATTTCATATGTTCAGGTTTATGAATTTGAAAGTACTACGAGGCAACACCACTCCAAACCAAAGCCACGAACCACTACATATAAAATACTTGAAAACAGAATTCCCAGCAGTCAAGCAAATTAAAAATAATTAAAAGTATTCTCGTCTTTCCTTTTCCACATCCTGAATATGCATTGCTTGAGCAAATGGAAATTCAATATTTTTTAATTATCATTGCGAACAATGGTAAATCATTAATATTTGCATTGGACAAAGTAATGCAAATTAAAATCCAATGCAAATTAAAAAATTCAAACACTTATCGCAGACTATGCGCGCTGCTATTATATGTATATCAGTTACAACTCTCCACATTTCGGACAATAATAGCGCCATCTATTTCTCGACTCCTCTAGAAATGTTCTTAGCGTATTCATCAACCGTTCGTGGTAAACCATAGCGTCCAACTTACAGCCATGATCAGCATTTCAGTAACAAAAAGCTTTACGAATCTGACAACAGCCAAAACAATCAAGCTGTATTACACACCACAGTTTCATTTTGTCAATCAAACGTTAGTTTAACAGACATGAAATTATCTGCTTCGGGAACCATTACAAATAGAAATAGCGCCATCTATTGCTGGATTCCTCATTAGTGAATTCATCAACATTTCGTGGTGAGATGGTCAATGGTGGAGTCCAACTTAAAGCTATGATCGCTATTTCATTTAGATAAAGCTTCTTTAATCTAACACCTGCGGTAGCAATCATGCTTCACTTCAGTTACATATTGATAATCCAAAGTTAGCTTAACATACGTGATAACAGCTGATTTGCCACCTATCCCGAAGAGTAATATTGCTATTCTTCGTTAGCGAATTGATCAACCATTCCTGGTGAGCTAGACACAGCTAATAAACTATGAAGTAGGAAAGTGATAAAAACCAGAGAAGATAGGTGAAGGAGCGATCGTAACCCAGAAGCAAACCATTCAGCAAGTTGAGTTTAGCCAGTGTTTGATTATTATTTTCTGTATTTTAGTTGGTGTTTTCTGAATTTCAATTCGCTATTTCTAAATTTCATTTGACTTTAATTGATAATTTCTGAACATTAATTGATATTTTCAGATTTTCAGTTGATATTTTCTGATTTGAAATGGAAATACTGAATTTTAATTGATTTTTTCTGAATTTGAATTAGAAGTTCTTAAATTAAATCAATTTTTTTGATATTCAATTGATATTTTCTACATTTCAATTGGACAAGTTTTTACTCCAGCAACAATTTTTAACGAATAAATAGTAAACTATTAAGCACTAGATGGTGCTGTACCTAGATGTTCATTTACAAACCTAAAAACATCAGTGGAAATTGAAAGCATTTGTTTCAAGCAATTATTGATAGAATAGTGTCATAGCAAATATATGATAAACATTATTATTCTATTAATATACCTTTGTACCTGTATGTAGAATTCGATTCATTATTCAGTTGTTAGAGGTTGTGTTATAAGAACAACCTAAATTATTTCTTTTGTTGTCTTTTCGTTCAGCACATGAACTATTAAATACAAATGCATTTTGTCTTTGCACTTGTTGCCTACTTTTATTGTAGACATACATTTGTGTTGTATTGGACACGAAAATAAAATATCTGTTATTGTTGTCTTGATGTAAGATGTTATTAAATGTTATTGTTGTACCGTAATACTGGTATCACCTGTTATAAACTCATCTTGATTCGAAATAAACTGTTGCTTGCATTGCTAACTCGTATTGTAAAGCAGGAATCACAACTCGAGCGAAGTTTTTTATAGCCGTTCGCAATGTAAGCAACTGTTTACTTAGAATCTAGTTGTGTTTTATAATAGGTGATACCAGTAATACGGCCAATATATTAAGGCGACAAAAATATATTTTGTTTTCGCGTCCAATTCAACACAAATGTATGTCTACAATAAAAGTAAGCTAAAAATTAAAAAAACCTAATATATTTGAATTTGATTGTTCGTGTAATGAATAGAACGAAAAGCAAAAAAATTTAAGTTGATCTTATAACACAACCTCTATTAGCTGCATCATGATTCGAATGTTATATCCAGTTTTGTATTTTGATTATTAAAAAATGTTAATGTATGTAAATATATTTGCTATTAAAAGATTCTACAGATACAATTAAGTTTTATAATGCATCTTTTAACACAAATGGTTTTAATTTTCATTGAAGTTTTTATGTTTGAAAATTAAATTCGAGGTACAGCGCCATCTACCGCTTAATAGTATACGTGTATTATTTATTCGAAAAAAAATGGAACTGGAGTAGAAATAGTTATACACTTCTACGACAAAGTTAAACAACATTTTTGTACAAAAAAAACGAAAGGTTATTGTATGAATTGTAGTGACCGCGAACGAGAGGGGATGATTTATAAAATTGCTGGCATTGTGAAATGCGGCTGGCATTGTGAATGCGACTTAAATGTCAAAATGTCGCTTGCATTGTGATTTCTGCTTTCTAATCCTACTTTCTACTCTGACCTCGTATAATACGATTTGTATCGCATGTCTGCAACTATGTGAACTTTGAACGCAACTCCATTGCAAGTATCCTTATTCTATAGAACTGTGAGTGGATGCGTGCGGTTTCCAAACGCATAAGTGTGAGTGCGAATGCCGCACATGGATCATAGAACGCATCACCCCAAAATTGTGGTGGGCGCTCGGTCGTTGGTCATTCGTGCTGTTTGTTATTTATTAAGGTTTTAATATTTAATTGATAACATTTTTACAATACAAATTCTTAAAATTTGCAACTTTTTTAAATGAACAATGTACAAATTGACATGTGTATATTACACACAGTATGTTTGAAATCATATTTTAGCAGATTGATATTTGTAAATATCATAAAGTTTTTGTATAAAAAGGAAAACATTTTGAAATGGGTGATTGTGGTTTTGGTGAATTTAGCAAATTTTAAAAGCAATGATACAAATTTATGGAAAACGAAGAATATTTATCAAATATCTCGAAAATGTCTCCATTTTGTGTACACCAAAATTTTCTATGAATCTTGTTGCCCAAAACCTCTCTGAAAAGGCAGAACAACAATATCGACACGTTCCTGGCAGAATGTATTAAGCGATATATTTGGCGACAATGAGTTTTTTCCATATTCTCAAAATTTATGCCAAGCTCCACATTTCGATATACAGAGAATGTCCCTTGCATAAATGAAATTGTAATTTGTGGCCGTCGGTGGTGCAATGGTTAGTGTGCGCGGCTCTTGTACATGAGATCCTGGGTTCGAACCCGGCTCTGACCACCTTAAAATTTCTTTCGGCGGCGGTCACCTCGCATAGTGACGGCGACACTATCGAGTATCTAGCCATGAAAAAGCTTCTCAAATTACCGTTCGGAATCGGTGTAAAACTGTAGGTCCCAATCAGTGAGTGAAAACTGGAAAGCGCACAGCTCAGTGATTGTGAGAAGTTCTCCCCAGTCCCTTCATGGGATGTAATGGGAAACCATTTATTTTTTTTTTTTTTAATTTGTAATAAATAATACAAATCAGCTACTTGACCGCAAGTTTTTTTCGTTTCCTGAACAGTTTCCATTTTGTCGCTTAATACATTCTGCCAGGAACGTGTCGATATAATTTTATTTTCATAATTTTCTTTACTAATATAAAATAATTAGTGGTTTTTGAAAGGAAACATCTTCACTATTTTCTTAAAGTAATCAACATTTATAGTAAATGTAAAATATGAACACCCTAATACTTACTACTAACACATGTCGTGATTACATCGACCAATTTCAATACTCATTATGATTAATAAACTGTAAATTAATTGGTGGTATTGAGTATTCTGTCTGATTGGTGATTTCAATCATTTCATTATTATTGGTATTTTTTGTTTGTTTGTTTTATGCTCAACTCTGTAATTTTATGGAAAATTAATTTGATAAATTAACCGCAAATTGTTCAAGGAATTTGTTAATAGAATGTACATGAAAGCAGACGTTTTAAAATCAGTTAACATTCGTCATTGTTGGGAGGAGATTTATTTTTATTTTTTGCTGACGTCCCTTAGGGAAGCCATGATGCATAATATTTGATTTAGTCCTTGGTGCAGAATGATTTTCAGTATTAACATGATTTAATATAAATTAATTTGATACTTACGTGCAAGCATTGTTTTCATGAATTGGAGATCTGCTGCTTTTTGCAACGAATCGCATTATCGCACGTTGCGGGATGGGGCTTAACTGAAAAAATTTTAAACAAATTTTTTTTAAATACTTTATTACAATCCATTGTTACCAAATATATTGGGTACTTTTGGTTTGGTTTGGTTTAAAGGGAAGTTTTCTAGTTGGAGCCTCTTTATTACTTTTGTTAGTTTTGAACCCAATAAAAAGTAAATTCAGAAAAGCCAAAGTGCAAGACTGGCAAATCCATGAAATACAACCCTGAGCATGGAATTACATTTGGCAATACACTTGCTCTTACACTCGTACTTTTGGTTTGGTTTTTGTCTAGACTAACATATGGGGAGACATTTCTTTTTTAATGGGAAGTTTTCTAGGTGGAGACGGTTTATTACATATTGTAGTTTTGAACCCAATAAAAAGTAAATTTAGAAAAGCCAAAGTGCAAGACTGGCAAATCCATGAAATACAACCCTGAGCATGGACTTACATTTGGCAATACATTTGCTCTTACACTCGTACCTTTGGTTTGGTTTTTGTCTAGACTAACACATGGGGAGACTTTTCTTTTTTAATGGGAAGTTTTCTAGGTCGAGCCTGTTTATTACATATTGTAGTTTTGAACCGAATAAAAGGTAAATTTAGAAAATCCAAAGTGAAAGAAGTTTAAAAGCATAAGATTTTCTTAAATAAGTGAATTTCTATAAAAGTAAATTTTCTCAAAAAAATGCCTATTCATATAATTAAACAAAGTACATTTTCTTAAAAAATACCATTTCTTAAAGAAGTACCTTTGCTTAAAAAAGTCAATTTTCTTACGAAAAGTACCTTTTCTTAAAAAAAGTTTTTTTTTAAATAAGTACGTTTTCTTTGAAAAGTTTATTTTTGTACAACAAATTGCTTTGTCTTAGAAAACTTAATTTTCTTTAAAGTATCTTTTTTGTGAAAACAACTACATTTTCTTGAGATAAGTACCTACTCTGAAATATGTACCTATTCATGAAAAAATTACCAATTCTAAAAAAATTCCCATTTCTTAAAAAAATAAAATTTCTTCAAAAAAATACCTTCTCTTACAAAAAATACATTTTGTTACAAAAATTCCTTTTCTTAAAAATAAAGTAATACCTTTTCTTTTCTTTTCTTGAGATAAGTAGCCTTTCTGAAAATAATTAAATTTTCTTAAAAAAATAACCTTGTCTTAAAAAGAGTACATAGAAAAAAGTACCTGTTCTTAAAAAAGTATTTCTTTGTAAAAAAAAACATTCATACTATTGTGGCCTTTTCTCTACAGAAAGTAGTTCTTCTTTAAAATAGTAAATTTTCTTAAAAAAATATTAGCTTTTAATAAAAGAAGTACCTACCTCTCTTTAAAAAAGGACCTTTTCGGGAAAATATAATACATATTCTTTCAGAAAGGACCTCAAAATATACTTAAAAAAAAGACATTCTATAAAAAAAATGTTCTTGAAAAAAGTTCATCATTTTACAAAAAGTACGTTTTCTTAAAGATCCATTTAAATTATCGTATTTTTCAACGGGCTCGTTTGACGTCTTGGAACTAACTAGTACATAATATATAGCGAAAGGAAGATCCTTCCAACCGGGTGTCCCCTGACACCTCATGTATTTTTTTGTTGTTGTCTGTCACGTTTTTGTTTTCAGCGGTTTTAAATACACAAAGCCATATACTTTATTATAACCTACAAATCATTGTATCCCCAATATCTAATATTGAATAGCAACCACAATTAGTTGGACACAAGTTATATTTGCAACCAAAAAATAAACAAAAAAAAAAAGACAAATTTTTCAGCGTGTGTAACCCGGAACCCATTGTTGCAACGAATTTGTTGCATTGCTGCAATGAATTTCTGTCGTTGCTGCAATGAATTTATTTCATTGCGGCAATGATTTTATTTCGTTGTTTTAATGAATAAATTTATTTCTCTGCAATAAATAAATTCTCTGCAGCAATGAATTTGTTTCACTGCTGCTCGTGGTTCATTCGCCGTCAATACTAGCCATTTTCCTTTGTAGGACCATGTATTCTCCTCAGGACTTTTCACTCGAAGACTCGCAGTGATGTCACATCAGCATGCGATATGACCCAGAAGTCTGCCCCATAAAGCAAGACAGCTTGCATGAGAGTCTAATGTAGTCGGAGTTTAGTTTCTCGGCAGAGGGTCTTATCGTCTAAGTGCTCGCTTAGCCCTAAATAATATCTGTCTGCAAGCAAAATTCTCGACCGATTTCCAGTCTGAAATTACTACCCCTGTTCACGGCAGATCTGAGGTAAATAAATTCGTCCATCACCCCGAAATTATAACGAATATCAACGGTCACCAATTCATCCAATCGGGTGGATGCTCTGGTTGTCGAAACCATTAATATTGCCTTGTCCCAGTTTACTGCCAAAGCTATTTTTGCCGATTCCTTCAGTATATTCCAAAATACTGCAGTCGCTTTTCGCAGATCCCTCCCAATTATGTCTTTATCATCAACATACGCAAGCTGCATGTGACTCTTGCTGCTGATAGTTCCATTCGTGGTGACTGCAGCTTTTCTCTCGATGATCTCAATTAATATGTTGAAGAGTTCGCATTTTAGGGTGTCGCCCAGTCTGAGGCCTCGCCTCGTAGTAAATGTTTCGGTGAGATCCTTTCAAAATCTTTACTGAGGATTTCGTGTCGGTCAGTGTCATTTTACAAAGGTGTGTCAGCTTAGCAGGAATACCAAACTCCGACATAGCTTGTTAGAGTTTTCCCAGTATTGGGCTATCGAAGGCAGACTTATTGTATAAAAAGAGGTAGTAGGTGTCAATTTATTTTTCGTGGGATTTCTCGAGGATTTGTCGTAATGTAAACATCTGGTCGATACTTGGCTTTTAGTCCTAAAGCCACACTGATAGGGTCGGATCAGGTCTGCCCCAAACGGATTTAGTTATACACATATTACGCTCGAAAGGACCTTGAACGCGATGGATAAAAGTGTCCTTCGACGATTGTCCGTATATATAATGGCAACGTCTTTTTTGAAAACAGGACAAAACCAATAAAAAACGACCTATTCTACAATTGACGGGGGGTATTTCGTTTATAATGGGTGATTTATATTATTTCAGTATAAAAGGAATCTGTTCTATGATTACACTGTGCAAGTCGAAAAAAACACATATGAATTCAACGGATTTATACTAATTCCGGTCCTACGAATCGAACTGTATCATCAGTTTTTTGCCCTATAATGATGACTTTATAAAAAAAAAAATTCAAACACAATTTTAATTTTTTAAGCAAAAAATATTATTTTTTCTTTATAAATTTATTTATAACTTCGAAACCGGTGCTTATCTAGGGAAATAGTGTAGGCATAGATTAAAAGTATTGTAATTGTTAATTTTTCTACAATTTGTTTAAACAAAATCGGATAAGGTATTCTCGAGTAAAGGTGACATATGTATAAACTTGTCTCAAAAAATTAGCTCTAAATCGCAGCCTCTGAATAAGAAATTTGAAATAAAATTCTGTATAAATCCACCATTAAATGCCAAAAAACTGATAATGCAGTTCGATTCATAGGACCCGAATTAGTGTAAATCCGTTGAGTCCGCATATGTTTTTCAAAATTTTTTTCAAAAACTTCCACTGTGTTATTAGTCATTTATGGAAAATAAATATTGTCGTGAAGATTGACATGATGTTTTCTTCAGATTGTTAATAAATTAATTGCAAATTAAAGGAAACAGAAACAGAAAACCAAAACTCTTTTGCACAAAACTTATACGATGACTATAGCAATTAATTTGTTGCATCACATCAATTATATGTACGAGTCCTATAATCACAATTGCCAAGTCCTACTCGTATTATATCGTAAGGACGATGGAATAACTCAATATTTATCAATGTCATATTTGTTCATCCACTTATGTTTTCGTGTGCGTGTGTGTGTGTGTTAATTAATATATCATTTAGTATTGAATACACAAATTAATTGATTAATATTTATTTTATTTCCAATTTATTCCTTTCCCTCTATCTGTCTATCGCTCTCTCTGTGAAGTGGCGTTTTCGTTCGCATCAAGGATAAGAACTTGCACGTTGAGTGCTTCAAGTGCGCCACTTGTGGCACCAACTTGAAAAATCAAGGTTACTACAATTTCAACAACAAATTGTACTGTGACATCCATGCCAAATTGGCTGCTCAACAGAATCCACCACCCGGCACTGACGGTTATGTACCAGTCCCAATTAAACCGTAAGTATTCCAATGATTTAAAATAAAAAAAATTCACTTTCAACAAAGACGTCACATGATACCAGGGGGGGAATCCCTAACAGATATATCGCAAAAGTGCTATTATTTCAATTATAACTACCCGACCTATGGTATTTATTGACATGATGAGGGGGCGACAAATTATGGTATTATGGAGGCGATTGAACTGAGCATGCAATGTCATTGCATGCAGCCTGCATTTTAATGCTGAAATATATGATTTATTTATATTGGTTTAATTCCGTCCCTTCATTTGCATTTCAAGTTTTTTTGCAGAGTGCAAAATAACATTTGATTTGGTATAAAAATTGTGGGTAAATTGAAATGTTTAAAATAACCATTCTTTGTCATGTTATTTAAATGATATAACAGAAATCTTAATATGATTTAATTCGAATTTTTTTGAAACGAGAAGGATCGGATTTTTTCGAATCTTACATTTATTTAGATAACAACTGTAGTTTGTAATTTAATTTATTCCTTCTGTCAGTTTAAATTGATTAGTGCTCCCTATTTCCCGGGAAACGGTATTGCCGGTTTTCCCGGGGTTTCGGATCCTTTCCCGGGATTGACGGGAAAACGGAAAAATTTCATACAAATATATGAAAATAATAGACATTTCTTCATTCCCGAACCGGCGTTTGAACAGCGTTCCATCAAATGGCATAATTTTTTGGGAGAACATAACGAAGTCTCTGTTTATGATCTCTGCGAAATATCAAGCCATTCTGTGCATCTTTGTTTAACAAACTGAAGAACAAATAATTTTTATATTTATGGGGATTTCTGTACAAACCTAGAGCACTAAAATGTATTCACTCTCATGCAGTCTACTCTGCCTTTTTCACTTCAATAGGCGTTTAACTTATTTACAATTTTTTCTTTAAATCAATATGTCGCAGTTCGGGTTGCAACTGAGTAAAGTGTTGCCATACGTGCAGCGTTCTTTTCACTAGTTCCCATGCTACTCTTTACCGTGCCATGGTTTGTCTTGAGACGTTTTATTAAATCCAGGAATGATTTGGGAGCAGCTTTCATCGAATGTGAAACGTGTTTACACTATGCTTCCGAATCATCGGGATAAATTCTGCGCTTGAAATTGAGTCAAGATTTGAGTAGGTTGTGGATGCCCCAGATAATTGCAGCTTTTCTGTGTCTAGCTGTGTATGTACCTAGTTTCGTATAATTTTTGTTGCTAATTCTCGTGGGAACCTTTGATTCGAATCGATATTAGCAACTCGAATTATACGCACGTCCATTATAACGCAAGAGTGCATTCCACCAATTAACAAGTGAACAATCTGGTTCTTTATTTTCCAATCAGTAGATACGCAAATATACTGACAGAAAAATTTGGTTGAGGAAACCGAATGTAGAGTTTAGGTTGCCACAACCGAATATAGAGGTTACCGCAACCACACTATTCTCCAATTCTCCAAACATATTCTGCAGAAGCCATGTATATATTTGGGACAAACTTCAAACATTCATGTGTTTGCAAGTTCCAATCTCACGTGTATTTAAATAGAAACAGTATCATGTTTACTCGCAAACATGTATAATTTTCCGTGGAAACATGCGTTTTTTATCCCAAATATCCATATACTTACGTGGAAGCATTCGCCGGTTTCCCCCAAACCTACATATACTTACGCGGAAACATATGCTTACGTGGAAGCACTCGCCTGTTTCCCCCAAACCTACATATACTTACGTGGAAACATATGCGAATTTCCTCCCAAACATAGTAATATTTAAAAACGAATTATTCTTTGATTTCAATATATTTATCACAATTAATTTTATCAATATAAATCCATATTTATAAACATTTACTTGCACTGAATGCATTATTTGTTTTATTTTCATGAAATGCAAGCCTTTTTTTCTTTGCTTCTCCTTTCTTTGTTGTCTCTCACGTTTTGTTTCTAACGAAAACTGTTAAGCAAACTTATATATAACATATTTCATTGCAGCCACGATCATATCATCGAACCTACGAAACTTTTCTTTGTGGCAACGTAAAACCATTATCGAATAGGTTTAATTGTTGCTACGAAACGGGTTTCTTTCAGTGTTGTTGATTACAGTTTCCTCCAATGGAGAAAACCTGTAAGTCTAGAAAGGTTTCATATCAAAAACTTTTTAGTAAACTCATATATAATATTTTCGGTTGCAGCCATGAGCATTTCGTCGAATGTACAAAACTTTTCAATGCAGAAACGTAAAACCATTACAAATATATGTAATGCTTGCGACAAAACGATTTTCTTTCAGTGTTAGTGATTAGACTGTTCTCAAAAACTGATAACTCGTAACTCTATAGTGATTATAGGCTATCTGTTAGTAACTATTTGCAGTCTATGGTTCTGGAAATAGAATAGAATTCAAAATCTGGAAAATATTGGTGTCCCGGAACCTTATTATGAATTTTCTTCACACGGGTCCCCATATAAAATTTGGAAAAATTCGAAGCAGATGACCAAATTTTTATTTATAAGGTGACAAATTATTAGTTATAGTTTAAAAATTCAGGAAATAGGCCGCTCTTCCCTTGAAGAAAATTGGGATATATATAAAATATTTTTGCAAAGTCCTGAGACTTAAACTCGCACTGTAAGAAATCTACGAAACAAATTCAATGCAGTTTGTGGATTAATTTGTGGACCGAATTTGTCAATCCGTGTCCTTATTGGACAAAAAGAAAAAAACTCGTGTATCACTGTAGCTGAAAGTGTGTTCGAACAGCCATCAATATCAGAGAAGAATTTTGCATAAAGACCTCGGTATGAAGGCTTATGAGGTCCAATTAGTCCAAGATCTGAAGCTTCCTGGTGTGTCCAAGCGATTTCACTTCACAGAATGGGGCTGAAAATCGCTTGGCTGAAGATGATCATATTTACCGTAAAACCATCTTTCCCGATGAAGAACATTTACCCTGGCGGCTACGTTAACAAGCAAAATTGTCGCAGTTGGGGCTCGGAAAATCCACACGTGGTCGAGAAGTCTTCAATGCATCCTCAAGGAGTGACCGTTTGTTCCGATTTTGGCATGGTGGCACCATTGGCCCATTTTTCTTTGATATATAGCGAACGTTACTGTGTCATGATCAGCGATTTTTTGTTCTCAACAGTTTAAGACGATGACGTGGACGACGTATGTTTTCAACAGGAATGCGCTACGTCCCACACAGTCAACGTTACAATCGATAATTTGCGCACTGTGTTTGAAAACCGCATAATCAGCCGAAACTTCGAAGTCCAATGGCCGCCTCTCAGCTGCGATTTGACACCTTTAGACTATTATCTCTGGCTTTAAAACACGAAATCGACGCTGTCGTTTACGAGATAGAGGCCCAAACAATCGAAAATTAACTGAAGAATTGGATAGATCGAATGAGGCGCTGTAAAGCAAGTCGTGAAAGCCATTTGAACGATGTTGAGTTTCATTCATAAATTTCAATGAAGGACCTTACTAATAAATTCATAATGTGGAAAATCTATTTGTTACTTGGGGATCACACACGGCAATTCTACTTGCGCAAGTCTGGAGTTTATAAGAGAGAGAAGAGAAGAGCTTCCGATCCCTTCCCCTCTCTTGCGCAAGTAAAATTGCCGTGTGTGATCCCAGAGAAAGTATTCTTTTAAAGCGAAAATAAAATCCAAATTTGAATGGCCCGTACTAAGATCAGCATTTCACTTGAAACTTGACAAAACTCCATGCGCAAAAAATGCCTCTGAAATATCGAGGAAATATATCCACCCACGTTTGCAGGAACTATCAGCAACATGTATTGAGCAACATTTTAATGTTTCTAGAAGAATGTATCGACCAATGACATTATAGGAAGAAATTATCAATTTCTCATTCAATTTCTCAAAACAGAATAGTTTTAGTGTAAAAAAAACTTAGAAATGGAGAAGTTATAGTTTTCAACACTGATATGTTGCTGGGTCATTTTGCAGCGTAACAAATTGGTGTAGCTCAATAGTTTTCATGGGAGCTATCTCCATAAGTATCCATCTTATTTCAAGCATAACTTTAGTTGTTGTTTGGTTTTAAAAGGATATCAATGAAATCGTCGTTAAATCTGCGGTCGTTCCAATCTATCAATGTCCCTGTATTTTTCGAAATAATTTTATTTAAACTGTGTTTTTACGCACCAGATCCTTGTTGCAATGATTCCTTTTCAAATAGTGTTAATTTTTTATATTATATTTTATCCCGATCATTTACCCATCCACCAGAGCAAATATGTCACCTTCGTTGGTAAACCCATGATCCTTTGAATTCTCAGTTTTTGTGGGAGTGGAGGCGCTTGGTTCTGTCAATATCTCATAAACAATTGGATATACAAACAAATGCGCGTTTTATGGCTGACATATTGGCAACCATATTGACCACATCAACATTGCGCTAACTAGATGCAAATGAATGAATGAATGTGGGCTATGTACATTCAAATGTGGCAATGTTGTAGCGCCACATACCACAGCGAGAGTAAAGGTGTGTGTGTATGTGTGCGTGTTTTAAACAGCTTTCAAAAGTAAATAGACAAACAGGAAATGTTATCACACGCATACACAGAAACATTCTTGCTCTCATACCTGACGATGCTGATAATGATGATGGGGTTTTGCCTCACATCCGCATTCAATTGAATAGGATTTGTTACCGTGAGGGAGTGTGTGTGTGTTTGTGAAGTACTGTATCATATCCAAAATACATTGTTTGCTCTTTGATGGTATTTGTAGATGTTGGTTGTTCCAACTGTATACGATTTTTAATTAAATTTGTATATTTTTATATAAAATGAAATGTTACGTATCCCATTTATTGAGTGCAGTGTGACCATTTGGATGCAAAAGAAAATAAATAAATGCAAAAAAAAAAAACAAAACAAAATACAGTTACCAATGAATGTGGCCTTTGCCACAATTTTCGTGTGCAACATGCAAAAAGTTGACAGATTTTCATTAATTTGTAATGTAGAGTAAAAGCCAACCAATCCAACATTTGCCGTGTTGAGGTTATTTTCAATTTGACTTTATACGACAACCATTTGTCAAAGTTTTCGAAAATGTTTCAATTACAAGTTTTTCTTTGACAGTTAAATACAAAGAATGACAGATTCAAATACATAATTTATTAGAGAATTTTAAAATGGAAATGTACTTCTATCAGCCGCTGTCTGGGGAACACAAAACGTAGCGGAAAATATTGAAATATTTATGAATTATTATTTTTCTGAATCGATGAGTTTGAAAATGGAAGGCGCATAGATCACTGATTGTGGGAAGCTCTCCCCAATAACTTATCCCGGTGATAATATTTGATGAAAAAGTTGTCTATAGAAATTGTGTCTAATAAGATGTCTGTATATAATATATACTTATACATATGTATGTGTATCTATATATCCTTTATTTATTTAAAGAAAATTACATTACAATACGAAGTTTAAATGAAAAGTTCACGAAGAAAATAGGGCGTCAACGAATTCTCGTTATAGAATTCTGTCTCTGACAAGAGATTTAATTTGGTTCCATGATAGCCGAGTTTCCATATATTCCTTTTCCAGACACCGCTGTCATACTGGCCTTCGTTACCCCTGATGGTTCCATTCAAGTGCCTCTCTAGCAATACCCGATGATGGGGGCGCCTAAACATATAGCCGATTCAAGATAATCTTCTTCAATTTCAATTATTACAGAAACGTCAATAAGTGTACGTACGTGTGATACAGTTATTTACAAGGTGGGTGCCGCGGTTTGCTTAATTGACCTCCATTGCGGCAATTGGGGTCGTTCAACCCCAAGTAGATTGAAACAAATCGCTAGCCTAACATAATGACCACAGTCTTTGCTTGACGAAGATCAAACATTGTACCAAGAAAAATCTTCAATATTCACAAAGATCTACGATACCACAGTAGACATTTTCCTGGTGATCACATTCTTCTTGTACTGACCACAGGCAGATTACATGTTTAGTGAATTCTTCATAATCTTTACAGTTTCTACAACTCCAATTAGAACTGACATTTAGTATTAAATACCACTACATCCCACGAAGAAACAGGGAAGAGCTTATTATAATCAGTGAGTTGTGGGCTTTCCGGTTCCGAATGGGTGACCGTCGAAAGAAGGTGGTCAGAGCAGAGAGTTGATATATATAGAAGATTCATACATGCTGAAAAATAACGGCCATATCAACATATTGCAAGAGCCATGTACATGTTTGCAAGCATTGTTTTCGTGAATTGAAGATCTGCTGCTTTTTGTTTCTTTATTGTCACAGACATCAGTGTTTTCAGCAGTTTTCAACAAACAAGTCCACATTTGGGTTACAAATACATGTATTATAACCTATTAATCATTGTATCCCAAACATGTTATATTGAATAGCAAACGCAATATGTTTACACACAAGAATACTATATTTGCGGCAAGCTACAAACACGTTATATTTGCATCCAAACAATAAAAAACAAATTTTTCAGCGTGTAGATATCAACCTATTACTTGCAGGCCTCTTCTGTTCTAAACGTTTACGCAGGATATGTTTGCAAGTCGTTAGAGCCAAAATCTTGCAACTCCAGTGGAGTCTGTAAGGTTGTGCCTAGTCTTTCCATCTCAACTGCTCTGCAATTTACAGTGATTGTCATCCACATAAACTGAGTCCGTGCTCCTCCGCAATCTCATTAAGCATTTTGGGTAAGCTGGTGAGCTGGAAGTAAGGGGTGGATCATGTGAATATGAACCCTCCGCTATTTCGAAGCAGATGAGCAATTTGACGTTTATGAAGTTGCAGATTATTACTAAAGAGTAGAAATTTACGAAATGGGTCACTTTAGACTTGAAGAAAATTGGGAAATATTAAAAACTTTTTTTTCCAAATTTCTGAGTTTCAACTCAAACTGTAAAAAATTTATGGAATAAATTCGATAGAAATGAAAACGCCATCAACGCAGTTTGTGGATCAATTTGTTAAGCGAGTTCGTCAATCTGGGTCCTTAGTGGACGAAAGAAGTTGTGTACCTGTTCGTTTAGTGGAAAATATTGTCGGTGTAGCTGTAAGAGTGCTGGAACAGCCATAAACATTCACTCACTACCTTTCGCCTGGATATGAAGGTTCACGCTGAAAGATTTGCCTTTTTTTGCTTGGATGCAAATATAACGTGTTTGTAGCTTTTCGTAAATACAGTATACTTGTGTCCAAACACATTGTCTTTTCTATTCAATATAACATGTTTGGGATACAATGATTAGTAGGTTAAAATGTTGCTTTGTTTGTGGAAAACTTCTGAATACAAAACATGAAGACTATAAAGAAACAAAAAGCAGCAGATCTTCAATTCAAGAAAACAATGCTTGCCAACAAGTACATGGTTTCCGCAATATGTTGCTGGGGCCAATATTTTTCAGCTTGGTTTTAAAGTGCAATTAGTCCGAGAAATGGAGCCTCGTGACCATTCGATGCGTTTTCGCTTCACTGAATGGACGGAAGATGAGCATTTTTTTTTAACGAAAAATCATCTTTTCGGTCAAGCTCATTATGACCTCTAGGGTTACGTTAACAAACATAATTGTCGCATTTGGCCCACAGAATATAAAAGCGAGTTGGTACTATTTACCAGGAAAAATAACTTTCCTTATATTCAGGCATTGTCTCTATGTGGTGGAGAAATTTGCATAAAGGATATCTAGGTGTGATTCTCGGCAGAAAGCTTAGTTTCAAATTAATCTCTGTGGATACGATCAGTAGAGCCAAAGTCTAGAGCGTAGCAATAGTGTGTATCACTATTGCCCTTCGGAAAATCCCTACCGAGGGTTTGGGGGTTATAATCCATCCGGAACCACTTGATTGATTTGGGGCTAGACCTAAGACAGTGGATACTACGGCATTACAGTGCCTTTCAAGCCGAAGTCATGCCATGCGGGAAAGTTTCACTTTGGCTGAGACGAAACGTCATCACCGTCTGGTGTAACAACATATACTCTGGAAGGCATGCTGCTATAGAATTTCGACAATCTGTATTCCTGAATTAGAGAACTGCACCCAATTGCAGCACATCTGTAAATTAAACGAACAAACAGTTCCAAATTTACCCTATATTGGTGACGGGGCACAAAAACATTCCAAGGAACCATAGAGCGGATGATTTGGGGAGATTAGACAGGCTATGGAGCATGTCGGTAGGTATATAAGCTCAGACTTAAAACCGGCGCTCTCAGACATGCAAGTGAAGGACGATCTGGATGCTCAAAATACTGAACGACAAAACGAGTATGGTCAGGTTGGGACCTGAGTCGTACGCTAAACTCGACATCCAGACCTAGACAATATATCTCTATACTAGTAGCTGTGATAACTGAACACTGTCTAATAGGCATACACGCGTCTAGACTTGGAATCTGAGCTCATGATTAGTGCAGAAGCTGTGGGGATGAAGAGGAAGACTAAAGCATCGAGCATCTCTTACGCTACCGTCCGGCCGTTTGTAGGAGTAAACTAAATAAATAAATGGTTGTCCATTACATCCCACGAAGGAGTTGTTGAGAGCTTCTCACAACCAGTGAGCTGTACGCTTTCTAGTTTTATACTCACTAACTGGGACGTACAGTTTTACACCGGATCCGAACGGTAACTTTTTCATGGCTAAATAATCGATAGTCTCGCCGTCACTGTGCGAGGTGACCGCCGCCGAAAGAAATTTAAGATGGTAAGAGCAGATATCTAACCCAGGATCTCATGTACAAGAGGCGGGCACACTAAACATTGTGCGTACTGCAGCGGCAACACTATCGAGTATTTAGTCAGGAAAATGCTTCTCAAAATACTGTTTGGAAACGGTGTAAAATTGTACGTCCCAGTCAGTGAGTATAAGACTAGAAAGCGCACAGCTCACTGGTTGTGAGAAGCTCTCCCCAATTCCTTCATGGGGTGTAATGGGAAACCATTTAATTTATATTTTTACACACATTCCTTCGACGTGTTGGTGTTATTGCATCATATAGACAGTATGTGGTTTGAAATCTATCCATAGCTCGACGGATGGCTTGCTCAGATGGACGATTAAGTGCGCCATAGAAATCACGAAGTCGTCTATAAGTTGCGCGAATCGATGATTGGTTTCCAAAGAAAATTTTGATAATTTGATAGCATTGATCAAGCATGAATGTATTCATAATGATTTGCCAGAGTATATTGATCATAAATATGGAAAGGTTCAATGCAGGCAATAAACACCCTATATATAATGGAATATATATAAGAGAAAAATATGGTCCGCAATATTGATATGTTGCTGACCAATTTCCTAGCGAATCAAATTGATGTTGCTCAACGATTTTCGTGGGAACGAAGTTAGTATCAGCACTTAATTATGATATGTTAGTACAAAGTCGGTCCAGTTGGCAGTTCAACCAAAATAAACAAAACATATGTTGGCACTTAATTGAAATTTGTGTCATGAGAATTCCGAGGGATATGTGCAAGTATGCATATATAAATTAGGGTGTACTGAAAATATCAGGTTTTGGGACTTCAGTAGTGGTGTGTCTCAAAAATGTGGGTGTTGAAGAGCTAATAACAGAACCGTTAAACTTGTTTTATTCGACGGTACTTATAGTCATTTAACGTTCGTTGAAGTTGAAGTGAATTTGGGTATTTTTTTTTTATTTTTTATAATTTTTGTCAATATTGGCCATAACGACGTCATAATGAGCACACTTAAAAAAATATATTTTAAAAATTTTGGCAGAGCATTTTTTCACGATAGCGTTTTTCCGATTTGTCGCGACTTTCCTATTGTAATTCGTTAACTAGCTTTCAATTATATTTTCTTTATATATTTGATATATATATATATTATTATATATTGCAGTATTCGAACTGATGTCTATTGAAAATTTAATTGAAAAATTGTGAAGAAAATCTACGAATGATCGAAATTTAAAAATGCTGCCGTGAAAAAAAATGCTCTATGAAAATTCTAAAAATGTATATTTTTTTATGCTCGCGTGATATGTAATTGCAATGCATATTGACCAAAAAAATATATTATAATAAGCAAATACATTAGGAATCGAACCTCCATCGGCCAGTACGGGACTCTTCAACATGATTTTTTTCCAATAAGAATTTGCCAGTACACCTTAATGTGTATATTAGGAGTGGCGGAATAAATATGTAATTGATTTCGAAAATATTATTTTTTTTATTAAATAAAATCCTATTTAATTCTTCTCTTTCAGCAACACTAAGTTGAGTGCTACTACCATCTCTTCAGCCTTGAATGCTCATGGCTACAACAATGGTGTATCCAATGGTAGCTCTGTACCATCTCCTGCTCCGGTAAGTTTAAGAAAAATATTTCCTATTTAAAAATAAAAACAATATATGTTTAACACCCCCTAAGTAAATGTTTGAAAGTTATAACAATTTATGTTGTAATAGTCCACCAGAATACTTTATGGAATAAAAACACAAACGTATTGTAACTACTAACATAACTCTTCAACACTTTACATATTTTTACTCATCTCAAGATTGTCAAGAAGTTAAAAATTCAATTGGAAAAGAATGAAATTTTACACATGCATTTATCGTACCGCTTTCGATACACGCTGCAACAAAAAAAGAGAAAAAAGCTTACACCACACCAGCAAAACAAACCCTTTAACTAGAACTAGAAGCAAAGACAAAAAAAAAAACTCTTATTACCATAAGTACTGGAATTGGCCACAAATATCGTATAAAACTACACACACAGGGTCAATTTTTCAGATTCAGATTAAGCTTTGAAGTAAATTAAAAGAGATTAAACTTCATTTGCAGAATAATCAAGCTCTAGGACTTTATTTAATCCGCAAAGGAAATTCAAATCATAAAGGTCAAATATCAATAATTGGTTAATATTAAAAGAGATTACAATTATGATTTAATTTCTGGCAGGATTATTAAGAGATTGACGAATGATAAAATTGTTTCAATTTAAGGTTTGCTTTTCAAATTAAACTGAAAATTCGGCATCAATATTTTTGCCTAAAGTTCGTTCTAAGTTCAACACTTTGTGCGAGATATTTACAAAACTCGATACACGCAAAGTGCCTGCAAAATATCGACGTTAAATTTCTGCCAGTGCAGTGCTAAGGTATTAGCACGAAATGTCAGCAACATGTATCTTTCAAGATTTTTATGTTGCTAAGAAAAATGTAAAAAAAAATGTAATGATAAATCACTTTGCATTAAAAAATGAGAAATGTCAACTCTCGTTCAATTCCTTACAAAAATAGATTTTTATTCTAAAAACCAGTAACAGTAATATAGTCATACACACTCATATGTTGAACAGCAATTCAGCAACTATACAAAAGAATGTTGCTTTACAATTTTCTTGTGAACGAAGTTTGGCACTAACCCTTGAACAATTTTATCAACTTAAAAATTATTTTTTTCATTACAACCCACAAATGAATTAGGTAGACATTCTCACAAGCAATGAGTTGGAATATTTAGATTTACTTATTTGTACGAAATCTTTTATCCCGTTTCGCAACCGCTTTCATGCAACTTTTCTGCTTACTGAAAAATTGGCCCTTTACACTGGAATTTCGCATATTCACACACACTCAGAGTGGCAACATTTTCAAGCGCTTGACTTTGGGTGCAAGTGCTATTCCATTTTTTGTTTCATTTGTTGAGCATTCCAAAGATACACAGAACACATGCAAATGTGGCAACATAAGCAAAAAGGCAACTTGTGTCTATGTTTACATAGAGTTATATTGTTTTACAAAAAAAAAAAATAATAACAAAACAACAGCACAAATAGCTAAAGAGAAACATGCTGAAACAAAGATACTATAAAACTCAAAAAATCTCACTCAACTAAAATGAACAACGAACAAACTACAGAAAGACAGAGAACAAAAAAATCACAAAAATCTGCAACATAATGCAAATATAAATACGAACAAGCCAGAGTATATCAAAACAAATACAATATAATGATTTTTTTACCGCTTGCAAATGCATTTCAATGTATTAAGGGTATTCACTAGAAAAGTGCAAAAGAAAACGCGGATAATCATTGGCTTACATTCCCACTTCATATTGATTCATGTTAATACCTGTACTTAGTTCAACATTTGGGGATACATTTTACAAAAACTATGTACTTACAAAAAAAGTGGCAGTGAAATATCGATGAAATATTTCCCTAAGTGTAGGCTCACAATAAGTGCAACATTTCGCGGGAAATTTTACACAAAGCTCTACAGGGTGATTCAGGAAGTTCCGGACAAATTTCTCCAGTGTATTCCTTGGCTCATTTCATGAAGAAAAGTCCACTAGGACCATGTCCGAAAATGCAAGGGTGCGAAATGTCAGCGGGTTCAAAATTTTCGGATTAGTAGTCGGAGGGTAGTAGGGTAAAGTTGCTAACTTCTGAGCCAGTGGTCGGATTTTTTGGGCTTGCTGGAAAGGTCTTTAAGAGGCCTTTCAGAATCAATAAAAAAAATAGAAAAAAAGTCAAATCGCCGAGATACAGAGTTTTCGGAAAAAAATGGGAAAAAAATTCACATAACCTCAATTTGCTCAGCCAGATGGTAGGTAACTTATTTTATTTTTTCTGTTGAAAGATAGCCATACCTCTTACCTTCCTAAAATGACCTAAACGAAGCCCAGAGGTCTTACCGTTCCAAAGTTATGACCATTTGACTGAAATGCAAAAATGTTTGTTTTGTTTTTGGAAGCGAAATAACAGCACACATTTATTTGTTTTTGTAAATTAACACGTTTAAGATTTTATTTTACTGAAATTTTCGGCAAAAGAATGGTCATAACTTTGGAACGGTAAGAGCTCTGGGCTTCGTTTATTCCGTTATTCCGAAAGCTCTGTATCTCTTTTTTCTACTTTCTTTATTGATTCTGAAAGGCCTCTTAAAGACCTTTCCAACCAGCCCAAAAAAAAATCCGACCACAGGCTCAGAAGTTAGCAATTTTACCCTGCTACACTCCGAACGCCAATCCGAAAATTTTGAACCCGCTACCATTTCGCACGACATGGTGATAGTGGACTTTTCTTCATGAAATGAGCCAAGGAATACGCTGGAGAAATTTGTCCGGAACTTCCTGAATCACCCTGTATACAAAGAAAAACTGTCTGAGAAATATCGATGACACATATCCGCAAGTGAAGACCGGTACTAAGTTCAATATTACGAGCTAAGTTCTACAACACTCCACAAAAAAAACAAATCCATGTGAAATAGCCACGAAATATTTCCGCACTTGTACTACTAAGTTGTTCGCATGAAATCATATCAACATGTATCGAGCAACATTTCAAGGTTTGCAACAAATTGTAGAACATAAATATCAACGTTGCCAACTCTCTAAAAATAAAAGATTTTTGGCGCTAAGAAAGAACAAATTTAAAGCGGAGAAAGATGTAGTCGCCGATTTTCTCGTGAAACCAACTTGATGCTGCTCAATGTTCTTCGTTCGAATGAAGTCAGTACCAGCCTTTAAGTAGAAATCCATTATGTTGCAAATTTAGTGTACTGCCTTTTATCAAGTTAACTTGCCGAACAAGTGTAATTGTTTGCCGTCAACAAACTTAAAGTTGTGTTACAAAATAACAACATGTCTTCCCTTATTATAATATAAATATATTTAAAAGCGAATTCGCGACATGCATTGGGGCTTCCAATTACCGCCGAAGAAAATGCTATGTCAACATTTTCAAAATATCTTTTACCATTTATGCTTATCATGACGCGTTGTTTGAGCCCCATATTAAACAAAAAGGTTTATCTTTTTACCAATATACACTAGGAATCGAAACACTCTTCAATATTTCGAGTTTAACGATTCCGTAAACAACTCTACCTTTCGTCTTCAAAAAAAAAAATGTTTTCAGTACACCCTAATATAGCTCTACAGAAAATTTCAATAAGATCCGCAGGTTTTTAAGAAAATTATCATGTGCTGTGGGTGGTGTAATGTCTAGTGTGCGCGACTCTTGTACATGAGAACATTGGTTTGATCTCTACACTGTCCACTTTACTAATAATCCTAATAATTACCCTGTAGGAAGTCTGGGGACAAGAGTCTCCATGTCACCACTTTTGTCAACTATTATGGTGACATTGTCGATAATTTGTCTACAACTTGCCTACAAATATTTGTCTGGCTTTGATGTGTAGAGAAATTTATGACAAATGGACGTCAATGCTTCTTCTTCTTTTTCATTGTTTCGCTTTGCTTGATTGTGAAAACACGTGGTGTCGCGTAATTTAGTTGGAAAATAATTTAAAAAGAAAAAGTGTATTAAAAGACTGATAAATTTTTTTTTATGTGATTTAGATAATAAATATGATTTTAATTTTGAATTTTACGTCTATTTATTTGGTAAAAAAATCACAAGTGTTGACAAAAATAGCGACAATGGACTACTGATTCAGTGGTTCCAATGTCTGCATATTGTTCCAAAAGTACCACCTAGTCAGTAGTTCTTTTGTCAGTAGTTCATTCTCAATGACAAGCACATGTTAAATGTCAATAGCATTTTACATTGCCTGGGGTATATTTGGTCAGTAGTACTGGTGGCACAGTCAATAGTAAGTCAGTACTATTTCACTATAGACATTTCCTACAGGGTAGTTATTAGTAACTAGTAAAGTTTCCCACATCTCGGATCTTTTGAGGGTGTATTTTGTGAACTGGTCTGTAATCTCTCCTACTAGGAGTACATTGTATACTAGGTCATTTCTCAAAATATTTTGGCTATAGTGCAGTAAATTTTCCTGGAGTTACCTCGTATTGTAAAATAAAACTTCGAACCGAAAAGGTTTACACAAATCATCCCAAATGTCAGTTTTTTTTTTAAATCATTGTCATTTTCACAAATTCAATTAAATACATATACGAACATATATACAACATTACGTGAATACCCCTAATAGATTTGAAACAAACAAAAGACACAAATGCAGTTTTTTCTTTTTTTCTTGCTGCTCTCTCTCTCTTATCTCTTAGCATAAAGGCTTTTTTCGGCTGCATTGCAACAAAAAAAGTGTTTGCGTTGGCAAAAAGCTTTTTTCCCTCTGTATGAAAGTGTATGTGTGTTTTACGGGTTTCTCTTACAAGTGTTTGTAATATATAAAATCAACATATGTGTATGTATATAAACTTTATATTTAAATACATATATATAACTATGTACGTAATATGCCAAATACATGCTTACATAGACACTGAAATATTAGCAGTGGCAGTTGTAGTAGTAGTAGAATGAATGTCGGTCTGGCTGTGTTGTTGATACGAGATGATGAGTAAGAATAAAAGTGCAGAGTTTTAACCAGAAAAAAGTTCAATGCTCAGAGTTTTTTTTTTTGAAACATTTGCTTGATGGTTTTAAGTGCATTTTTGTTTTTGCTAAGTTGTAAGTTATAGTAAATTAATGATTTTTGTTTAAATTGTTGTTGATTTTTTTTTTCAATGTTCTAAATGTGTGCTAAGATTAAGTATGTAATGTATATGCAACACCCTGTTAACATAGGGTGTCAAAGAGGTAAGGTATGTGTGTATAACCAATTATTGTTTTCATGTCACTTATTGATAAGACAAATAGAAATATTGGTTAAAGCGTATGCCAGGTATGGAATTTATAGATTATAGAATCATTTAGCAAACACCACGATTTTGGACAATTTTTGATAAGAACAAATATTGTTAATATTTTTGCCAGGGATGGGAAATCAAAGATTCGCCTTAGTTTGAAAAAATTGAATTAGGTCAGCTTTTGTGGCTACTACCAAACCAAAATTTGAGTTTTATTCGCAAAATCTGTGTGGCTGGCATCGATCAGAGGGTCTCACAAACTCTCGACTCAAAATTTTTTATATTCCGACAAAGAGTCGCGGCGAGCATGAAACAAAAGAGTTTGGTAACCGAAGGGACACTATGCCCGGAGTAACCGCCAATAACAACTCTAACACCAGTTTTTCGTCACGCACACACACGAACTGAAAATCACAAACGTGCAACAGTGAATCGTATACATGCAACCACAAAACGAGTAATGCCTATTCATAGAATCATAAATAAAACGTAAAGTTTTGTGAAATTTTATAAAGAAATCAACAAAATGGCAATAAATTTAAACATTTAGCCTTTTTTAGACATGATTGTATGAGTACTCCGACGAACAGAGTTTTTTATACTCTTTGTGCACGTACTTGAGTTCCGTTCACATGTTGGTTGCTACTGCATTAGATCTGTTTTTCGTGTTCGTTCAAACTTAATACTTGTACAATAAATATTTTTTTTGACAACACCCTATGATTTGTGAACTGGACCAAGACTGGCCGCAGTTTCGCGGCGTATACCACTTTAGCCGTTACCAGAACCATTTCACTAGAAGCAGATAGTCAATTAGTTTTCGGTTTATAAACATTGGTAAATCTCGATTCGTGGTGAGAGTCTAATCAGTGGTGAGATGTCAACTGTTTTCGATTGTTACAGACTGTTCTTGGTATATCTTCAAACATCGTTGTGAGTTGTTCTGAGGCAGCCTTTCAACTTCCATCAACGGTTTTGGTTTATAAACATTGGTAAATCTCGATTCGTGGTGAGAGTCTAATTAGTGGTGAGATGTCAACTGTTTTCGATTGTTACAGACTGTTCTTGGTTTATCTTCAAGCATCGTTGTGAGTTGTTCTGAGGCAGCCTTTCAACTTCCATCAACGGTATACTCTTAGGTGTTATTGACATTGACCAGTCAAGTGGTAATGTCCACCACAAACTGTTTGTTGACATTCTAATGTTAGTTTGACATAATGTTAGTGAAACCAAATATGTAAAACATTTATCGCACCAATATCACCCAGATATGAACTATAATCTTATAGGCAATTAAACATAGTTTTTGGTTTTTTGTATCATTTCTAAAATTCGTTTCGTGGTGAGAATCTGATTAGTGGTCAGATGTGATCTGTTTTCGATTATTACAGACTATTCATTTGATATCACCAAACATCGTGGAGAACTCTTAGGAGCCAGCCTTGCGACTTCCAACAACGGCATACTTTTAGGCGTAATTTACATTCAGTAATCCAATTTAAATATCCACAACAAAGTGATTGTTGAGATTCTAATGTTAATTTGACGTAAATGTTAGTGACACCAAACGTGCAAATCATTTATCGTAACAATATCGCCCATATGTAGACTAGAAGCAAATGGTCAATCAAACATAGTTTTCGGGTTTTATAATTTTTTGAAATCCGGTTCCACCATATTTTTTTTTAAAAAGTTAATATTATGAAAATAGGTTTCTCTCAACTTCGTTTTTACAAAGTTTTACTATAAATTTGTGTTAAAAAGAATTAAGTAATTTGAAACTGTTTTTACATTTTCCATAGATAATATTTTAAAAATCTGTTTTCACCAGGTCTTGTTAAGAAAAATTAATAATAAAATATGTCCAAAATAATGGCAAACAGTTTAGATTGCTGTTCTTAATGTTTTGCTTTGACAACTAAATTTACAATTTCTGTAGAAAATATCAAACTGTTACAATCTTTTCTTTCAAATTTCTCTAATTTAGATGTTAAATTTAAAAAAGACTACAAATCTCTTTTAAGATATAAATTGAAGCCCGTGTTGGAAGAAGGTCTTCTTAGCTCACTTTTTCAAAAACAATATTTTCCTTCTATTAATGATTCCATGGAATCTGATTTAAAAAAATAAAAAAAAAATTTTTAAATTTAATTTTAATAATTTAAATACCAGTTGTTGACTTTTTTTCTTATGTAAAACAAAATCAGATGCCATGGAAACATTAACAGAAGGAAAATATTGTTTTTGCAACAAAGTTAGTGAACAACAGCTTCTTCCACCATGGGCTTCAATTGATTGAAAATTTTCCATTAAATTTATAAGAGCTACATTAAAATTTTGAATCCAAATTTTCAATCAATTTATGTAAATTGTAAAAGCAGATTTCAGTTTATCGTAAATTTAAAATATAAATTGCATTTTGTAGTAAAATTTAAATTTTGGGAAAAATCTGGTGGAATCGACAAGAAATTGTAATCCAGCGGCCCGCGAACCTTTTTCATTTTGTGGACCGTTCTTCGGTGGGTGTACCGTTTTTCGGCGGGTAAACAGTTTTTCGGTTTTGGTTTTTGATTAGTCGAGTTTACTTTAGATCCACCACAATAATTCCAATCTTTTCAGAAACGTGAATACGGATTTTATTTAGACAGCTATAAATCGCTTTGAACAAAATTGTACTAATAGTTTTTTGAACGAAAAAGTAATATTTCAAAAAATTTTTCACAGAATCTAAAAGTTAAACTATTTATATTCGTTAACAATATTTTTCTAAAAATATAAGGAACTTCATATTACTCGTGGAATATCGCCGTCTAATTTGAAACCAAGATATGATCTTGGGAAACAAAATAATTTTTGTATTTTCTATACAATTTCAATACCGGCCGTCAGTGGGAATCTGAATCTTGCTGCTATATTTGCGAGCTATATATTCATCTGAAACACAAAAAATACACATTTATCCCAAATCTTTACCACTTCACATGAACACAATATCCACACCTATTATGGAAATCCCAAAAAAACCAAAATCTTACACGAATGTGTCCATTCAAACTAGACAGTCACGAGAAGATAATTTTGAATTATATTTAATTGGTTCTGCTGCTACTGATTTAAAAAAAAACACAGCTAAAAAGTAAAATCGTCACTCAAGTTTTCCATCTCTGGTAGCTGCTGTTGATAAGAATTCAAGTTTTTTTTTTGTCAAGTATACACAAATTGATTAACTTCTGCAAGGTTCATAATAAGGTGATCAATGGAACTGCGACTTTGTTTCATGACAAAACAAAATATGAGTCACGTCATCGTTTTTACTTTCAGTCAGTCAAGTCGTCAGTTCGCTTAAAAAAAAGTGAACAACAATTCGAGCAAATTGTGACGAATTTATTACTCATCGATTGGTGTTGGGAAGAGAAGTTATACTGGAGCAGGAATTTATTATGAGTCATTCGAACCTCATAACCAAGATAGGAGAGCAAAAGAAGTTGTTCTTTGTCTACCTGATAAACTGAGGATCAACCAAAAACTTTTGGAATGTTTCACATTCAGTTGGAAATAATAAGGGTCATCAAGAAAACAGCGACTTGTGGAAACTTTGCATAATCTGGAAGTCTCAATAAAATTCATGGTGAAACATTTGACTAAACGGTTAAGTGATTTATACCTCTTCGTTTATCTAAAGAGAAACAGACCGGGAAGGAGAATTTAGCTTTGACTTACTACCATATGGTGCAAGACCAATTACACTATGCAATACGATTTCCACCCAGAACTGCCAATAATTTGATCTACTAAACAGGAAAATCAATATACAAAGTTGCTGAACGGTAGGGTGGATTATAGATTTTTTTTTATTTAGTTTTTATTAAACTTCTCGAGAATTAAATCTCAGGTTTCAGAATGAGACATAGTGAATGACTGATGCAAGTTGGTTTAAATCACACATTCCGATCATTCTGAACTCTGCGAACATTTATATTGCGTAAAATGAAAACATTTGTTCTAAACTTGGAACGACATAAATCCAATAGTCGCTCCGGAGAAGAAACTGCAATGTAACCAAACAAGATGTATAATAATAATCTCTACATTTCTGACCATCGCACAGTGGTTCAGAATAGATTTCTGTCGGCCAAAATTCAATAATATTTGATCTAGTCAACATTTTTGAGTTCTGTAAAAACAATAAGTGTAAAACTAGAACGTGCACAGCTCACTGGTTGTGAGAAGCTCTCCCTAATCCCCTCGTGGGATGTAACGGGAAACCATTTATTTAAGTTTTTCAAAACAGTTTGTAGACAAAACATCCCAGAAGGCCAAAATACCGGTCAAACCCAAATTTCAAATATTTCCTACGGTACCGTGATACAATTAAACACTTTGTTTACATAAATACTCTAACAATCTAAAACACATTTGGCAAAACACATTTGGAAAATCGTTAACCGCTCAGAAACCATTTCATATTTTAGGGAGAATCAAACTCACTGGTATAACTTTAGGCAGACATCTTCCAAAATTTTAAAAAAATATGTAGGGATTTTGAGGCATTAAAAATTAGAAATTGATTTGTTCAATATGTAACGTCTCAGAAACTGTTGCCTACAATTAGGAGAATTAAAGTTTAGGTATAACCTCATGCATATGTCTTCCAATTTGTCATATAAACTTGAAATATATATTCGGAATTCAGGAGGATTTTAAAGTAACAAATTATATTTTAAATATTTAACCTCGCAGAAACCATTGCTTACAATTAGGAGAATCTAACCGTATCTTTAGGCAAATGTCTTTCAATATTTCAAGTAAAATAGACATACTTATTGGAGTTGGATTTTCGGAGGATTTCAAAGATACAAATTATTTTGATAAATGTTGAACTTCTCGCAAAGCCTCGCCTACAATTAGGAGAATCGAACTCATAGGCATACCTTTAGGCAAATGTCTCTCAATTCCTTAACTAAAATTGACAAAAATATTTGTAGTGTCGGAGGATTTCATAGGTGCAAATTATTTAACAAAATGCTAAACCTCTCGCAAACCATTCCATATAATTATGAGATACCAACTCACCGGTATAACTTTAGCAAATGTCCTAAAATCTTTGAAATATAGATAAAATAAGTATCTAAAAATTTCGAGGGTTCCAAAATTACAAATAATTTTGATAAATGTTTAACCTCTCAGTAACTTAAGGCAAATGTCTTCAAAGTATTGAGAAAAAGTTATTGTTAAAAAGTTATTGTTATAATGTCAAATATTCACAATATATTTAAATGAGTTGCTTTGAAAACTGATGGTAATAACTTTAATAATTGCAACAATTTCAGGTCACTATGTAAATTATGAAGTGCAGCTGAAATTATTATTCAAACACATTTCGAATTAGAACCAAAGTTTAAAATTTAGCGTACATCAATTGCCGGGATTACAATGTACGTTTGTTTATGAATAATCAATCTTTTTAGAATCATTGCCTACATTTAGGATAATCCGATTTCCTGGTATATCTTAAGACTGTAATACTCGTAGCTAAACTGATTACTGAATAATCGTTGACATTTTGTTCTTGGAGACAAAAATATCTCAAAACTCCTGCGAATATTAAAAAAGGGCTTTCCATTACATCCCCCTAAGGGATTGGGAAGAGCTTCTCACAACCAGTGTGCTGTGTGATTTCTAGCTTCACGCTTGGGACCTACAGATTTACATTGTTACGTTGGATTACATTGGTTCTGAATTTGAGAAGCTTTTGCATGCCTATTCTTTTATACAGAATAGTGTCGCCATCACTATACCACGTGACCGTCGTCTACAGAATTATATTGGGGTCTGAGCATGGATTGTATCCCTGTTCTCACGTAGTATAGCCGCGCGCACTACCAATTGCACCACCGACGATGCCAATTTTGATTATTCTATATACTGTTATATATATATAACTGTTATATATATATGTTAGGGTAGATTTTTTATTTTTTTGTTTGTTTTGAAGTAGAAATTACCTCGGTGTTTCTGCGAACATTGATACATTTTAAAATCATGTGCCTACTTTTAGGAGATTCTGTTTTACTGGAATACATTTAGGCAAAGATATTCTTGGATAAGAGACGTGAACTTTTATTGAATAGATTTGTTTATATATTTAGAGAAAACTACTAAAATTCCCTGAATAGTTGAGAATAGTTTAAGTAACATCACCGTTAAGTATCTAAAGAGATCTGGCACTACGGGCAAGGTTTCTGGGTCAACAGCAATTGGGAGGGACTTCTTCCGATTTTCAATCACAATGAGATATGATATATGTATATTTTATAAGTTAGAGTAGATTTTTTGTTAAGAGAAAACTATTTCAAGATTTCGGCGAAAATAGTTAAATTATAAAAAGGTGTGCCTACTTTTAGGAGATTCTGTTTTACTCGCTTAAGTTTTTGCAGATATATATCAGATAAAGATATATGCGTATACATGACACTTTATTGAATACCATTCGTTTAACAGTTATGGGGAAAAATTATAATAATCTCCGAAATCGTGGAAAATTTAAGTACTATCACCGTTAGGTTTATAATGAAATCTGGAGATAAGGTTGAAGCTTCCAGGTCAGCAATTGTTGGAGCAAAATGTTCACATACTGAACCGAAATGAAATGAATGTAATATATTTTGATTTTAAAGGTTTGGGTAGATGTTTTTCTTGAATGGAAAATTGTCTCAAGAGATCTATGAATATTGATACATTTTTAATAGTTGTGCCTAATTTTAGGAATTTCAGTGGTATAACTTTAGGCAGAATCCACCAGGTTAAGACACAGATATTATTATTTTTGAATAGACCAAGTTTTATATTAAGATGCAAAAACTAAAATTACCTCAATAATTGAGAGGAGTTTAAGAAACACCACCGTTAAGGTTATAGGGAGATCTGTCCCAAAGGTCATAAGTTAGAGTAGATTTCGTTGTTGAAGATGACGTTATCTCAAGAATTCTATGGATATTGATAAATTCTTACAAGACGTGCCTACTTTTAGGAGAGTCTGCATAACTAGATCAACATTTGTACTTGAATTGTTTTTGTGATGGATTTTATTAAAATATCCTAAATAATTGGAACAGTTTAAGTAACATCACCGCCAAGTTTATAAAGAGATCTGGACCTGAGGTGGAAGCTTCCCGGGCAAAAATTTTGGGAACAACCTTTTTAGAGTCTCAACCGATATCTAGTATCTATATTATGTCTATCTAGTACTATACGTATTGAAGATATAATTATCGACGGATTTCTGTGAATGTTGATACATTTTAAAAAGATGTGCCTACTTCTAGGAGGCTCTGATTTATTTGTATAACTTTAGACAGATATCACTTATGTTAATAGAAATATGAGAAAATGTGAAGCTTCAGAAGAATGGAATTTTGTATACAGAAAGAAAAACTGAAATAACTTAAATAATTGATAATAGTTTAAGTAACATCACCATCAAGCTTATAAAGACATCTAGTGCTAGGGTCAAGAATTTGTGGAGCAAACTTTTCACATTTTCTACCGAAATGAGTAATAATAAAGTACAGGTAAATTGTATTAGTTGATTTTTTTTCCTGAAGATTATATCATCTAAAGCTGTTTGGGTACATTAATAACATTTTAAAAAGATGTGTCTACTTTTAGGAGATTAGCTTTTACTGATATAATTTTAGGCAGAAATCTTTCAGGTTTTGAGATATATACGTGAAATTGTGTAAATAGAAATCTATTTTCTATCTAATCTATTTTCCAAATTTTATATTTAATTTGAAAAACTAAAATTACGTCAACAATTGACATCATATTAGCACTGTGAAAAATATGTATATTTTTAATGTTTGGATGCAAAATACGACAAGTTTGTAGATTTTCGCAAATATACTATACTTGTGCCCAAACACATTGTGTTTGCTATTCAATACAACATGTTTGAGACACAATGATTAATAGGCTATAATATATGTTTATGAGACTCAAATGTGGGTTTTCTCGTTGAAAACTGCTAAAACCCGAAACAAGAGAGACAGCAAAGAAACAAAAAGGCAGCAGATCTTAAATTCTTGAAAAGAATGCTTACAAACATGTGCGTGTTTCCTGCAATATGTTGCTGGGGCCGACATGACGTTATTACGGAACTTAAGCTTCAAATATCACCCTTCAGTTTATGTTGGGAGAAATCTGGCTTAAAATTCCAGGGTTCGCAGGGTCGGCAATTTTTAGGGCAAACTTTTCGATTATATTAAAATGATCCGGTTTTTTATAGAAAACATATCGCGCCCTAACCAGAAAAGGGTCGCAACGAAAACTTTCAGATTTTATGTTTTTTTTTTGCTTAAAGAAAATAACCATGGACCATTTCTCTCCGCTGAAAAAATCTTTTGCAATTTTCTCTTCTCTTTCGTTAAAAAACTGCGAATGAATTTCTCTTTTGTTGAGAACTTTTATAATATTTTTAATTTAACAAAATTCTACCGAAACTTTTCAAAATTTTTAGTTACGACTCTTTTGTAGCCAGGGGGCGGCGCTGTATATTAAGAAGCAAAACTATTAAAATTTCGTACCGAAAACTGTAAAGTACTTCCGATTCGTTATGACTATATCATTGCTAATTGCTGTTATATTGAGATACGTCTCACTGCACTTACATTGAAATGTTTGTCGCTGTTTTACTCATTCGGAAAAAATGCTGATCTATATTTAAATTTTACAACGTTCGCGGTGATTTTGAACACCGATGAAAATCGAGTGCGAGTAAAATAGATTTACCACAATAATAAAAAAAAAAAAAGTCAAAATCAAAACTTAAGGTGTGCAATGTATCGACACAACACCACATCTCATGGCAGCAGATCAGTCAACAGGCCAACCTACCACCATCCAACACATCAACCAATGATGAGTAGTTTATCGCGGTTTATTTTTAAACAGCCGCGATTTCGAATGAACAAATATAAAGAAAAACAATGTAAAGAATTCACTTTACTTTTGTTTTGAAATATTCACATGGACAGCTGCTCTATAAAAAACGATTCACGGTAAAGTTTTTTTGTTTTGCTGTTTCATTTATCGCTTCTCTTTTGAGTTACAAAGCGACATACTACTACTACGTACATAAGTGCTGATTATACATACTAGCACCTATGTAGTACGTGCGTCCCTCTATATACCGCTGACGAAGGTATGTGCACTTAATGCTGTCATCCGATGGTATCGAAAATTTAGTCTGATTTCTTGGTTTCTTTATAGTCAACGTATACGGTTTGGTTCGGTGTTCGTTTGAAATTTAAATAAAAAAAAAAATACAAATTTGCAAACTTTAACGGAATTTCAAAAAGTCGAATTATTTCGCAAAATAATTTTTTAATTTTTTTCCTTTCCCTTCGAACTTTTACTTGTTGAAAACGAAACGATAATCCATCCCGGAAATAGAGTTCTTGGTGTTGTTTGGATTTCAAAGAGAGAACAAAAACAAAATACACTTTATAGAATAAGATCGTGAAGTAATTTTATCGTATTACAATAGTGATCAATTCAACTGTACAACATTACATAATTGTTTGAATTTCAAAATTTATTAACCACAAATCAATGTTATTGCAATTAAAATGAAATTGGAAATAGTTTTTTTTTTGTTTAAATTCAAATAAATATTGAGCAAGATTTATTTTAGACTTGTATACTCTTTCACAAATGTCAAATCTTGACCTTGACCTATAAGGCCAAATCGTGCTTACGAAACGTTTACATTCTGCTGCTGATACTATAATTAGGTTAACTGTGCACCGTGGCGAAGTAACCTTAGAATGTTATCGAAAATATACAATCATGCAGTGTTAGCAGAAAATGTTATTTAACATTAAAGGTTGAACAATTTTAAAGAATTGTAATGGAATACTGAGGTGCGAGAAAGCTAATGGAGTTTTAAAATACTGAAGTGGAAAAAGTCGGTTTTGAATTGGCGGGAATACGAATTGAAATTGTAAAAAAAAATTTGGTCTTGTGCGACCATAACTTACACCTCTGGATATCAAAAGTGAAACAACATTTGTAACTCGAGTGTACCAATACAAATATATTATCTTCAATTGTAGGCACTAAGTGGCTTCCTACTCCATTTATCTCTAACACCTTAAGTAGGCTGGGCCGAAAAAATAAACGTTCAAGCTACAGGATTTAGTTATCAAAAAAATCGTTTTTGTGAACATTCATACCTACCTGTCATATGCTACCTTTCACCATCCTTACAATTTTGAAAATGTGTCGAAGATATGTTAACATTTTCTAAAATGCGAAATTGCATCTCGTTCTTGATTCAAGTACATTGCGGGACGTTATGGGGTTGATTGTTTTGTATGACATGTTGTTGTTTGTGTATTCTACTTGACCCATAGAACGATTTTTGATTAACCAAATGCTGCAACTTCAACTTTTTTGAAAACCTATCAAAGATTCTTTTCTTGTGGCCGTCGATCTAACAATGGCTAGTGTGCCCGTCTCCTGTGCATGATAACTTGGGTTCGATCCCTGCACTGACCATCTTGCATTTCCTTCCACAACGGCCACCCCGCTTAGTGCTGGCGACACTATCGAGTACTTAGCCATGTAAATGCTTCGCAAAATACCGTTCGAAACCGGTGTAAAACTGTAGGTGCCAATCAGTGAGTGGAAATCTAGAAAGCGCACGGCACACTTGTTGCGAAAAGCTCTTCTCAATTCCTTCTAGGGATGTACACGGAAGCGAAGGGGGGGGGGGGGGTCAAACTTTCTTGACTGTCAATGTACTGAATGTTGTCATTGGATACTTTTTCGGTTACAAGCAGGCAATTCAGGGCAGCATTGTCGTCTTAAAAAGATTATTTCTTTTCAAAGAACTTAGAAACCAATTTATATCTTCGGGATACTTGTTTGATGAGCATTTAATTTCCTTCAGAAACTGATATGTGTGATACAAGACCCGTAAGTGTAAAACTACCAACCACACAGCAAACTAATTGTTGGAAACTCCCCTTGAGCCTTCATAAAATGTGATGAAACATGTTTATTAATTTATATAAATTCTGGAGAGTTTAATAAAATATTTGTCAATTGTCAAATTAGAGCAACCATAGTTAAAAATTTACGGAAGATCAACTATAGGGATTATGATGAACTATGCGGGTTATGTAAAATTAATCATCAAAAACCACTGCCTACATTTAGGATCACCTAATTCACAGGTATATTTTAAGGCTCCCAGCTTGATTGATTACTGAAGACTGACTTTTAGTTCTGCCAATATTAAATAATTTTAAAAAGATGTGCCTACTTTAGTAGGTTTTAGTTTACTGGCATAGTTCTAGGCAGACATCTTCCACAGATACATATATGTGAAATATTTTGGAATGTACATAAAATAGTGTGCCATTGTATCCCAAAAAGGTATTAAGATGAGCTTCTTAGAATCAGTATTACAGCTTCTTCATAAGGTATTTTCCCTGACCTTTAATATTGTTGCATGTCTACCAATCAGACACAGTTCCATTAAAACTGAAACAAGCATTGCTGGCATAAAGACAGCAGGTTTATGGACAGTTTCCTATCCACTATCGACACAGGTTTGTCTTATGTGTACACAAGCAATGACTTTTGTCCTCTTATCGTGCGTCATCACATAGCAGCGCTTTCGAAGGATAAGCTTACAAGTCGATAAAGGCATACGAGGGCGGATCAATATGTCCGTGACTTTTTGAATGAAACACAGTTCTTTTTTTGCGAAAACTAAATTTATTTTTCAGCATAATGTCCTTTTAGCTTCCTTCCTAAAAATGGGATTTTTCGAGGTCCATAAAATAGGTATTTCTTTGATCAATAATTTCATCGTTGGAGCTAAATCTCTTTCCGCCGAGCCATTTTGTTAGTTTTGGAAATAGGAAATAGTCACTGGAGGCTAAATCCGGAGAATATGGCGGACGAGGTACCAATTTTTAGCCCAATTCATGGAATTTTGCCACTGATACCACGTATGCACCCGTGCGTTTATGGCCAATTGAGAGCACACGCGGCACCCATCTTGCAGACAGCTTTCTTAAGCCCAACTGATCATTTAAAATCAAACCACAATGCCATATGATATGCCTGTGGCATTAACAATCTCATGCCCTTTTACTCTTGGATCGGCCAATACCATATCGTGGATTTTTCGACATTTTCGGGAGTATTATTGACCTCAATTGGCCGTCCAGAACGTTCAGCGTTATTTGTACTTGTGCGACCACAACGCAAGTCAGTAAACCTATTTTTTACCATTGAAATCGATGGTGTAGGAGGCCCCATAGTATTTATCAAGCTTTTCCTCGGTTTGATTGACGGGTTTTTGGCAAAAAATAATGTTTAATGAGAATTGAAATTCACTTTTCTCCATTTTTAAAAAAATGCACGAGGTTGTATGTTTATGCAAAGTAAATGACGGAAGTTCCTCAAAATTTGGTAGTAGTGTATTAACAGGTGGTTCTTAATGGGAGCAGTGTTGTATTTTATGTAACTATGAGGGAAGTTCGAAAAGTCACGGACTTATTGATTCATCCTTGTATTAACGTGTTCCAATTCCTGTGTAGCTTGTAAGAAAATCCATACTCTCACCAGCTCATTTTCTCTGAAGTTCTCCTGGAATATCCCTGTGACTCGAAATCCATATGGGGGTGTATATTTCACTGCTAGGTTTTCATGTGAAGAGACCTGCCTGCGGCAGTCCTGGGCAAATGTTGAGTTAAATAATACTGATTCCTGAGATTTAATTACCCTGGATGTAGTAGAAGACATTGACATCAATGACTGCTGGACTATTATATCGCAGCCCGCAGGTCACTTCCAACATTTCTGCCTGATATACGCTTCAATGCTCAGGTAGTCAACGAAAAGATACAACTTTTGTTCCCTAGATAAGATCCATGCACAAATTCTCATTTCTCTGTATGCCAGGACCTCATTTGTCCCAGCTTCGAGGTTAGATGGACCCGTTTTCTCAAAACTGCACAAAGTGTTTATTCGTTACAGCAACGCAAATTGAGTTGATGCTGCAACGTCTGGACGAACGCTCAAACGAAACGTGTATGATAAACGAAACTATTACTTACTTTACAACCTAACGAACTTGTTTTATATCATATTTCGAATTTTCATATTTCGAAAAAGGGATTCGTTCGTCCTTGGTATTTGTTGAAAGATTTTTGATTAATAACAGTAAATACTATTAGGAAGGATGTAGTGGCCCATAAAAAAATTGTTTCCCATTATACGCCTGAAGGTATTGGGGAGCTTTCTGCAGTCTTGAACCGTTTCCGAAAGGTATTTTGAGAAGCTTTTCTATGGCTAAATACTCGATATTGTCGGCGTCACTAAGCGAGGTGAGCGCCTTCAAATGCGATGTAAGATGTTCAGAGCAGGGGTCGCACACCACGTTCTCAGGTACAAGAGCCGCGTACACTATCATTGCACCACCGACGTTAGTGACTCATATTTTGTGAAACACATTTCTATTAAGTCTTTATCAAATGTAGAACAACAATTAATTGGCCTTATTTTGTTTTCTTATACTGAAATGAGTTCTGCTTTTATTTTATTCATCCAAATACAAACGCCATCTTATACATGCTGAAAATTCGGTATAGTTTTGTTGTTTGGATGCAAATATAACGTATTTGTAGCTTGTCGTAAACCAACTTTACTTGTGCTCAAACACATTGTGTTTGCTATTCAATATAACGTGTTTTAGATACTCTAATTAATAGGCTATAATTTATGTTTTTGAGACCCAAATGTTGCTATAGAAAACCGCTAAAAACAAAAACGAGGCGGATAACAAAGAGACAACAAGGAAACAGATCTTCAATTGTTGAAAACAATGCTTGCACACATGTAAATGTTTCCTGCAGTATCTTGCTGGGGGGGCCATTATTTTCCAGCGTGTACAGATCTGCTTACAATTTATGAGTTACCGATCTGCTTACAATGTCTGAGTAGGCTTGAAACAGCAGACAATATTCATAATGTTTTCTGAAAACTCAAAGTATTACGCACATATTATTTACAACTTAATATTTTTGCAATAAAGCCCTGTACTATGTTCCATATTTCACGTTAAATTTTTCAAAACTCCTTACAAGAAAAATAGGACTACAACATTCTGACGAAGTCCTTCCGCAAGTTTAGTACTAATTTGTTCCCACGAAATATCAGCAACATGCACAGTGCAACATTTTAATGTTTCTAAGAAAAGTTTAATAACCAATCTAATTGTAGCAATAATGATCAATGTTGTCAACTCTCAAAAAAGTGATTTATCGTGTAAAAGAAAATTTTTAACACTTGGGAAAATTATAACCTTCCATGATGATATGTTGCTGGTCAATTTTGAAGCAAAATTATTTTATGTTTTTCGAGGTTTTTCGCGCTGACGAATATAGTAGCAGAATTAGGACAATTTCATATAAAACCGGCTCAATTTTTTAGATATTTTAACGCTAACGTCATTTCCATTTTTCTGATATTTTTTTGAAAACGTTAAACTTGTTCTGTAAGGATTTATAACACACTTTCTTCTAAACACATAATATTATCCTTTTTACAAATTATTTGGCATATGTATTGCTCAAACTAACTTTTCTTTAAATCCTCGATTTTTTGAATTAACTGAAACATTTTGTTACTAAACATGTTCTTTGTGTACAAGTATTTCAACATTTAATATGTTCAATTACAACTAGTTAACATAATTCGTTTATTTTAAATATTCTGAAAATTGGAAAATTGTTTTGAGGTCCATACTTTCACAACAACGTTGTATACACCAGCCACAGTTGGCGGAGATGGTAGCAAATATCATATATTTGTGTTCCATCAAAAAAAATCATAGAGCCGTAAAGTCTCTAACGAAATTTTCATAATAATCCATTAAAATGTCTTGCTTCTGACAGTTTGAGCAAATGTCTCGTCTTCTAATATATTGCATTATTTCATATTAATTCACAATAAATTGTATTAATTCACAATAAATCTTATGAATTCACAATATTTTTTTTAAGAGATAGAATTTTTGCATTTTGAATGGATATATAGTTAAAAACAATATTACAAAATTCCATTGGGAAGTCTAACTTTTTCAGTGAAAAAGGAAACTCTCACTTATAAAAAAAATGGTTTCCCACTACATCCCATGATGGGATTAGGGAGAGCTTCTCACAATAAGTGAGACGTGGCAATTATAGTTTTACACCCACTGATTGGAACCAATTGCTTTACACCGGTTCCGAAAGGTATTTGGAGAAGCTCTCTCGTATATTCTTCATTGAAGTTCTTTATTCAAGACTATCTGAACGTATACTTACTGATCAAAAATGAACAGTTTATCGTCGGCTCCGAACGGTTATTTTTGCATATGAACCGTGTCAATTCCGATATGATCCGTGGACTTATGTGTTGTGTTCTTAAAACTCCTTACAAAAAAATAAATACCTGCGAAATATCCATGAAATATTTTCGCCAGTTTAGTACTAAGATGTTCGCGTCATGTAACGTCAACATGTATCACGCAACATGTTCCTGTGTGTAAGCAAAATATAACGACCTACCAAATTGTAGCAAGTAATTTATCAGTGTTGTTAGCTCTCATTCAATTTCTTAGGAAATTTTTGGTGTTAAAAAGGATTTTGAAACAGATAATACTATATAAGTGGCTATATACACTGATATGATGCTAGCCCATTTCGCAGTGAAACAAATTGATGTTGTTCAACATTTTTCACACGAACGGTCTTAGTATTCGGATCTAGAAGCGGGATTTTTTATTATTAAACTAAATTTTTAACGAATACAAATTGTGTTCTTTTTACTAACTTAACGATTTGTCAACAAGAAAAATAGGGCTGATTTTAATTCACAGTGGAATATTGACAATATGTTCCGCATTCAAAATAGTAAGACCGGATTCAAATTCAGCGAAGACTAATAGAGTAGTTATTTTGTAATTCATCTGAATTGATCGAGAATCTTAAATCTACAAATCTAAATAAATAAATAAATAGTCATCGGGTTTTCATTCGAGGGGCTAGATATGAACAAATTTTAAGCACGTACGAATCTAATGCGGATGGTGTATGTGAATCTTGTCGCATCCAATACGCAATGCATTTTCTTATTGTAGCAGCAACCAAATACATTACGCTTTGGGTACGACACGCTATCCGCAACGCAGCCGCTTCGGTTTGGATTAAGCTTTAAACTAAATCCCTCTTGCAATTGTAATAAACAAGTTCCAATAATTCATCCATCTCTCTCTATATTTCGCTCTTGAACTTAGCACACATTTAAATCAAACGATGTTGTAATTGTTGTATAACATGTTGTTCCTTTTGTGTTTTTTGATTTTGAGTTTTATTTATAATTGTTCTTAAATTGTTGCTGTTATTTCTTTTTTTTTGTTTTATTTTTATGTTTAACATATGCGAACAAACGCTTAACCAAAAATTTCCGCTTGCTTGGCACCGCTAACTTTGCTAATTAACCAAATGTCTACACGAACGACTCACATGCCAAACGACAATACGCCACTAAAGCAAGAAGAAGTCAATCTCAACGATTTACCCTTGCCACCACCACCCTCACCCACACAATTGCAACAATACGAAGAGCTGAGCAGCAATAAGAATAGTATTAGCAACATTCACAGCAACAGCAACATTCCACACCAGCAACAATATCATACACGCACTTTAAGCAGTCTATCCTCAATGTCATCAGGTTCCAATACAACGCATTCCTCTACACATTCCCTATCACCGACCCCCTATAACAACAACAACATCAACTACCAGCATCAACAACAACAATTGTCGCAAAATGCCCAACACCAGCAACATGGGGGGGATATGACCGCTGAGTCATCACTGTCGTTGGGGCATTATGGTTCCATGTCGCCCATGCACTCAAGACAAACGTCATCTTCATCGTGCTCCCTAAGTTATGGCGGCAACAGTGGTGTTGGTAGTGGCAGCGATAATTACATGACATCCACCCCTCCACTGCCACCACCACCACCACCGCCCATGCCGCCACAGGACAACAATCAGGATATGTGCATAAAGAATCAACACAATAGCGCCAATGTTAAATTGATGACAAAGCAAAATGAGAACGACATGAATTCGTATAATAAAGCGGCAGCCGCAGTTGTTGGTGGGGTTGGCAATCAAAAGGCCTATAACAAATTCCTCAAAGAATATTCCAATAAATTAATAACACAAAACAGTGGCAACACCCTTAAACAAGCCCAAAACTATAACGATAACAATTCATATCACAACAATCACAATCCCAACAGCAACAGCACACCCAAACCGTTTGCATTGAAACAGACATTTAGTACATTGCAACAGCAACCACAAAGCCCACAACAACAGCACTTCCTCCCTAACAACAGCAACAACAATAGCTTACCTAATGTTGCTGCTTTAACAGCCACACTCAATAATCAATTGAAATTTGATTCATGTCAGGTTGCACCAACACCTTGTAGCAATATACCAATTGTAGATAAGAGTCTTATTAATAGCAACAGCAACAGCAACATCAACAACTCGAACTCCAACTCTAATCCCAACAACATCAACAACTCCGACAACAACAACAGCAACACAACGGTTACTAACGAAACATCTACGACCATGGCCTCCGTGCCAAGCGTAAGTGAACAGCAACAAACGACATCAATTTATGGCCAAATTAATGCGACGGCAGAAGCCACCAATGGCATAGGTGGTGCCTCCTCAGTAGGTGGTGGCGACAAACCCTTCGAATATGTAACACTTACGGGTAATGTCATTCGTAGCGTTGTGCCACCGGGTAAGGGTGCAAATCCTAGTTACAGGGTAAGTACAATATTTCATGCCGCATGCAACATTTAGTACAACCAGCAGCACGATAACTGAAAGCTTTATGAAAGTATAGTGTGTTTTTTTTTTTTTGTAGTATAGAATGTTGTTTGTTTTCCTGTTACAAATTGCATGCAAAAATTATAGATTTTGTTTAACATTAATGGTAGAGATAAATTTGAATTTGAATATTTTTGTAATAAACATGTTTAGAAGCATTAAAGCAACAAACTGTTGCTTACAATTTACAACATGTTTGTAAATATTTAATGAATTTTTTAATCAATTACAAAATTTTTAAGACATTATAAACATGTGTAAATGGTGTAGCAACAATGAAGCTATTAGTTACCAACACTTTCAACATGTTTATAAGCTTACTATTATGAGTATTTCCATATTTTAAACATCCAATTGACAAGAAGTTAACATATTTATAAATATATATTTAAAGTACATCAAGAGTAGTTGTAAAAAGTTGCTACAAAATGCCAATAAAGAAGTTAGACAAAATTATACAAAATTATATTTCCCAAAACAAAAACATTTATTAGTTGGCCTAACTTGTTCAGAAATATATTCATATGAATTCAAATGGTTAAAAACATTAGTGTAATTAAATATTCACAAATGTTTGTAAAATTGTTTCATTAGTTTATATGCTTACTTGACGGGAACAATTATTGATTCTAAACGAAACGAAAACTACTGTCTGGATTCTGGAACATATGTATTTAAATTGTAGGTTCCTAAAGGCCATTTTGGCCACATGAACTGAAGCTATTATTTAAAAACCACTTAAATCTAAAAAGATGACTACAGGAACTGTATATGTTTATTTTCATTTGAATGTTTACATGGCGACATGAAAAAAATAATTTTACGAAATATGCATTCCACTCAGTTGAATCTGCTCTTTCAAAGACTGAAGTTGTTCTAATATTTGTGGTAAATTAGTGGAATGTAATGTTCAAGAATTAGCATTGAAAAAGTTCGCTCAATAGTGAGCAGAAAGAATCTGATATGGGCCATTAGATGCTTTAAGCCCTATAAATCAGCCGGACCTGACGGTATAATTCCCGCACAATTACAAGAGGCACTATACCTATCTTGTAGTTGGTTGGAGGCAATCTTCAAGTGCTGCCCTATGCTGAGAGTCACTCCTGGCATTTGGAAGCAAATCAAAGTGGTTTTCGTCCAGAAAGCAGGCGAATGCTCTCATACCAACCAAGGGAATTTAGACCAATCAGTCTATCATCCTTTGTTCTTAAGACATTTGAAAGGTTACTGGACATTCATGTTCGAAGTAATCTTCCACAGAATCTACTATCGAATTCTCGGCATGTCTATATCAAGGGCAGGTTAACTGAGACGGCTCTCCACTCTATAGTCAGTATAATAGAAAACTCTCTTGAGAATAAAGTCTTCGCTCTAGAAACCTTCCTGGACATCGAGGGATCCTTCAATAACATTCAACCTTCGGCGATTCTCAGGTCGTTACAGAATCTAGGCGTCGACAGCTTAGTGGCACGCCTTATTAGTAAGCTTCAGGTGGATAGATCCGTCAAAGCTGAATGGGGGTTGTTAACAGGGGGACAACGCGGGGGGGGAGTTCTGTTTCCACTATTATGGTTAATTTCTGTCAATGAACTGCTTCTTGAATTGGAGAGAGCCGGATGCCAGGTCTTTGCCTATGTCGATGATGTTGCTATCCTCTATACGGGTAGAAACATCAATTTACGTTGCATTCGTACAACCAGACTACTAACTCTGATTTCGAACTGGACCGCTGACAACGGACCATCACTTAACCCACTTAAAATCGAGCTTATCTTGTTCTCTCGGAAATATAAAATACCCGCATTTGAACTGCCGTCAGTTAATGGTGTGTAGTTACATTTGACGGAAAAGTTCAAGTATCTGGGAATAATTCTCGACAGAAAACTGTCTTGGAAACCGAATGTGGAGGAGATTGTGAAAAAGGCGTCTGTTGCTTTTTACTGCTGTAAAGGGGAGATACGAAAGCGCTGGGGACTGTCTCCTAAGACCACCATATGGATTTATACGGCAATAGTCAGACCAATACTTCTCTATGGCACCGTAGTTTCGTTGAGGTCCCTTCAAAAGAAATGTATTCTGAATTCCTTGATGAAACTTCAAAGAGCAGCACTGATTACCGTTAGTGGGGCAATAGGCACGACGTCAGGTACTGCACTTAGTGCTATCCTGAACATCTGTACTCTTGATATCATGGTCGAATCGGCAGCCGCTACATCCCTGGTGAGAATCAGAGATTGTGGCGTTTTGATATCGGGGCATTCCGCACACGCTGAATTACTATCAACACTGTTCCCGTAAAAACGGACTACCTTCTACCAGCAACAAATCTAAGGACTTCTATTCCGAACAGGAATACCTGGGAAAAGTCACTGGAAGGGGACACCAGTAGTATCCGATTTTTGACGGATGGATCAAAGTTGGACGAGCAAGTAGGCTATGGGGTCCATTCACCGGACCTAAATGTAAATATCTCCTTTAAGCTGCCTGATCACTGTAGTGTATTTCAGCCGGAAATTACCGCCATATTGGAGGTTGCTGAACTACTGAAAAGTAGTGTCTAAACCCTCCGGAAAATATGTATCTACACAGACAGCCAGGCTGCCATAAAATCCCTGGAAGCCATGTTTGCTACGTCCCTGACGGTTGAAAGAATACCACTCATCACTTAGGGTGATGGCAGAGTATTTCGACATCAGGCTCATCTGGGTACCGGGACACAGCGACATTCCAAGCAATTGCGTTGCGGATGCGTTTTCTAGACAGGGTACGACGGCACAGGTTCTTCCGGCAAAAGAAGGTGCTAGTATGCCAATCTCTACCTGCCGTTTGCAGATCAGGCAGTGGACCGATAATATGTTCAAGGCCAAGTGGAGACTTACTTCATCTTGCAAACAAGCCAGGGTCCTCTGGCCATAGGTGGGCAGGAAGAGGACTAGGCAACTACTTAACTTGCCGAGAGGCAGGTTATCCACAATGAATAGGAATACTTACGGGACATTGTCTTGTAGGCAAACACGCCCTAAGATTGGGACATAGAAACTCCACTCTCTGTAGATGCTGCATGGAAGAGAAGGAGGAAACGACGAAACACCTTTTCTTGGATTGCCCTGCTCCGGCAGGTCTGAGAAGTAGGATATTCGAAACACATTTAGTTAGCACCGTAGCCCTACAGAATATTCCTGTAGGTCTTATAGACAAATTCATTGAAAGGGCAAATTGGCTAGACGACTAGTCAATAGTTGCTATAGAGCAAACTGCAGGTATCACAATGGGCTTCTTTAGCCTAAGTGTGCTAGACAGCATGCTGTCTTGCAGAATTTTCAACCAATCAATGTTCAAGAATGCGTATCTGATGACCAGTTACCCTACAGAAGATGGTAATGAATTCGCAAACTATAAAGTATTCTCGAATATACGAGGGAGTTCTAGGTGACATTACGATTCTGTCCAAAAGAAGGGTCTGTAAAGTATTGTATGTATATTAAAGCTGTTGTATGGTGCGTTGAGCAGAGTGGTGACTGCTATAAATAGAAGGCATATTTTTGACAATCAATACACATATTGCAAACTTGCAGACCATATTTCTTTATGAGCCCGAATTTATTTCCGCAGAAAAATTCGCAAAACCACAGTTGGTTATGAGCATAATATTTAATTATAAATTCTTGGCAAAATTTAAATTTTCTGTTCCAAAACATCATTATGAACAATTATGGGTATAAGCCTGTATACTTGTGCACATGTTTAAAACCCTCTAGACTTGTGTACATGCACCAAAAAAATCTTAAGACTTAGTATGGCCGTGTACTAGCTGTTATATTTAGATTGACATTTTTGAAACCCTCTACAAAAAAGAGAACAAACAACAAATTTACCGCAAATATAGTACTAAGTTGATTAAGCAAAGCAACATCAACATTTGAATAATTCTAAGAGAATGTAATGACCCACAAAATTATAGAAATACATTTTTCATAACTCTCATTCAATTGAAAAGGAGATTGCTAGAGCACAAACAGTTAAAAGAGAGAAAAATAAAATTGTCCAAGTTGTCCATAACTCATGCCAAAGTGTAGAAAGTTCTATTTATAGAACGCAACTATTCTTATTGTAGTTTGTGTTCCATTTTTGGTCTGACCCTGCCATATGATTTTTAAATTTGTATTGTTAATTGTTTGCAAAATATTTAAACTGAAAAATAAAACAAAAATACAGTGACTGTTTTGAATATTACTCAGGGACTGCAACATGTTGCTGTGATTCAAGTCATGTTTATATACACAAACGTTAAACATGTTGAAGGGAATCGAAATATTTTGGCATATCATTAGAGTTAGGTGTAATGTTCTTTAGGAACTAACTAATATATCTAAAGAAAATAAAATATTTTTCCATTTCTTATGAGCTGCACAGATCAGGGTTTTTTTTCCTGAAATTAGAAAAAATTTAACTCATTAGAAATAGAAAAATCTTCTTCTAAGAAATAACTTCTGATCGAATCATATACAATACAGATATACTATTTTTTCATAATTAGTAAATTTTAAGAAGGACATTAAGAATGTTAATATTTGTAATTTTTTTTTTTCAAAATAACTTATCAAAATAAAACAACGTGTTAAAAATGGAAATACTCATATAATTTTCTAGCGAAAACGATTTTTGACATGACATTTCTTAACTGCCAGTAAACCTTTGTACACTTTCTTTCTTAATTATCTTACAGGTCAATCAAGGCTATGTACGCCCATTCGGTGCTGCTCCACCATCGGCTGCTCCCAAGTCGCCCGTGTCTTTCCCACCCCAACAACAGCAATGGAATGCCCCACCACCAACTCAACCTAAACCAACTGGCGTCAATCCCTATGCCACTTTGCCACGCTCCAATGTTGGCCCACAAGGTAAGCTTAATGAACTGCTAGAAAGCGATGATTTAGATTATATGCACAATCAAGGAGATTGGGTTTGACGAAAAAACAAAACAAAACTTCAAAAATTAATAAAATTTTGGAATAATTTACTTTTTCGTATACTATATTAAATTGTTGTTGATAAATTGTTGTCTCCTACATTTTTTTATAAGAATCTCTCTATAAACTTTAGAAACTATTTTGTTGTTAAATATAAACCCAATTTTTTTCTAAATAAATGATAATTAACCTTTTTTGGAATTTCAAAAACAAAATTTCAAAGCCAAAAAAAAATGCCTTTCTAAAACTAAAAAAAAAAAATAACAAAAAACCTCTTACACCCTGGCCACCACAAAATTACTCAAAATTATGCACTAACCCGAAAAAACAAAAACGTAACATAATAACAAACTGAATTCAAATATAAACCCAGAATACCTTTGATTTTTATTTTTTGGTACCCAAAACCGCTTTTTTTGACAAACACAAAATTGGTCCCAATTTTATTACATTCTTTTGAAAATTGTTCGATACTCGTATTTGTTTTTTGCTTTTATGTTTTGGAGAAGTTTTAGAAAACAAACAAAAACGAAATATATACAAAAATTCTTTACTCAACTCAACAATTTATATGTTTATATGTATCCACCACTTTATCCCAACAACATTTTCAAACACACTACAATTACTATCCAAATAGTGCGTAGAACTCAGTCTTTGTACAGCAACAAGAACCACTATGGTAGCAGCAACAATAGTTATATGTCATCACCACAACCTCAGTACAATAGACACTCTCCCAGTGTTATTGGAACCAATAGGTACTCGACCATGCCTACCCACTATACAACTTCCTATAAAAACAACTATAACAGCTATAATTACAATCAAGGTAAAAACTATACGCCATGATGTTGATGATGACAGCAAAACCATTTGGCAACATATATGAAATGCTAGCAATCGCAGCACTTGATTGCTGATCTGAAAATTGTAAACTAGTTTAAAAATTTCATTAGCATCATAAGAAAATAGTGCGAAACATTTTTGAATTCCCCCCCAACAAAAAACAAATCAGCTTAAGCTTTTTTTTATTCACAATGGCTTTACAGTTTGTTTTAGTTACACTGTCAATCATAAATTTTCAACACTCCATATTAATGTACAAATTTTTCGCAATTTTTGTAAAGAATCATTTCAAAATGTTAAATCACTTGTGTATAGAACCATTTCCAGCGAAAATATTTAAGCAACATTCAATGCGATTTATTTACACAATTTAAAACCAAACGAGGTAGCATTCAGAGGGAATACACTGAATTGCGCTAGACAGGAAACGGAAGCCGATGCATACGTGGGACTGTGGCTGTAATAAAACAGAAAATGAACACAAACATTTCATAGTAATAAAATGTAAATGAAAATTTAGTTTTTGTACAACAAAATATATAAGGTATAAGTTCTATATCGCTTATTCGAATTAAAGGCTAAATTTAAATTATATATAAAATCCATAAACCGAATTTTATTCTTAAAATTTGTTTTCAATAATTTATTAATACATTATTCTTCTTTGTATATCTGGGGTATTTTTAAATATGTTCGGATTATTTTCAATCCACCTACCCTGCCTATGATATCCTGACAATGCCACGTGTCCTTGTCGCTACCTGATATAAATATATTTATGTACATATATGATTTTTCTCTTCATAAAATCCCTGAAAAAAAATTCCATAAAAAATCCTGGCAAAGATAATAAAAACATGTTTTTCATTTGTGAAGAAAATTATTGTTGTCATATGTGGAAATGATTGTACCAGTATTCATGCCTTTCTTAACACACACACACACATAAGACCAAACACCCCAACACAATTACTTTTATGAATTAACGAACACAAATATACATATCGAGAATATCTGTGAAACGTTATCTGAAGATACATACCAATGTGCGTGCATGGCTGGCTGCGTGAATTATATGAACATAATAATGATAATACGAATTTTCCATCTCTTTGTAATTCTCTTCCGGCTGCCTTGATATCCTTTGTATACATGGGTATATAAGCTTGTACTTTTACGCATTTATTTATATCAATCATAGCAAATTAAACAAGAAACATTCCCAAGGAGACAGTAATGGGTGAGCTGATGGTATCATCCCGATTTTACAGCCAACATATGAGCTAATCAGAGGCAAATTGTTCCAAATCCAAACCATCCAAAGTAAAACAAAAATTGAAAAATAAATGTGGAACTTCTGTGTATTGCCATACAAATTTAGCATCAGGCTCAAAAATATTTTGATAATTATAAATTAGGGGATTTTCAAAATAAATGTCCTTGATATATTTAAAATTTAATAGCATTGAAATTTAAAAATTTTTAAAATGTGGATTTAACTCAATTGGCCTCTTAAGTAGTTCATATATGAGTGCCAATAATGAAAGAAACCAACAACATTGGAAAAATTCTTTGCATACATTATAATATAATAAAACAAAAATACTGATTACCATAAACAAATTATACATATAAATGAATGACTCATCCTCTCCACGTCACGCCAATGTAAGTCCATGGCAATTTTTCTGTTCTCTGGATCTGTCCAGGCTTCAGTCTGAGGATAATATATGAAATCGATATAAGTAGATTGTTTTGTCTGCCACAATATACAGAAGCATATATTAACATATACGCACATGTCTATAAAATTGTATAAAATATTATATGGTATGACTTTATTACACCATTTCCAATTGAAATTCAAAGCAGTACAGAAGTTTATGACGTGAGAAAAGACTTCAACATATCCTCATTATTTGGTCGAATATCATTACATGCTCAAATCTCATTATTTATCAGATCTCGGTATTTGGTCAAATCTCATAATTTAGTCAAATCTCATTATTCGGTTGTACCTCCCTCACTCTAAGTCAAAAATTGGCTCCGAGTTCTGTTAAACAAGACTTATGTTTTTTTTGCAGCCGACCGCCCACAAGTTACCTGAAAGGGCGTGACAAATTCGCTCATTTTCAATCGCTAAATCACATTGCGCCAAATATTATGCAATTCCTAAGTATAGCAAATGTTTCTGAGGATTTATCGTGACTACCGGCCAATTGTCCTCCCAACATTTTTATGGGAAGTACAAAAATAGGTGGGGCGAAGTTGTCCATTTTTAATTACACGATATTACCCAGCATGAAATTTAAGCTTTACGTTTTGTAGGTCACTAAACCGGACAGCCGCCCATCTTTTGTCTGGGAGGTGCCAGGATGATAGGGCAAAAGCACCCAGTGTTGGAGTAAAGATTTTGAATGTTGCTACTTAAGCATCTTCGGTCCATATACTTCGCACATGCAAATTTCATTTGGAATTTGTGTATGTACAATTAGATGACCTACCGATAGTAACAAGTTAGCCATAGTAGGTGACAATTGAATTTGTCGCTCAATTTATCATTTCTAATCAAAATTAAAAAAATATCAAATTAATTTTGAAAACCATCTATTGAAATTTTAAAATTATTCACTAGGGATGATTTCTATTTATTCGGACTTTTAATTGGTACTTTTTTATATTATTAATCAAGGTCAAAGCCATTCAATATATCTATTAATAGAGATATAGTTTTCAAAAAAAAAAAAGAGTTTTGCAAATGCATTCTTATGATTCCTGGCAAGCCGTATAACTATTTCAGATCTAGCCACAGAGCTTCATCAGCGGTTGTTTGGAATGATGCTATTGAAAAATTCATCAAACTAAATCCAAATGAAAATTCACTTAAATTGAGAATTTCCAACTAGTATACAAGTGTTCGAAAAATATCTCACATATCACAAGAAAACATTTGCAAAAACTTCCAGAGAACCAAACGCTCCCATTAGACATAATTTTTGTTGTTGCCTAAAAGACAACACAGTTTTTACATGCGATGAGAGTTGCATGCAGTTTCGTCGTGCTCCACGTTATTCAAATTCGTTAGGAATGATTTCCATTTATTCGGCCTTTTAATTGGTACTTTTGTTTTATTATTACACAGTGCAACACGATAATATTTAACTATATACAGACACCACTACGTGATAAAAGACAAAAAAAAAAAAAATGACCCGTGTCTCTCAGTTTCCACAGATTTGGGGCCTCGGTGTCATTTTTGCATAAAAGTTAACATTTTATCAGGCTCATATCTTGCAAACTGTTCCGAATTTTGATTTACTTCCTGAGGGAAAGTTGAAGCTCTTGTCTTAAAGAACAAAAATTGCGAACACGTAAAATCCAAAAAATCTAAATCGGAAAAAACTTGAAAACAAAATTTGTTTACCTTTTTTCCCCTGTTCAAGTCCATATTTAGCACACCGTTCAAAATTCACGGAAACAATCCACTACAAGAATATACCTAAGATCTCAGTAAACAACTATCTATAACATGTGAACTTCCCCCAGAGAGTAAATCAAAATTCCGAACGAATTGCAAGATATGAGCCTGACAAAATGCATTTTTTTTGGCAAAAATGACACCGAGGCCCCAAATTTTTTGGGACCCATAAAAAAAAGTGCATGACTTTGGGCAAAACTGGGAGACACGGGTCTTTTTTTTGGTCTTTTATGACGTAGTGGTGTACATATATGGTTATATTTCCATGACAAAAAAAAATTTAAAATTATATTTAAAATTTAAAACACATCAATTGGAATGAAAAGCTTCTATTTCAAATTTGAATACAAAATTTAAATTTAAAAAACATCAATTGAAATTTAAACGACATCAATTAAAATATAAAACACATCAATTGAAACTTTAAAGACATCATTTGAAATATGAAACACATCGATTGAAATTTAACAGACATCAATTGCAATTTAGAAGAAACCAATTAAAATTTAAAATTCGACAGTTAAAATTTAAAAATTATTTACCGTTTTTATGTGTTAGATTTTTTGATTTGTATTGATGTCTATTAAATTTCAACTACCGTGTATTAAATTTCTATTTTATAAATTTCATTTGGAATTGGTGTAGTAATGAAGTTTGAGTTTAAATTAATTTTGTTTAGAAATGCAATTAGTTCTTGTATTCTATTAAGTCCATTAGCATTTAAATTCTGAATTAATTTTTTATATGTGTAAGTGTTGCCTTTTAAATTGCAACTGGAAATGGTGTTGTGATATAGCACTCTGATATTCGGAGCCACTGAATTCAGTTCAATTGTCGTCTTATTAACAATTTTAATCAGTTTGGTACAAAATCCCAACCATCATCATAAAGGCTGGTAGTGGTTTTAACCATCTGCTACCGATAATGACCAGTAGTCGAACATTAGGGTGTTCCTTATATAGGTTTTTTGAATTGTCGGTAAAAAAATTATACTAGACGTCGGGAAACCCAGGCAATTTATTTATATTTCTATGTTAATTTGAAATTAGGGATAATTTTTTTTATTTATTCGGCCGTTTTATTGGTACTTTTCCATTCTATTAGTCAAGGTCAAGACATCTATATCTCAATAAATAGAGATATAGTTTTTTAAAAAAGAAGATGTTTTGCAAATGCATCCTCATGATTCCTGGCAAACCGTATAGGCATTTCATATCTCGCCACAGATCTTCATCAGCGGGTTTTTGGAATGCTGTTTTTGAAAAATTCATCAAACTAAATGCAAACGAAAACTCATCTGAATTGAGAATTTTTCACTATACAAGTGTTCGAAAAATATTGGAAGCAAAACACACAAGAAAACATTTGCAAACAAAAAACCGCTGATGAAGATCTGTGGCGAGATCTAAAATAGCTATACGGTTTGCCAGGAATCAAGAGGACGCATTTGCAAAACATCTTCGTTTTTAAAAAAACTATATCTCTATTTATTGAGATATAGATGGTGTTGAGCTTGACTAATAGAATGGAAAAATTTGCCATTAAAAATATGACATTCGACAATGCTTCAAATAATCAACCGAATGGGAAATAATTACAATTGTTGTAATCGAAGTAAAAAAAATCGATTGGCGTTATTGCATTTATGGGAAATTATGTTGCGGTAACCGAGTTTTCTGTTACTGAAACCGGATTTTTAATAAACACGGTGGGTGCAAACGAATGCAGACCAAATTCGGTTGTTGGAAACGAAATAATGAAAATAATTCTGGATGCAACTTAAATATTTAAAAAATTTCTGCTCACAGACAACAGTTGCTGTAACCAGATTAACTACAAATCCTTTTGCCGTAACAGCACTCAGGACAAAATTCTGTTCCAGATACCAATTTTTTTATAAATACGATTGTTGCAAACGAATCCAAGCCAAATTCTGTGGTTAGAACCGAAATAATCAAAAATTTATGTAAATATTTGAAAACTCGATTTTTTGAGGAAAACAATGGTTGTTACAAAGAAATTATTTGAAAATTAGTTTTATGCAAAATTCTGTTGTAAAATCGATTTATTCTTAAATGCGCTGGACGCCACCGAATCAGTGTCAAATTCAGTTGTTGTAAACGGAATAAAGAAGATATAAGGTTGATACAAGGTCAGTATTAGGAAAGTCTATGCTTTTTCTTGCAAACAACATTTACAGTAACCAGATAAACTAAATTTATTTTGAATGTTAATGTATGAGAAGTTCATACTACGAGCTTTCAAGGTCTGACACACTTTTCTAAGAGGCGAGTTTTCGTTGGAATATTATTTAATTTGCACAAGCACACTCACTTGTTTCACCTGGCTTCGAACTCCGTGACAACTTCAGCATCAGATACCTAAATTGATACCACTGGTACAATCATCAATCGTATATATACACATTTAAATATGCAATTTACAAATGCGAATTGGTATCGGTCGAAATTCCCTTAGTATTCCTATCAATCTGGAAATCAATTATTCCCACAAATAATTGAAATGCTGGAATGGCATTTAAGAAACATTCTGTTCCGGTAACAGAATTCTTCATAAATACGTTTGCTGCAACCGAATCCACCCCAACTTCTGTAATTAACACAGAAATAATGCAAAATGTTTTTGATGAAATGTGATTGTTGTAACGAAATTAATTGAAAATTTGGTTGCCGTATCGGTATTCATGGAAAATTCTATTCTAGTAACCGAATTTGTCTTAAATGCGAAAAGATTCTGTTGAAGTAACCGAAGGTTTTCTAAAATGCCGCTGTTGCAACCGATTGTATGGTTAAAACCTATATAATGGTAAATGTTGTTGATAAAAATGTTGTTAATGCAACGTAAATGTTTTAAATTGGTACACAATGGTTATTGTAAACCAATGATTCGAAAATTCGATTGCAGTAACCGAATTTTCCTTAAGTGCAGTTGTTGCATCAGATTCAGTGCCAAATGAAGTTGTTGAAAACGAACTAAGGATGAATGCTATTGGAAATTGTATTTGTTATCGCAAATAAAGGGTATGAAGATAAACTTTTCCGATAAATTTATTTATCGAAGACACAAACCCCTTATACAAAACTTCTGAAATCTGATTTTTTGCCAAAAAAAAAAAGAAATTTTGTGCAGAAAAAATAACCAATTAGCGTTTTGAAAGTCATTAGTGATGAATATAGCATACAATTAGCTTTATATAGAAACAACTGTTTCGAAAAATAACATTTTTTTTAAGAGTTATTTGTAATTTTTATTTTTTCAATTGAAAAACAACTGTTTGGTTTTGATTTAGGGATTGTTATTCGGAATCTTTGTGGATTACGAAAGATCAGTGCATCTTCATCATTTGAATACTTGACAACATTTGTCTGCGACGATTGCAACATGATGATTTTTTCATTTAAAATTTTTTTCATAACAGTTATTTACAACCTCAATTTGGTTGCGGCAACCACAATTCTGCATTAACAGCTGCATATACGGTCGTTAAGTAAACAAATAGTTCTGGCAACCAAAAATATATATTTGAGGGTAGATCGATCTTCTGCGAGTAAAGATGATAAAATCCTAGGTTAATTTTAAAAAACTATTCACCCTTCTTCGGAAGTGATGCTCATATATGTATGTTGTAAAGCGCAAACGGCAACAACTCCCTGGGAACATATTACGATTGTATTGGGTTTTTGCAGACTTGCCAGACGTGATAGTCTCCATTTGAGTCAGTGTTGAATTCTGCCATGTAGTTTCAAAATTATCTGCTTATTAAAAGAAAAATCGTTCAAATATTTCGCTTGACTAACAAATAAAGCTCAATTTTATTTTCCACATGGAAAAATTCTGATTTTCTTTTCATCCCCCGTTACAGGTTATTCTCAATACTATTAGAACAATTTTTTTTGTTTTAACCACATAAATATACTATAGTATATCCAATGCATAAGTTTTAACCATCCCGCCCCTCAACACCGAGTATTATCCTTGACAGGACAGGACATTTTCAAAGGATTATCAAATAGCAGCAGTCATGAGCATAAAAACTAAACTTATTATGTGTGGTTGTTAAGAAAACATAATTTTGTAAAACATTTAGGGGAAAACGTAAAAAAAAGAAAATAAATTTCAAATAAAGAAGACCTTAATTTCTCACCACATGAATTTCCACTTACTTTTGTACATGTATGTAACTAGTGTTTGTATATTAACTGAATCCTTCAACACATTTGGTAATGTTTCAGAACAACAAATAATGAACTTTAACTAAAGTTTTAACGATTTCTAATAATCTACTCCCAAAGCACTTCGACAGGACAAAGTGCCTCCCCTCGCCACACAAACTTTGTGCCCAGTTTAATATGAACTGAGTTGGGGATTTTGTTGGTTTTTTTTTTCATTTACTAAAATTACACTTAAGGACTAATGATAGTTTTACGACTTTTGTTTTTCTGTTTCTTTATAACTACACATAATTTGTTTTTCTCTTTTTTTATTTGTTCATATTTGTTTTTATTGTTTTATACTTATTACTGTTTCTATTTTGTGCATGTCCTTAGTCTATTTGCCCTGAAAAGCTATTACAGCTAATTGCCTTGGAATAATACAAAATTTATATGAGAATCGGCAAAGATGTCTGTGATTTTAATATATAGAAAGCTTATTTGCATTTATGATGAGAGTTGGACCCTGAACTTTGGGGTTGGTAGATACGAAACATGCGTACAGGGATGGAATTGGGTATGGCTTCTCACCAGGCGAATCAATCGCACGAGTATGAGTAGGGAAAATCCCTCCTGACCAAGTGCGCATGCGTTGAGCAACAGTTACCCGCCTGCACTCGCCTTATACCCATTATTTTGAAAAAGATAATATAATGAGGAATAGTACAGAAATGTGCACAAAAATATTGGAAAATTTACGAAAACCTACAAACTATGTGCACGCTGAAAAATTTTTATTTTTTTGTTGGTTGGATGCAAATACAACGTGTTTGTAGCTTGTCGCAAATACACTATACTTGTGCTCAAACACATTGTGTTTGCTATTCAATATAACATGTTTGGGACACAATGATGTGTATTTTGTGTATTTTTGACCCAAATGGTGCGTCGTTTGTTGAAAACTGCTGAAAAACAAAACCGTGTAGGACAATAGAGAAAGAAAGAGCAGCAGATCACCACTTCAAGAATATTCTGCTTGCAAAAATGTACACGGTTCCTGCAATATGTTAGTGAGGCCTTTATTTTTCAGCGTATACAACAATCATATCAAAAAGTATACAAAATGTACAAGAAGTTCAGCACATCTAGCAAAATGTTCACAAAATATGCAAAAATTTACCAAAAATTACATAGAACTTACCACAAATTAGTGCAAAGAAGCACACAAATTATATCAAGAATAAAAATAATGTACGAAATAAGAATACATAGTGTACAAAACGGGTACATAATATGTGCTAACAATGTCTAGAAAGTGTACAAAAATTATACTATAAAGTATATAAATTGAACAAATAGTGCATAAGGTGCAAGAAAAAGTACCTATATAATGTGAGCCATTATCATTACCAAACAGTACATCAAGCGTACCAAAAACAGCATAAATTGTACCAAAATTTACATATTATATCAAGAATAAAAATAATGTACGAAATAAGAATACATAGTGTACAAAACGGGTACATAATATGTGCTAACAATGTCTAGAAAGTGTACAAAAATTATACTATAAAGTATATAAATTGAACAAATAGTGCATAAGGTGCAAGAAAAAGTACCTATATAATGTGAGCCATTATCATTACCAAACAGTACATCAAGCGTACCAAAAACAGCATAAATTGTACCAAAATTTACATAAATTGTACCAAAAGTCTGTATTATGTACCAAATAAAGTACAAAAGTGCAAAATATGTACCAAAAAGTATGTATATTTATAAATATAAAATAATTAAAATAATTTCTCATTACATCCCATGAAGGGATAGGGGAGAGCTTCTCACAATCAGTGAGCTGTGCGTTTTCTTATAGTCTTACACTCATTGATTGGGACCTAAAGTTTTACGCCGGCTCCGAACGGTATTTCGAGAAGCTTTTTCATGGCTAAGTACACGATAGTGTTGCCATCACTAAGCGAGGTGACCGTCGTCGAAGGAAATGTAAGGTGGTCAGAGTAGGGACCGAACCCACGTTCTCATATACAAGAGTCGCGCACATTAAACATTGCACCATCGACGGCCACATGTACATTTATACTCTCACTCATAGTGATGGGGTTATATATCATTTAATGCGGGGAAAATGTAACACATAGTAGGATGAATATTCGACCCTAGTATCTTTGCATGGAATTCGATTTATAACTTTTTAAGATGTCCGTCTGTATAACTGTCTAGATGATCGTAAATCTTTACCGATCACAGGGAAATGTTGTCAGTGACTATTAGTTGCCCAACCGTAGTTTGGGATTGAAATTAGGATATGTGACCACGCCTTTTCTGGTACCTCCCATACAAATCGACACATTTTTTACAAAATCATGTTTCTTCTTAAAATTTTTCTGGTTCTGATACAATTTATGTAATTTCTTGGATAGTATATGTACTTAATGGCACATGCTATATGCTTTATTGGAAAATCTATGTATAGGGTGTTTCAGTAAGAATGCACTTTTTCATTTTAAAATAAAAGCACATATCTTTTGAGATAGTTGTGATTTTTTTATTGGATTGTAAAGAAGACATGATGCGATTAAGTATAGAATAAAATATCCGTCAAATGGCCACTATTGCTCTGATGACACGCCGTTACGCTTTTTGTGAAATTTTCCATGACTTTTTCACAGAGATGTAGCTGTATATCACCGATGACGCGTTGGATCTCGTATTTGAACTGAAAAATTGTTTCTGATTTACTCGCATAAACCCGAGAGTTCACATGTTCCTGAAACGTCTGGTCACTGCAATTTCAAAAAAGCCCAATCGCGCCGCCATAAAAGTAAAGCCCAATCACGCCGCCCGAGCAAAATCCGCATCAGACAGTTGTTGCTCGGTTTGGGTGCATTTGCTTCCCATGGATTGCATGAGGATTTTCTGAGCCCCGAGTTCGACAATTTTGTGACTTCACGACGCCATTCTCAGGGAATTGCGAAGGTGACTTTTTTTTAAAAAATTTAGCGTTGAATTCAATTTGCTCCATTATCCATTGAACGCGTTGCCGGCTCTTTCCACGGTCTGCTGGTTTGAGCTCCTCAGTAAACTCAATTTTATACGAATGAAGGTGGACGAGGTCTTTTGTCAAAATTCGTTGCGTAGTGCTTCTAGAAATTTGAAGTTGTTGCGAACGATGCCGCTTGATGTTTTCGGGTTTTCGGCGACACTCTCGTTTACAGCAGCAATGTTTTCAAGAGACCGACCGGTACATTAACGCATATGAATCTAACTGTCCATAATCGACCTAGTTTATTTCAATTTTTTGGCACTCTTCGAATAGTTGAAACATGGTGCACCTTCTCGACAGAAAATTCTTCGAAGTTTGCGAAGTTGCGAAGTTTCCAAATTTTTGTAATAAGTTTTCACAATTATAACGCATTGTTCTTTCATAAAGCGCTCCATTTTTAATAGTCGGAATAAACAAATGTGACAGCTGCCAAATATTAGAGTTACCACTTGTACAAAGAAAAATTAAGCCAAATTTAGAAAGTGCAATCGTACTGAGACACCCTATGCTTTTTGGTAAATTATTCGTGATTTTTGTTCAAATTATGGTGAGTAAATGAGAACACCGATCCACATAAATTGTGTAGAACCATTTACTCCGACATATCTATAAAGTATAATAACCGTATACATCACTCTCGTTTGAGACGAAAAGGACCGTCCGAAATTTTGCGTTTGTTTTTACACCTCATAACTAACGAGTAGATGCGTTGTTCTACTCTTCTTTGGATACTTTGGATAAAAAACACATTCAACTTTAATGCAAATACGACAAGAGTGTCGAAAGTGAAGGTTTATCGATATTAATCAAATTTATGGATCAAAAAAGGAAATTAATCTACGCGTTGTTTTGCAACAAGAAAAGTATATTTTCGATAAAAACCGATAAACCAGTATTTTGCATACTCTAGTTACGCCTCGTTGTGAGCGATAGTTGTATGAGTGTGCGGTTGAGATGCCGGTTTCTCACAATCAGTGCGCTCTTTTCCTACTCAAGAAAGTTTTGCAGGAATTCCAAACGATAACGCTAAGATACACTTTTTCGTAGTTGAATTTTGCTCACAAAGGATACCAGGGGTGGGCTTACAAAAAATTTGGGGGAAGTTTAAAAAATGAACCTGATAATTAATTGTAAGTAACTGGTGATTTCTCTCAATCTTGAACAAGCATATTAGCAACCTTAGCCACAAATACTACACAAACAGAATTGTCACCTCTATTTCTTATATTGACATTAATTAGAACCGAAGTCTACAATTTCTATCGACAAATGTTGCCTTAAATATTTTCGCATTTCAAACAATATATTATCCTTTAACGGCCCCTCTAGAATCGTCACATATTAGTTTTCATTTGTCCTCCATGTGTGTTACCTTTTTTTTTTTTGAAGATAAACTACACTCGCTCACAAAAACTCGCTACTAAATGCTCTCTAGCTGTATAGAAAACAAAATTATGCATCGCTGCTTGCAACAAATCTAACATGTAAACAATTTTTATCTATTTTCTCTTTCTTCTGATTGTGTATATCCATACGTATACATATATATACGGAATCACTTTATACACTAAAAAATTTGATGATAACGCAAATAAACTTAAAACCCCCAACCATAATCTGTTCCCCACAATATTCGCCTCTTTGGAATAAAACTTGATATATAACCACTAACCCCTATTTGTCTAACCACAAATACAAAAACCGCCCATACAAATTCATCACATCATCGTCCTCTACATGTCCACCACCACTATTACCATCACCATCACTCCACCACTACCACCACCACCACCACTTTCATCCACATCAATATTATCGCCCAAACTGTTGTTGTACATCTCATGCGAATATATCATGTGGATATGCTGCCAAAATCTCCCATAAACCATCCACTCCCAATCCCACCGATATTATTGGATTGACTTGGCATAGAAACCGAAGAGGAAGGCTTGCAACCGCAATATGCTGAAACGTATTTTGAGGAGGACTATGAAGTTGAAGAGGCCAACAGGCAAATGCGTTCCAATTTCTGTTGGCCACCGCAACAAGATGATTGCCATCATACACCCACTGCTGCTCCTTTGTATATACCACCACCTGAAACTCAACATGTAGTCACGAAACCTATAGAGAATCCGCCGCCGCCTGAAATAGGGGAGAAACATTCAAAAGATGAGGACATGCAAGACATTGCGCCAGAACAGCAGCAACAATCACAACAATGTCAATGGCAAAGTCGTTCCGCTCCTCAACTTACAGTTGGCGTTCAATCCCATGAATGTGAATCGGGCTCTGATTCCTATACTTCCACTTGTACCACCACCACTACCACCTCGGAGGAGTATCAGCGCATGTATAACGCTCAGGCTCAAGCCTATCAAATACAACAAATGTATGAACAATCAGGTTCAGAGTTAGACTATCACATGGATCTGGAGGTAGCAGCTATGCAGCAAAATAGCGCCGATCACTTGCAGCTAAGTTCGTCGGATTATTTATCTGGCCGTAGAAGTGCTCAGGAATGTGTTGATACTTTAGTTCCCTCCCTCACCACTTATAAACTTGTGGACATGGTAAGAGAAGTCACTCCCAGTCCGGTGCCTCCGCAACAAGGTGGTCCAAGACATGTAGTTTTTAATGATGAGCCCGAAGTTAAGGTGGTCGTCGACACGCCATCGCTACAAGGTAATGAGGAAGAGTCCCAATATTATGAAATGTCACAATCACTAAATTCTTCGGCATACGATGAAGAGACCACCCAGGTAGTGGAAGAATATGAGGATGAAGAAGAAGATCATTTAGTGATTGATGACAGATCCCATATTCTGGAAAGTCAGCGTATTTTCCAACCTACTCCCGAAATTAAGTTCGAAATAGCTCCTGTAAGACAAATACCTCCAACGAAAATTCCCAATCCCACTCCCAAAGAATGGATAAATCCCATGGTGGCTGCTTTCACTACAGCTCCCGAAACTCCCTTCCATATGGTTGGTTGTTTGTGCCCCAAGCCATGTGACGAATGCTGTTGTCAGCTTGAGCCTGAAGAGGAAATCTCTAAGGAGTTAGCTGGCCAAGCGAAGGTTGAAGAAGTGCCCGAACCCTATGAAAGACCTCTATCCCCAGAACCTGAGCCCGAGCCAGTGACAATTAATTCAATATGGGACAGTCCATCACTGTCGAAGGCTATGACTATTGCTCCTCCATTTGAACTGAAATTCGCCCCTCCTTCTTCTGAGGGAGTGCCCCTACCAGAAGAAACTGTTCCCTATATGCCCCCTCCTACTGAAATTAAACCTTATGTGCGCGAAGATTACAGACCAAAATCACCATTTGTAAGTGCTCTCACCGTAGCTCCCGACAGACCTTTCGAAGGACACTTCGATCACGATGTGCCTATTCATGAACTGGACCTGCCCACACCAAAGGGCCAGCTGACGATGACGGATGCATTGTGTACTGCACCTGAGCGGGAATATACTCCACTGAATCCCGAGAATGCCACTCATAGGTTTGATGAGCAGCAGAAGGAACAGGAAAAAAAGAAGTACGAATTTCAGGTTTTAGGTAAAGAAGAAGAGTTGGGTATTCGCAAGCAATCCATTAATAAGGCGGAATTGTATACGACGGACAAGCGTAAATCTTCGACATCAGCATTTGCGGCAATGCAAGCATTCCAACCTTCCAGTCAACCACTGTCCTCTACCTCAACGTCAGCCACTCCGCGTGCATCTGTTTCCTATACCCAGGCCGAAACCGATCTCGAATATCAAAAGTTTTGTGATGCTCAAGACCGATATCAGAAAAGACGTAGTTATTTCTCTCAAAAGGAGCAAGAACTCCTGCAAGAACAGCAACATCAACAGCAACAACAACAACAACAAAAACAAACCCACACAACCTCACAAAAATATCAGCAACAAACCAACACACGTGAAGAATCCTCATTGTATTCCTCTACCAAAGCTAGCTCTTCTTCCTCTAACTCCTCTTCCGCAGTCCAACAACAACAACAGCAAACCTCCTTATATGCCTCGAATCTAACACAAGCTTCAACATCATCCCACACCATGGCTTATGACAATACTGCAGCCACTCTATCCAAACACGAAGCCCGAGAAATTATCGAAGAAACCGCCGAAGATTTAGAACACTCTGAGGTCATTTTCCCGCCACCATCACCGCTAAGTCATTTAAAACAAAGAACATCGACCGGCCTCCATCGACCCGATAACATACCTAAGTATCAGCGCAACTGGACAGTGCTGCCGACACAGAGTCCCGTACGCACCCCTGAACCACAAGAGTTGCGTGAGAACGTACCTCTGGCCTTTGTAGATACACCAAAAACACCAACCATTTCCAATGGTTCCAATGAAAACACTGTACATAAACCCGTGGCACGCTCGAATCCCAATGCCTGTGGTTCAAACGTCATGAGTTCTCAGTCGGACGCAAGGCAAAGGCAATCCGCTTCTACTTCTATCGCTTCTACTACCACCTCTGCTAGGCAACCAATTAAACCCACGGTTCCCATTATTATTGAAGATCGTTCTGGACCTGTCACAATGGCCTTCCAAGCTCTTGATGATCATGTGTTGAGAGATCAATCTCAGACACCTTCGCGGCCTTATACGCCATCCAGACCAGCTCCCATAGTTCCATCTTATCAAACCCCTGAAAAATTGTGCTTTGATGAATGTGAAGCTACTCATGCCCGTGCGTATGATCTTCGTTCAGCTTCTCCATTTCCAGATCGTGCCCGTTCTCCAGCCCCTGGACCACCACCAAATCCTTTGGCTGCCATTCGGGCACCTCGTCTCAAGGACAATGACGCTTCGACTCTAAGTCCTCGTGGCGTGCAAGCTGGCTCTATTACCACGGGCCAGAGTTACTTGGGGGTTCAGCAGGCCCAGCAGCAAGAAAGAATGCTATCGCATGCTGAAACCTCTAGTCAATCAGGTATGCAACGTTTCACACACGAACCGGAGAGAAGAGAAGAATATCAAATGGGCAACAAGACCATTCAAAGGAAGGAAGAATCCTCCCGCATGGAAGAACAGCAGCAAAGCCAATCGCAATCCCAGACCACCACACAAGTTGGCAATACCCAAATCCAACGTAGACGCAAGGTAACCGAAGAGTTCGAACACACGTCATCGGCTAAGACAGTGGAGATACGTACTGGTTCCCAGAGTGCTATAACCGAACGGAGACAGTCATACGGCAAGGGCTATGTCGCCAACCAGGCTAGACGCTTGTCGGGCTTGGAACAGGAAATAACAAACTTGACACCACAATCTCAAGCTATTAGCGCTCGTGCTGCCAATTTGACGGACACGAAATTTCCCGAAATCCATGGTTACCTATCTGGTGAGTCGAAGTTCCCCACAAAACCAGTTCTACCTCCTCACGATGAACCTAAGGCCCCAAGCTATTTCGTTTCTGGAGCCTCTTGTCGCTCGATGGCTAGTGCGGCTTCAAGCGTCCACCAGCAACAGGAGCAAAAGCAATTGTCAACTATGCATGGAGCATCATTGGTTTCCTCGCAGCAGCAACAGCAACAACAACAGAAATCATTAAGTACATATTCGTCAATGTCATCTTCACAAGAACAACAACAAGTAAACACCGTTAGCTCTAGTCTAACCAAAGCTTCTGCTACCACTTTAACTAATAATCAAGCTTATAAATCGATCACAGCTGGCACTAACCAATCTGCTACATCACAGGGTGCGGCACCAACAAGTGTCTGCCCCGTCACGGGTACATTTTGTCGCCCAGGTCATACGTGCTGCAAACAGCAAAATTTGCATATAAGTAATAACAATCGGCCGAATGCTTCTTTAGGTTCTGGCCCCGCTTCTAATATTGCAGCTAATAGCCAGCAACAGCAGCAGCAGCAGCAAAGGCAACTGCAAATGCAAGCAGCACCTGCACCAGCTTCGAGTGCTTCGGCAAGTGTTACAACTCCTTCTAATGTTGGCGGTTCTGCTGGTTCTGCAGGTGGTGTCGCTCCCAAGGGTGGCACTTTTGGCGCCACTTCGGCTCCCAAGCGTGGTCGTGGTATTATGAATAAGGCCGTTGGACCCGGTGCCCGTGTCCCATTGTGCAATAGCTGCAGTACCCAAATCAGGTTAGAACGAACAGCCAGGATATGATGGCCTACGTTTGCGTTAAGTTTGTCTGCACGATTTGTTGTTGAGCATGTTGTATGATTTGTGTTACAAGTTAAACGAGCTGGTTAATTGTATCTACTTTAGGTGAATTTAATTTTAAAAATGTGGTTTAAATTTTCCTATGGTCTGGCTTGTCCACGCGAATCTTGTCTTGTGTTGGGAAAGACGTAAAATATTCCCCGTGAATAAGCTGCACAGTTGTGTGACTTGTTATGTTTTATTTATTATATCTGCATCCTTGTTATATGGTTACAATACTAATCCTTGTTGCTCTTTTGCTTTTGTTTTTTGTGCATTCCTGTTCCAGAATCCTTAACTAAACCCTCCATGTTAAGTGATACCTTGCCACGCCCAGCTAATGCTAATCGTAAACCTGCAAATGCTTTCTCAGCCAATGCTCCCATTGTCACCCCCTTACAGCACACTGACTTACCTTCCAACGAGGATCCCACAGCCATGTTGAATGAATCTATTGGCAAAATTAATATGGGCAACAACATGAACAATTTCATGACAGAAGCGAGCAAAGTTATATCGAATATGTTAGAAGCCCGTTTGGCCAATGGTGGCAACGGTGCACCTTCGTCGAACAGTGGCAGCTCTATGAGTTTGCGCAATGGCGTACCATCGTCTCACAGCGGCAGCTCGTTGAGCTTGCGCAGTAACAGCAGTTCCAATTTGTCGCGCAGTCCAATGGTGGTGAGGAAGCGATTGGATTTGGATGACTTCAAGGATATAAATCCCACCGAACCAGCTGCTCTAAAACCTGTTATTGCCGTCCAGCAGCAAAATATTGAACTGAAACCGGTTCCGCAAAAGGAATCGCCACTTGCTAAGGAACCATTTGTCAATGAACTGAATGCCAATCATCCCATGGGCAAAGTTTTGGATATATGTGATAATAAATATAAGCCCTCGTCTCCACTAGCCGTGCGATCGAAACTTGAGTTGAGTGCAGTTCCACCTAATGCCAACTTGCCACCATCTGAAACTGTGATATATCGCAACAATGATCGATCGAATCGTCGTGCCAGTCATGCCACCGACCGAAGATCCTACATCGAGACAAATAGTCAAAACGAGCGCCCTAAAGATGGGCCCGTGTTCAGTATTAACGTTAAGGCTCTGGGCAAGCAGGGTTCGGATCCAAACAAACCCATGTCACCGGAAAATGAAGAGGTAGTAAGTCAGTTGCTTAAGGAGGGTAAGAGACCCATATGTTGTCAGTGCAATAAAGAAATAACCTCGTAAGTTTTGTTTTATGTGTTTTATTGGAGTTTTTGGAATGACTAACTAACTAACATAGTCGCTATTTAAAAAAGTTAATACTACTAATTTTTTAAACATTCTTCTAGGGGTCCCTTCATCACCGCCTTGGGCAAGATCTGGTGTCCCGAACACTTCCATTGCGTCAACGGCAATTGCCGCCGTCCTCTGCAAGACATTGGCTTCGTTGAGGAGAAGGGTGATTTGTACTGTGAGTACTGTTTCGAGAAGTATTTGGCTCCCTCTTGCAGCAAATGCGCGGGTAAAATTAAGGTGGGTTATTCTACGTCCTCTTGTTACCTCATTGTGTGATTAATGTTTATTGTTTTTCGTTTTTCACATTTTTTTCAGGGTGATTGCTTGAATGCCATTGGCAAACATTTCCATCCTGAGTGCTTCTCTTGCGGCCATTGTGGCAAATTATTTGGCAATACTCCATTCTTCCTTGAAGATGGCATGCCCTACTGTGAGGCCGATTGGAATGAATTGTTCACCACTAAGTGCTTCGCTTGTGGTTTCCCCGTAGAGGCCGGCGATAGATGGGTTGAGGCTTTGAATCATAATTACCATAGCCAATGTTTCAATTGTTCTGTAAGTATTTAAATTAGCAACGACAATAGGACTGAAACGTATGACATTTACGGATGGTAGTCAGGTAGTGTTTCGTTTGCAAAGGAATAAAGAGGACTTAAGGGATTGATCGGTTATTATTTGAAGTGGTAACTGTTGGCAATATGTAGGTATAATGCAGTATGAGAAGCAGACAATTTGCCACAAATATTGTTCAGTATTTGGGTGGGATGTATTTGTCACTTCTTGGGATATATTTAGTATTTGTTTTTTGGATTATTCGAATATACTGTCAGGGATTTTTTATATGTTCGTTTTATATCAGCATAAAATTACCCTATACTCGAAAACAATGTACAACAGTCAATTTTATTATACTCGACGATGTATAGATTTCCGCGTTTGAAATCTGATTCCAGAAATTACTTCAATTGACTATTTGTATCAGATATACTCTCGCCAGAACCATCTCGTAGTAACGCCATCTGTTCTCCATTGTCCCGGACAATTGTGCAGCAATTTAATTTTCAGTGGTGAGCTCGCATATTAGCGCCATCTGTTATCGTAATTTCCAGAATGCTTACCGAATTCATCAACCGTTCATGATCAGATACTATCTGTTAGCTTACACTTGTGATAATTTCGTTTCTCGAAAATAATGTTGCCCTTGTATTAGGTAATATTTAATAAATTTTGACAGCTCCGCGTCCAATTTTTACCATTTTTGGGATGAGAAGGGAATGTAGAAATGTTGTATTTTCTCACAGCTGTATTCTTCCTTCTGCTTTTTAAGTATGTTCTATTTTTCCCACTAATCTAATATTTTCGACCAATATATATGGGGACCTAAGTGATATTAAGCGACTTTCCGTGCAAAAACTGGTCGAAAAAGTACCAAACCTGTTTTCATTATCCCCGGAAAAATTAAATTTCGACTACTTCGTTTTAGAAGTTACACGATTTCAACTGAAGCCTCTTAAAATCGTTTAGTTACCAACACAAAAGGTTCACGAATTAGCTTAGCGGGGACACAGAACAAATATCGCGTGATCAAATGTCAGCCGTTTTAACGGGCAACATTAAGACAGTTTTCTTAACCCTGCGAAACTAATTTTTCGACGACTTTATATGGGGTGCGACTTTATAAGGCGTCGATAAATTTGTTTAGCAGGGAATAAAAAAACAGGCTTAGTATCTACCCCTTGACTCGCTGGGTGGTTAGAAAATTCAAAATTTTATAAATAGTAGAGTGAACATTCTCAGAAAGGAAGGTCACTATACCCAAAACAGTTGCAAAATTTAATGATTTGGCTCTTTGGATCGGCTTTTGAAAGTGACCAAGAATGTAGACTCCTGAAACATATCGTATGACTTAGTGGTCCAGATTTTAAATGAACAGTTGGATAGGAAAACTCTGTTGGCAAGTTCGAAGCAGCGTTTCGTTTACATTGACAAAAAAAAAACACCGTGAAAATATTGACGGAATGTTTGGCGTTGTTTAAACACACTCTCGACGAGCTTTAATGAAGCTTTCGGGCCGTGAAGATCATATGGATGCAAACGGCACTAGAGACTAGTCAAAACAATAACTTTCTATTGACGTATTGGCATTATCCGTTATGACAGGTTTGGGAATAGGCTACGTATAGTTATCTATAAGCAGTTAACCTCATTCTTCAGATTTTGCACCCATATTGTTTCTAAGTGTGACAGAAGACTTGTGGAAAGATTCAGCGGCCTAATTAATATAATTACTGTTAAGTTTCAAACTGGACCCTTTTCAAATATCTATATTATAATATTTACATCCAACTTTTACCCTCTTTCTTATCTTTAATTTTAGTACTGCAAACAAAACTTGGAAGGTCAAAGCTTCTACAATAAAGGTGGTCGTCCCTTCTGCAAGAATCACGCTCGTTAAGTTTTAAGATATCCAGCAAACTCAACAGCAAAATCTGCAATTGCAATGGCAACATCTATTTACAATTGCAACATCGACAAAGCGTCAAATGTGAAAGCAAACAAAACAAAAATAAAACTATTCTAAACCACGCACCTTATCATCAGGGATCATTTATGCATAAAATCATTGAATTTAATTAAAAGAAAAATTTAATAAACAACATATTTTTTCTCTTTCTCTTTTATTTAGTTAATCATAAAAAAATATTAATATTAATTTAACACAAAGAAAGAAAAACAAAACAAAAGTATCTTAAACAAAAATCCCAAGCTTAGCTTATTTTTAAATACACAAAATTCAAGGAAACTCTAAACCTTAAGTTTAAGATTTTTCGAAAACTGTTTTCGGCCTCAGATTTTATGTTGTTCCCACAAACCAAAACTTCAAGTTTTCCCCCCTATCCACCAACTAATAACGAATATAAACAACCCCCCCACGCCCCTCCCACCCACCACAAACGATCCTTTCTATACAACTCAAATTTGAAAATATTGGCAAAAAAAATCTCTAAAAGGAACCTTTAAACTGATACATTTTGATTCTCTTTCAAATATTGACGGTTCCTTGACACTTCTTAACAAATTATTGTTTATTCTTCTACAAAGATTTCTTCATTGAAGTCGCTTGATTCAACTAACGTATTAACGTTTCCTGTCTCCAGTTCTGATTAAAAATAAAATTGTTGTTTTCTTTTGGCTACTCCTGCAGCCCCCTCTCCCCATTTTTATTGTCTGCTTTAAATATATTTATTATTATATGTTATATAATTATTATTATATGTATAAAACAATTGCAATTATCTTTAATGAAAAACAAACAAAAAAAATACTGAATCATATTATGTAATATTTTAAATCAACTCTATCAATTTTTTTTGCTGATATCATTAATAAAAATTCGATTCGAAATCCTTTATTGTTTTTTTAAGAGCCAGTTGTTGGTAAGCAATTCGCCGCTGTTGGTTGGTTAAACTTGGTTTAAACCAAAAGTGCAATTTTGGAGATCAGCACCGGAATGCTGTACCTTTCTAGCGATAAAAGTCGCCAGATCAATTGTTGAAACTGATAACATTTCAATAAAAAATTTCCCAATTTTGTAAATTTACCACACAATTAAACCAAGTTTAACTAATAAACCAAATATCGGTTCTACATTATTTTATGGAAAAGTCAATGAAATATAACAGGTAGGTACTTACAACTAATACCGTCAGGCAAATTGACACCGTATGATATTTTAAATAAACCTAACACGTAGTTAAAAGCAGGTAAGCTTAACCCATGGGTGAGGTGCTACATCCGCTATTCAAAACTTCCATATTTAGTCTGAAATATGGTATTATGGTGTAACTAAGTTGTCCAAGCAAGTAATTGTAAACTTATTTTACCAGACTCAAGTGTCGTGGGAACCAACCAGACTGCATGCTTAAGATGCGTGCTCGCTAAAAACCCACCGTGTGTGGGGTTCTTAATGAAAGACGATGGAACGTGGACGTATTCGTCTGAAGAGTCCCTTGCGATTCTCCTGGTTACCAACTTTCCCAACGATATCAGGAATGCTGGTCATCAGCCAGAAGAGCTAGGCGGAAACTCACATAGCATAGAAAAAGTTCGCTCAATAGTGAGCAAAAAGAAACTGATATGGGCCATTGTATGCTTTAAGCCCTATAAATCAGCCGGACCTAACGGGACAATTCACGCGCAACTACAGGAGGCACTATACTTACCTTGTCGTTGTGGTTTACGTCATGAAAGCGGGCAAATGCTCTCATGTCAAACCAAAGGACTTTAGGCAGGTCAACTGAGACGGCTCTCCACTCTATAGTCAGCATAATAGAAAACACTCTTGAGAATAAGGTCTTCGCTCTGGGAACCTTCCTGGACATCGAGGAAACCTTCAATAACAGTCACCCTTCTGCGATTATCAGGTCGTTACATCGGGGAAACCTTCAATAACAGTCAACCTTCTGCGATTCTCAGGTCGTTACAGAAGGAGTCGACAGCTTAGTGACACGCCTAATTGGGAAGGTTCTGGTGGATAGATCCGTCAAAGCTGAATGGCGGTTGTTAACAGGAGGACAACGCGGGGGGAGTTCTGTCTCCACTATTATGGTTAATTTCTGTCAATGAACTGCTTCTTGAATTGGAGAGAGCCAGATGCCAGGTCTTTGCCTATGCCGATGATATTGCTATCCTCTGTACGGGTAGAAACATCAATTTACTTAGCATTCGTACAACCAGCCTACTTAGTCTGATTTAGAACTGGACCGCTAACAACGGACAATTGCTTAACCCACTTAACAACGGACAATTGCTTAACCCACTTAAAACCGCATTTGAACTGCCGTCAGTTAATGGGATTCAATTAGAGTTGACGGAAAAAGTCAAGTATCTGGGAATAATTCTCGACAGAAAACTGTCTTGGAAACCGAATGTGGAGGAGAGGGTGAAAACGGCGTCTGTTGCTCTTTACTGCTGTAAAGGGGTGATAGGAAAGCGCTGGGGACTGTCTCCTAAGATCACCATATGGATTTATAAGACACCATGTGGACCACTTCTCTATGGCATCGTAGTTTGGTGGAGGTCCCTCCAAAAGAAATATATTCTGAATTCCTTGACGAAAATTCAAAGATCAGCACTGATTAGCGTTAGTGGAGCTCCTGATATCATGGCCGAATCGGCGGCCGCTACATCCCTGGTGAGAATCAGAGATTGAGGCGTCATGATATCGGGGCATTCAGGACACGCTGAATTACTACACCGGATCAACTTTAATCCCGTAAAAACGGACCACTGTATCCCCTACCTTCTAGCAGCGACAAATCTAAGGACTTCTATTCGGAACAGGAATACCTGGGAAAAGTCAAGGGAAGGTAGTGTCCGATTATTGACGGATGGATCAAAGTTGGACAAGCAAGTAGGCTATGGGGTCCATTCACCGGACCTTAATATCTCCTTTAAGCTGCCTGATCACTGTAGTGTATTTCAGGCGGAAATTACCGCCATGCTGGAGGTTGCTGAACTACTGAAAAGTAGTGTTACAACCCTCCGGAGAATATGTATCTACACAGACAGCCAGGCTGCCATAAACTCCCTCGAAGCCATGGTAGCTACGTCCCTGACGGTGAAAGTGGTGACGGTGGGACATAGAAACTCCACTCTCTGTAGATGCTGAATGGAAGAGGACGAGGAAACCACTCTTGGATTGCCCTGCTCTGGCAGGACTGAGTAGTAGGATATTCGGAAAACATTTACATTTTTTAGCACCATTGCCTTATTGACACTGTAGGCTTATAGACAAATTCATTGAAAGGGAAAATTGGCTAGACGACTAGTCAATAGTTGTTATAGAGGAAGCTGCAGGTATCACAATGGGCTTCTTTAACCTAAGTGTGGTAGACAGCGAGCTGTCTTGCAGGCTTTTCAACCAAGTACCGTATCCTATTTACGCTATTGGTCTGTCATGAATGGAATATTTTAATCTTAACAAGAGAAAATGGTGTAAGTTCTGCCAGGTTGAACTTCATATACACTTAAACAGCTATGCAGTTAAAGTACAAAGTTAAAAACCCAGCTCTGTAACATATTCCCCCAAAAATATTCTGCATGTGTTGGGAAAACACTTCAAACATTCATATGTTTGCAAGTCTTAAACTCAGTTGTATTTAAATGCAAAGACTAACACGTTTACTGGCAAACATGTGGACACATATGCGTTCTTCATCCCAAATATCCATATACTTATGTACGTGGAGGCATTCGCATGTTTCCCCAAACCTCCAAATAACTTACGTGGAAACATATGCATTTTTCGTCGCAAACATAATAATATTTAGAATCGAATTATTCTTTGAATTCAACATGTATGCATAACACTACTTTACAAATTTTAACTTCGGAAAAATACCAAGAACGCCACGTGCCTAGATAAGGTAATTGGGACCTACTGATCACGAAAAACGCTGACGTTATTGAAATTCATCTGGGATGTTTCCGAACCACAGATCAAGTGCTTTTGATATCCTCTGTCCGATGGACCATTAGCGACTGACATGAAACTAACCAGCACTAAATCAGCCAAAATAACAAACACGGACTTATCTGCAAATTTATACGCACATTCAGGAATATTTATGAATCAGTGACTAATTGAATAATGCAAAAACACAGATCCACATTTACAAGATAGACTCTCTTGTACTCTCTTGCTCTCGAGAGAGCATAAACAGGACAACAAATATAGCTGTATTTGTTTCACAAATACATATTTATTTGGGTCGCAAACACATGTATTGTAACATATTAATCATTGTGTCTCAAACATGTAATATTGAATAGCAAACATAATGTGTTCGCACACAAGTATATTATATTTGCGATAAGCTCCAAACACTCGTTATATTTGCATCCAATCAACAAAAAACGACAGATTTTTCAGCCAGGCAATATTTGCTCTTATTTTCAACTAGGGATACCCCATTACTCTTCTCATGAAATTTCCCTTGACTTTTTCACAGAGATGTGGCTGTATCTCACCGATGACACTTTGGGTCTCGGATTTGATGTCATGAATTGTTTCTGGTTTATTCGCATAACCCGGGAAATCGCACGGCGTTAAATCGCATGATTTTCGTGGCCAATTGACATCAGAATTTCTTGAGACAATTTGTTCTGAAGATCTTTGTTGCAATAAATCGACTCTTTCGTTGTATGAATCGATTGTGTGGTAGGTGGCGCCGTCTTGCTGAAACCACATGTCGTCCAGATCCATGCCATCCAGTTGAAACCACAAGAACTTCGTTATCATTTTCCTGTAACGAATGCCGTTCAAAGTCTATGCAATTTCGGCTTCATCTTCAAAAATGTAAGGCCCAATTACATTGCCTGACCAAAATCCGCTCCAGACAGTTGCTCGTTGTGGGCGCATTTGTGTCTTATGAATTGCATGAGGATTTTCTGAGCCACAAATTCGACAATTTTGTGTATTCACGAAGCCATTGAGATGGAATTTCGTTTGATGTGGTTTCAGCAAGACGGCGCCACCTGCCACACCGCTCATGAAACAATCGATATATTACAGCAACGATGTGCAGAAACAAATATCTCAAGTAATCCTGATGCCAACTGGCCACTAAGATTATGGGATTTAACGCCGTGCAATTTCTTTCTTTGGGGTTTTGTGAAATCTAGTGTTATTTGCGAATTAACCACAACCAATTCCTAAGTTCAAATTCCAGATCCAATGCACCATCGGTGAGATACAGCCACATCTCTGTGAAAAAGTCATGGATAATTTCATGAAAATATTAATGGCTTTTCATCAGACCCGTGGGGGCCATTTGAGGGTTATGCTGTTTCTTATTTAATTGGAACGTGTCTTCTTTACAATCCAATAAAAAATCACAACTCTCTCAAAACATACGTGTTGTTCTTTTAAAATGAAAAGTAGCATTCTTACTGATACACCCTTTATATGTCACAGACTTTTTCACCTTTTTCAAGTATATTTCAAAATGAGTAATTGAATGTATAATACGAATACCCAGTTTTTTACGATAATAATAATTCTTCTTTCCGTTTTTTTTCTGTACAAAAAACACAGCACTAGCAACATATTCCATGAATCATGTATATGTTTGCAGGCATTATTTTCATTAATTGAATATATGCTGCTTTTTTGTTTCTCTGTTGTCTGTCACTTTTTTTGCTTTCAGCAGTTTTCAACAAACAACATCTATTAATCATTGGAAACAAGTATGTTATAATTACGACAAGCTACAAACACGATATATTTGCATGCAAACAATAATAAAATTCAGATGTTTCCACGTGTAGTGCTGATACATTACAACTACATTGATACAATTACATAGATTGTCAGCGTCTTTACAATGAATGTCACCTAAGTCAAAAATACTGAGATGTCAGGATGTCTTACAAAGTGTCATCTCTTATTGACATGGTCTTAAGGAAATACTACTGACAATATGCTCAAGACAAAATTTCCAACTACGAACTCAAAAGAATTGTTAACGAAAATGATTTTCGTTTCTCGTAAACGTTTTTTGCAAATATTGTGTTTGTTTTAACAAATGAGCTAATATCAGAAAGAAATGAAGTTCACTTATCTGATATTTCATTTGGATATAACGCAATTTTCCATTTCGTGTATATACAAAATTTTAATGAATTTTATATATGCGATGTGGGTATCGATCGAAGATCCCTAAATGCCAACACAAAAAGTCAAATATTCCAGTAACCATTAATACAAACAATTAGAATTGTTTGCCTCTTACAAAAAGTCTTGCCTACTGATTTTTTCATTATCATTCTTGCCTCACTCATTGAACCTGAATCCACTTGAAAACTGGAATCATGCGACAATGTTATTAACATCTCCTCAGCCGCAACTGGGTTTCAAATCTGTAATTCAAATACTTCTTAATCGTAGCAAATTGTGTAACTATTATTTAGGGAGAATTTTATAGTCAAAATTTAGTGGGGAATTGCTATTTAAATTTCAAAAATCGTTCAATATTAGAACACTTAAGTTCTCTGTGATCATCCCCTAAGTATTTCTTAAATAGAAAAATTATTTTGACGTTTATATAAAGACTACTGAAACGCAAAAATATGTATAATATGGACACAAAGAACTTCAAATGTGAAAACCAAGCTAAAATTTAAATTCGAATTTGAAGCTCGAAATAAGGAGATTGAAGCAATCGCATTAAAAGTATCACTTTCTCACGTACATATAATTTAATACTATTTCTATCAACATTTAAATTGTAACTAAAAAACAGTAACAACAGCTGTCAAAAATTGACTAATACCTTATGTAGCCATAATCAATTTTTGCCAAACGACTACAGCTGTGGCTTCATCCATGATAGTGGTAGCTTTGTATGGTCGTCTTCAAGTACCCTAATTTCGTGGGTCCGAAAATGAATTACACTGAAAGCAATACAAACAAAAACACACCAAGCAATACTACAGCGATACAAAAAACGACAATAAACCCAAACCGACTAGTACAGGGCTGGAATTTTAACTCTATAGATGTGAAATAATTCGCCGCCGATGGTGCCATCTTAGTGTGAGAGGTTGATGGGAACTCCGGTTCGATCCCTGTTCAGACTACCTTACATTTCTATCGATAACCAGCCCCTCGCTTAGCGACGGTGATACTATGGAGTATTTAGCCTTGAAAATGCTACTCTAAATACCATTTGGAACCGCTGTAATACTGTAGATCCCAATCAGTGATAGTAAAAGCTAGAAAGCGCACAGCTTACTGGTTGTGAGAAACTCTTCTCATACCTTCATGGGATGTAATGCGAAACCATTTTAAGATGTGGAATAAAGCAATTCGGTGGACAGTGAAATGGTCGACGTTTAGCCTCTAGAACTCTAGAAATCAATCTGGCAGAAGTCACAGAAAGGCAAAAGGCATCTATTAACAGGGCAACGAATTTGTTCGCCCACGATACGCTGATTACTTCGCTTCGAGAAAGTCAGGGAAACGCTTTCAATCAACCCATGACCCGACAATGTATAGACGACCATAGAGAATCGGAAACTGTTTACCGAATTTGCTTAGTGCATTGCTGAAGGACCGCCCCTCTATGGCGGTCATTAATAGAGGAAATACAAAGAGTGTTTCAGTAAGAATGGATTTTTTCTTCTTGAAATAAAAACACATATTTTTTGAGATAGTTATGATTTTTTATTGGGTTGTAAAGGCGACATGTTCCGATTAAGTGTCGAATAAAATATCTGTCAAACGACAACCACGGCTTTGATGACAGGCCATTACTCTTTTCATGCAATTTTCCACGAGTTTTCACAGAGGTGTGGCTGTATTCCAGCGATGACGTGTTGGATCATGGATTTGGTGTCAGGAATTGTTTCTAGTTTATTCGCGTAAATCCGGAATTTTATAAAACCACAAAGAAAGAAATCGCACGGTCGTCAGTTGGAATCAGAATTTCTTGCGATAATTTGTTCTGGAAATTGTTGCTGCAATAAATCGATTGTTTTATACGCGGTGTGGCAGGTGGCGCCGTCTTACTGAAACCACATGTCGTCCAGATCCATGCCGTTCAGTTGAGGCCAAAAGAACTACGTTATTATGTTCCTGTAATGAATGCCGTTCACAGTTCGGCAATTTCGGCCCCATCTTCAAAAAAGTATGGCCCAATCATGCCGCCTGACCACAATCCGCACCAGACAGTTGCTCGGTGTGGGTGCATTTATTTCTCGTGGATTGCATGGCGATTTTCTGAGCCCCAAATCCGCCAATTTTGTGTATTCACGAAGCCATTCAGATGGAAATGCGCTTCATCGCAGAAGATGATTTTTTCGAAAAATTTACACTTTGCTCCACTACCCATTGAACGAATTTCCGGCACTTCCATGGTCTCCTGGTGTGAGCTCCTGTGTAAGGGGAATTTTGTACGCATGAAGGTGGAGGTGTTTTTTCAAAATAGGCTACGTAGTGCTTCGTGAAATTTGAAGTTGTTGAGTTTGATCCCGAATTGATGTTTTCGGGTTTTCGGCGACACTCTCGTCTACAGCAGGAAAGTTTTCCAGAGACCGACCGGCGCGTTGACGCACAGGAGTCTGACTGTCCATAAACGACCCAGTTTTTTCAAGCTTTAAAGTTATGATCTAGATCGAATGCAAAACGTGGTATTCAGTCCTAGACAAGATATCTAGATAGACAAGATATCTAGAAGATATCTATGCTAGCATGTGTGATCACTGGACACTGTTTAAAAACAAGTCGTCGAGCGTCTACACTTGTAATCCCTGCTCGTAATTACTGCAGAAGCTGTGGGTTGAAGTAGAAGGCACGGCATGTTGTGTGCGTACGTGATATTATCTACACCCAAAGAAAAAACGCGTTCCTCCCAAACGAAATCTCTGATAACTGAAGTTCGTTTGGTGACTTTAGTTGGGAGAAACGAACTTATGTTAATCCATACATGCCATTTCGTTTGGGACAACCGAAAAATGTTTGCAGCAAACGAGTTATGAAACGAGAAACGGTTCCACCAACTGTTCTTTCGGTTACAGCAACCGAGTTGTGTTTAAAACTTTTATTTATGGCTTTCATAAGCTCTTTTTTGTTTAAATTTCCAACTTTTATGATTTTGGTTTTACCCATAAAGTTAGTTTTAAAAAAAAAACTCGAATTTTTGTCTATTTTTTCACTGTCTACTTACACGTCTGTCTCACCTCGCATTCAAATAACAACTAAAAGCGCAGCAAACTACAATGCGTTAATATTCCATCCAAGATATATTGACAAGGTATAAGCATTAGAGTGTGTGATCACTTTTATGTGTATGCGTGAGTGTGTATGCCAAACGAGTGCATAAAAAGTCGACAGAATGAGAGAAATTTAAGTTCTTAGTAATCAGTGCTCTCATTAGAAAAATGGCTAATTTCAGTTATCGCAAACGTTTTTTAAATTGCGGCACATGTAATTTTGTACGCGTTTGATGCAAACGAGAACGCGTTTGCAACAACATGATACACATTTGCGATATATGAGTTTATTTGGGAGAACTACATGAACGGTTGCGATTAATACATTAATACAAATCAATCAAAGTATTGTTGTATACGTGTGTTTTCTTTGCGTGTAAGATTTTACGGCTTGCGGGATCTAACAGGCGTTCAGGAAGTTAAGCTAAATGAAGTTATGACCTTTCTGCGGGGTACTTATTGGTTATCAGGGACTAATGCACGTCTTCTTCTGCAAATTCCTGGAATATCCGCCCGATATTCGCTCCATTTAAAGGTAAAACAATAGGGGCGGAATATGGCGTCATTGGACTAAGTGTGTCAACAGTAACAGCCACTTGTGCCTAACCTAACCTAAATTTACCTACTTACAAAACGAAGATAACATATTTCGCCCACCGGTCGGTGGTGCAATGGGTAGTGTGCGCGCCTCTTGTACATGAGATCCTGGGTTCGATCCCTGCTCTGACCGCCTTAAAATAAATTTCTTTCGGCGGCGGTCACCTCGCATAGTGACGGCGACACTATCGAGTATTTAGCCATGAAAAAGCTTCTCAAAATACCGTTCGGAATCGGTGTAAAAACTGAAGATCCCAATCAGTGAGTGAAAAATTAGAAAGCGAACAGCACGCTGGTTGTGAGAAGCTAGGACTAGGCTTCATGGGATGTAATGGGAAACGGTTTTTTTTGTAGTTCGATCTTTTGCTTTATTTCTCCAGGCAGGGATTCGGCAACCTGATCCTATTTTTAGTCTTCACTCGAGTTCGGTTTTGAAAACATTTCGTGCTGGTTCACCTTCATCCATTCTACTGACGTTTTATTCCTGTTGACTGCACCTTTTTTCATAATGATCTCCATTAAGATGTTAGAGGGATTGCACGATAGAATGTCCCTTTGCCTGAGGGCTCGCTTAGTTTCGAAAGATTCGGTATGGTCCTTACCAAATTTTAGTGCGGATTTGGTGTTCGTCGAAGTCATCCTGCAAAGGCGTATGAGTTTTGCTTCTCCCGTAACGGACTATCGAAGGCCGCCTTATAATCGATAAATGGATGATAGGTGTCGATTTGTTTTCCGTGTGTCGTAGCGTGAAAATCTGGTCAGTTGTCGACTGTCCAGACCTAAACCCACACTGGTATGGTCCAATCAGGTCAGCGATAATTGGTTTTAGTCTTTCCCATGTTATACTTGATAGAACCTTACACCTAACCTAAACCTCGCGCATGAAAATGATTTAAAACAAAAGAAAATAAAGTGAATCAGATCCCCGCAACGTTTTTTAATTTGCTATGGCGACGACTTCGGAAATCACAGAAGTCGTAGCCGACTGCAACATTAATTTGGATGAAGGTGACAAACGACTGCGGTCGCCAATGCATTTGTATTACTATTTTTAACGAGAGAAAAAGCATTCGTCATTAGCTTTTACTGCCTTAGTCGTTTGCGGTAGTGTAGGTATAATGTGTCATTTGTACAATATTAATATTATTTCAAATTCTTGATAGTCAAATTAGGCTTTCAGCTGTTTACTTTGCTATCAAAGAAATTGCTTCGAATATCGCAGTCATTAGTAATTTTTCTCCGAATGAATGTTGCTGTCGGCTACGACTTGTGTGTTTGCCGAAGTCGTAGCCATAACCAAAAAAACATTTTGTGTGTATCTGCTTCATTTATGGTTTTTTTGTCAAATGATTTTCGCATTCACACTCAATAAGGCGTTTTGGAAATGAATATAATCTATAAATTTGAAAACCTGGGTTCCATAACTTGCCAAAGCTTTTACTCTTATAGTTTATATTATAATTTTATTTTATTCACTTTCACGTATTAGTTAATCCTTTCACTGAAATTTTTTCGATATTTGACAACTTCAACTATAACACACTGGCAAAGCAGTCACACTTTTCCCCCTTCTTCTGATCAACTTAGGTTGAAAAGTGTTAGACGAAAATAATACTCAATTTTTCCTTATCTCAGGTTTTACTTAAATCGGCATTTAGTGGAGACTATAAAGCTGGAACACATTTTTTTGTTAAAGAAATAGAGGGAAAGAAATTTTGTTCATACTATTTATGAGAGGTTTATTGGACGGTTATAGTACAAAAATTTTGCTTATTAAACGCTTTATATGTTTTATAAATACAGGCCTTGGAATTGAAAATTTAAACAAAAAAACACCGTTTGAAGAAACAGAAATTAAAATCAATCAGGATTTTGTACTACATTCGAATAACTGTTCAGCCATGGTAGTATGAATTAGCATAGTATGGTCTACCGTAGTATGGTCTAGCATAGCCATTGTGCATACCGTAGTATGGAATAGCATAGTCATTGTGTATACCGGCGAATTGACTCCACCAATTTGGCATATTTGCATTGGCGTGTTCGCCATCATTACCACTTGACGAATAGGAATATAGGTGTGAATTCGTCATGGTGGTCCAGCCACTGCGATAACCAGTAACTTTGGCATTAACTTTTAAATTAGCATCGATACTCTCTTCAGTTATCTCTTCTTTTAACACTTTTTTGGTTTTCGAGTAACATGTGTCAGTGCGCAGCAAGACTGTATCGTCTTTGGGATCCTTCTTTTTGGTAACAACACAATAATCCGCATCGGCAGGACACTCAATTTTGTCGCAAGTGAATTTATCTATAAATTTAAAATTAATTCAATCTAGATATGTTGGTTTAATAGTTTAATTAAAAATCAGTGTCCTACCACCAGTTAGCTTAATCGTGACATCTCCTTGCTTGGCAATGATACGTCCCTGTGCACATGCTGAGAGGCCTAAGACTCCGATTAAAACAAGTAGAAACGTTGCAATATTTCTAAACATTATCGCGTACTAGCTCCAATCCGTGGGGTGTTTTCCGCCTAAACTGCTCCAGCTAACTGAGTACAGTGCTTTAAAGTCTCGCACTAAAGTAGGTAAACAAAATGTGTAACATTTGTGTTTCCTTTGTGTTAACTATTAATAAATATAGTGATTTGTAGTGAATTTGTTGCTTATGAACACTATTTTTTTTTATAGAAATTGTGAGTAATATTTGACAGAGATGTGTCCGGTAAACGTGCGCTTTGGAATGCATTTACCATAAGTACATCTGACTCCCCATTTACAGCGTCAGATTGGCTAATACTTTAAGCTTGGTCATTCTCTAGTTATGCGCAACACATTACTATATTAGAGCTGTTTTTTTGGTTGTTAGTTAAACCTGGCTGCCACAACTGATAGAAATGGTAATTGGAATTTTATAGAGAACTAGCGTACCCGGCAATGCTTCGCTATTGCTAAACTGTAGACAAAATATAATAATAGTAAGAAGAATTAAACATATTAATAAATTAATATTAATATGTTTGTTACGTTATTGCTATTTTGTGTTTGATATGTTTACTCGTTCGTCGCGTGATATTGAGATAATGACGTGGCTTAAAATATGAAAACCATGAATCATGTTTGTCTTTATTACTCGAAATATGTCAGGATCGACAGTTGAATCGGGAGTTTCCGCTGAAATTACAGTATGAAATCTCCTCGGGAGTAATTTTGTTGATCAACCAAATCAAAATATGGGCATGAGGTAAGCCTCTTTTCTGCCATTCAATGGAATACATCCAACAACGTGTCTTTCCGAATACTTGATGTATTATCATTAATCCATTAATGATTTCAATTTGAGTTTGAAAACCCGTGCAGTAATATCATTACGATCCGGGAAATAGGTGATATTTAATCTCAATCTATCTGGGTTTACATGCAAATGTAGTGAATAAAGCAGGACGTCCGTATTGACGAACGTATGACATTGCATCTTCTGCGTATTCTAGCATGTGTCATAGACTGCCTGTATATGTTGCTGGTAATATTATAACTCTGCCATAATCACTTGCATTGCCATCATTGTTTAGTGCATCGCCCAAATGTATTTACTATTCAGATAGTAGTTTCTTCTTATTCAAGTGAATATACTTTAACGTTCCGATTAAATCGTTGTATTCACGTCAACGATGAACTTGTGAAATAATTGGCGACATTTTAAAATGTGATTTTCTTCGTTTTCACGAATCATCAAACGGTATGAATAATAATTCATAGAACTAACTTTTTTGTTTGTTTCTTCACCTAGAATTAAATCAGTAAGGAAGAGCTAAAATCTGGTGGATCCGACTGTACATTATCCTACCACTCTATTTGCTTTTTATTTGCTTTTGGTATCAAGCAACATATGCATTTGTGAAAAAATTCAGTTTTGGAGCATTATTGTCTAGAGGAATTTTGGGAAGGTTTATGTTAAAATGTGGACCATGGACCAATATTATGTTAAGCGGATAAATCCAATTTTTCTTTAAAATCGAAAGCACTATGCGGATTTTAGAGGCTCAGGAAGTAAAATTGGGAGGAACCTTTGACTGGTGGCTATACCAAAACATGTGTGGATGTCGACTACTTTCACTAACAATCAAATACTTCGTGCCAAATTTTTTCAAAAAACGATGTAGGTAATATACTGATTGAAGATCCTCAGGAAGCCCGATCGGGAAGGATCTTTGTTTGGGGCTATATCAAAATGTGGATGAATTTGTTCCAGTTTCAGTACATATCGAGCCGTGATCGCCAAAATATCTCTAACGACAACATTATCGAATTTTGTGGAAATTTTTTCTAGTGGAAATTAAAAATATATCACTATGTGTACCATCTAGCAAAAGTTCAGAACTATAATGGAACCGTTGCGAAATTAAAGCAACAAATTAAATTAAACATATCTTTCTCCTGTAAAATTTTATTTCTGTCGTTTAAGTTATTTTGGCGGTAAGGGCTCTGTATATGTTAATGCTGTATCAAATTGTAATAAAATCGGTTGAACTATGTGGGTTTTGGAGCCATAGGAAGCCAAAACGGGAGTGTCCTTTGTATGGTTGCTCTATATAAGAAAATGTACCGATATGGTTCAGATGAAACAAGTTTCGTCCTTGGGCCAAAAGGTCGCTTGTGACTTTTCAACACGTACCGCAATGTGTTGGATGGTATTTAAATTACAGAGTGGTGTGGGTTATACAAAGCCTTTACAGCTGTTAATACACACCACTCATATAATAAACCATCACAGATGAAAACTAAATCATCATGATCTACTACGGCGTAGCTTGAAGTAATATTTTCAATGTTTGCTTAATTTAGCTGGCGTAACAGATTTGGAAATTAATCTATTTAAAATTCATAGCGACTTTGAAGAGATTTTCTTGTAATTTCCATTAATATATAGGATTATTTGCAATAAAATAAATTTGAGACTCCACAGCAATAATGTTAAGTTTGCTGTTAAGTTACCAGTTCATCCTAACACCCTCTAAACTGTGTTGCATAATGTTAAGTGTCTTATTAAGTTTAAAGTCTGTGCTCTCTTATGTTAGAAAATAACACCATCTTCATACAGGGTGTTTCAAAAGTGACCACCCTATTGGAAGATGCTCTTATTATTGCAAATGGCCGCCAATGTCAAATCTGTTTTAACATTTGTGGACTAGACGGATGTAGAATACAAGTAAACAAGCCATGGAGCGATACAGTCCCCAAGAACGCGGAATAATCGTGTCTATTTTTTTGCGTAATAATTCGTCTGTGGTGTTGGCGCAGCGCGAATACCGTCGCCGATTCCCCGGCCGTCCGACACCGACTGCGCAAACTCTGCGCCGTTTGGCCACTAACCTTGAAGAGTATGGGACCACACGAGACGTTGCCACGAGTGGCCGGCCCCGGAGCGTCCGTTCTGCCGAGAATATCGGCGCTGTTGCCGAGGATGTGGAGCTGTCGCCGGAAACATCGACCAGACGCCGTGCCTCGCAATTAGCCATCAGCCGGTCGACCCTATGGCGAATTTTGGTCAAAGACCTGCACATGTTCCCATACAAAGTCCAGTTCATGCATCAGCTGCTGCCTGTCGACCACCAAACACGTGTAACCTACGCCCAAGCCATCCTCAATCTCGTGGACGAAGGGGACGATTTTTCCACCAAAATCATAATGAGCGATGAGGCTCAGTTCCCCTTCAGCTGGTACGTGAAGAAACAAAACTATCGCTTCTGGGGCACCGAAAATCCACGAGGTGCCATTAAACCCGCTGGAAGAGTCATCGGGCCATTTTTTTTCGAGAACGCTGCTGGTCAAACGACAACAGTGGACGGTGCGCGCTATAGGGCCATGTTAACCGAGTTTTTTCTGCCGCAATTCGACGAATTAGGACTGGATGACATGTGGTTCCAACAGGGCGGAGCAACGGCTCACACTACGCGAGCCACAACCGATATTCTGAAGGCGGCGTTCCCGGGTCGCCTCATCTCTCGTTTTGGCGATTTGCACTGGCCCGCAAGATCGCCCGATTTAACCGTTCCAGACTTTTTTTGTGGGGTTTTTTGAAGTCCCGTGTTTACTTGAGAAAGCCCGAGGCCCTGGAAGCCCTCAAGGTCAACATTCGATACGAGTGCGAGAATCTGTCGCCCGAAGTTCTCGCCGAAGTGATGAAAAATGACGTAAAACGAGTCCGTATGGTAATCAATTGTGACGCCGCCCATTTAACCGATAACATCTTCCCAACTTAACCAATACAATTCTAAGGGTTCAAGTAAACATAATCAAAAAACAGAATCGAAGGTTTTCATTTAGAAAAAAAAATTAGAGCCAAACAACATCGGATGACTTGTTTTGAAACACCTTGTAAAAACGACTTTCTATACATCACTCCCGACATCAATGTAGCAACAATAACAACAACAGTCAAATACCCGAACGCCGCAACCCGCTTGTAATCAACGAACTCTACGATCGAACCATTAATACGGCAAAAACTTTGCATAATAAAGGGGTTTTCAATAAGAGCGCTACAAAAGTTTTTTTAAATAAAACAAAACCGGTTTTAGATACCTATAAAATTGTTTATTCCTGTGAAAGTACGTTCGATGCCATTATGTATGGAACTCGATTTCTTTTGCATGGCCACCACGGGCACGCTTGCAAAAGTCCAGACGCTGAACCCAATTTTCGACGGTTTTCAAGCACAAATCGGCCGATACTGCTGCAATTTCACGTTCGATATTCGTACGAAGTTCATCAATCGTCGCTGGCGTGTTGGCATAGACCATAGACTTGACGTAGCCCCACAGGAAATAATCGAACGGCGTCAAATCGCACGACCGAGGCGGCCAATCGACTGGGCCATTTCGTGAGATAACACGTTCACCAAACTAGGTTTCCAATAAATTGATTGTGGCATTCGCTGTGTGGCTTGTGGCGCCGTCCTGTTGGAACCACAGGTCCTCCAAGTCCATATTATCCAATTGGGGCCAAAAATATTCGGTTATCATTGGACGGTAGCGATTCGCATTCACAGTAATGTGCCGGTCTTGATCATCGCGGAAGAAGTACGGCCCAATGACGCCGCCGGCCCATAAACCGCCCCAAACCGTAATTTTTTCAGGATGCAATGATGACTCATTGGTTACGTGTGGATGGCTGGCTGTCTGACCAATAACGCATATTTTACTTATTGACGAAGCTATTCAGCCAGAAATGAGACTCACCGCTGATTGTTGAGGCCTCTTAAAGTTGAGCCCACTGGCTCCAAATTTCGGTAGTAAATTTTTATAATTTCGACTCGTTGTTGGCTCGTATATCTTTCCATGATGAAATGGCAAACCTTACTGAAGAGAAATGTCAAAAGAGCGGGGAAAAATATGGCGGCGGTTGCTGTCCCTATCAATTTACTTTTCTAGCGTCTCTGTTGAAAAACCCGTTATAATACAGTGAGAGAGAGTGCCTCAAATGTTCGGCATATCAAATGCTATCACTCTCTCTGTGCTTCATGCAGAGTTTCCTAAGTCATATTTACACGTACGTGTTTCTATAAACACAGGCTAAGACAATGTTGAAGCATTTAAATATTGATAAAATTTAGTAATAAAACATTAATAAATTTAATTTGAATAAACACCGAAACCTGTCCCTGATATTGAAGAAAATACTGTAAAAATTTCAGGCTAATCGGTGCAGTAGTTTTTGTGTATGGTGCGGACAATTAGAACTAACCTTCCTTTTATATGTATAGATAGGGTGGATGGAGCATCTGGAACCAAACCATAAATCCAAATTAGTTTATATATTTAATTGATACCAATGGCATGTAAATTATATTCGATGCTGATTGCATCGAATTATAATGCCTATTTTCTTGTATATTTAATACTTTTGTTTCCAATTATAGAGTAACATTCAACAGCAACTCGAGATCGATGGAATTTCCAACTACCTCGGTGACCGCAAGTGAACGAAAAATTGCTGATGACATCATGTATATATTAATCTATAGTTATACACATTTTAGTGGTCTAATAGTTAAATATAAACTACACTTTAACTGACCATTGTTGCTGAAATAAACACAAGTTAAAATTAAATTAAAAATATCTTATAAACATCAGTTACAGTTGAAACCAAATGTAACTATGCGTGGTGACCGCCGCTGAAAGATATTTAAGGTGGTCATAGCAGGGATCGTACCCAGGATCTCATGTAGAAGAAGCGCGCACACTAACCATTGCACCACCGACGGCCACGTTCCGATTAAGTGTGGAATGAAATATGCGTCAAATGGCACACGGCTCTGCTGACGGGCCATTACTCTTTTCATGAAATTATCCATGACTTTTTCACAGAGATATGGCTATATCTCAGCGATGACGCGTTGGATGAAAGGTAGTCAGAGCAAATATCGAAACCTCGATCTCATGTAAAAATGTAAAAAATAATCCGTCGGTTTGTTTGGCGCAGCATGAATTTTGGTGCAGATATCGTCCGACCACAACTGGGCAAACACTATGGCATTTAAGCACTCGCCTTGAAATCACGAAATCCTGACAGGTCTAGCAAACCCTGGATCAGCCTTTCTATTGAGAATATAGCGGCTGTGCCTCAAGGCGTCGCAGAGGACCCCGGAGTATCGACCAGAACGCGTACAATGCAATTAGGCATTTGCTGGCAGACTTTACAGATAATTTTGGTGCAAAATTTAAAGATGTTCTCTTATAAAGTACACGCTGAAAAATCTGTTTTTTATGTTGTTTGGATGCAAATATAACGTGTGTTTGGAGCTTGTCGCAAATACAATATACTTGTGTGCAAACATATTGTTTTCGCTATTCAATATTACATGTTTATCCTCACTCGAGAGCAAGAGAATAAAAGAGGGACAACGAGAGAGTCTATCTTATAAGTGTGTATCTCTATTTTGTCATTATTCTCTCAGTCAGTGATTCATAATTAATTATAATTGTGTTAATTGTAGATGAAGTCCGTGGTTCTTATTTTGGCTGATTTATTGCGTTTTAGTTGCATGTATTCAGTCGGCAATGGTTCATCGCACAGAGGATATCAAAAGCGCTTGATCAGTTTAAAAAGAATAAACAAAGGCTCGGACGATTGATTGGATCGTGATGTTGGTGTGGAGCCTTTACTAAGATAATCGTAAAGGTGAGGCGGACCATTTGTGAAATATTATAAAAAAACACAAGTAACTAATACACGCTTGGCTTGCATGAACTAAGTATATTGTTTGTGTACCAACGTATACTGATAACTAACGCATAGTTGAAACAAACCCGTGAGGGACAACAAAGAAAGGAGAAGCAAAAGAGCAGCAGATTTCCATTTCATAAAAAACAAATAATGAATTCAATGCAAGTACATGTAAAAGGGCCGTTTGAAATCTTTAAATTTTGTGTAGTAATTATTTATAAATGTGGATTTACATAGATAAAATTAATCATAATCAATAATACATATATATTGAATTCAAAGAATAATTCGTTTCCAAATATTACATGTTTGGGAGGAAATAGGTACATGTTTCCACGTAAGTATATGTTTCGGAGGAAATAGGTACATGTTCCACGTAAGTATATGGAGGTTTGAGGGCAACACTCGAATGCTTTCCCGCAAGATTATGGGTGTGTGGGATGAAAAACATACATGTTTGCCAGTAACCATGCTACTGTTTCCATTTAAATACAAGTTTGTTTGGAACTTGCAAACATTTGAATGTTTGAAGTGTGATCCAAGTCTATACATGGTTCCTGCGGAATATGTTTGGGAGAATATGTTACGGAGACCGTTTTTTGTATCAGCGTGTACAGACAATACATAAGTGGTTAGCTGTTGACAGGCAAACGCGTGTAACCTACGCTTAAGCCATCCTTGATCGCGACCACGGGGAAGACAATTTTTAATCGAAAACCATCATGAGCGACGAGGCCCATTTCAAACTGAGTGGATACGTGGGAAATCAAAAGTATAACTTCTTTGGCATTAAAAATCCGTGATAAAAATACTCGGAGAGCCATTAAAACTGCCCAAAGTTACGTGAAGGTATACTGTGTACGCTGGAGGCGTCATCGGACTTTATTTTGTGGAAATAACTGCGGGCAAAACTACTACTTTGAACGAGCCATACTCAGTGACTTTCTCATTCCTTAATTGCATGAATTGGGACTGGAGAACATGTGGTTTTAAAAGGATGGAGCAACTGTGCATTGTGCACAAGCCGCAACTCAAATTCTCTGGCCAGAAATATCGCCCGATTTAACCGTTCCAAACCTTCTTTGTGATTTTTTAAGTCACGAGTTTAGGTCAACAAACCACAGACTCTTGAAGTGCTTAAAGAGAACATCCGTGAAGACTGCGAGAACCTATCGACGAAACTTGTTGTAATTATTGTTCCTGCATTAAAACGTCGTACATATTTCGTTTGAAATGTCCACATGTATCAGCGTGCAATATAAGCAGATTTGAACATTTCAGTTTTTCAAGGTCGTTCGTTTGAGATGTGCTGCCATTGTTTTTATAAAAATGATAAGACCTAAATCGACAGACACAACACGTCAGAATTGGCTTTTGATATCCTCTGTCCGATAACCCACTGAAGACTGAATACATGAAATTGAAATGCAATGCATCAGCCAAAATAAGAAACACTGACTTCATCTGCAGTATACACGCATATTTAGGAATATTTATGAATCACTCAATAAGAGAATAATGCAAAAATACAGATACACACTCGTTGCCCCTTTTTATGCTCTTGCTCTCGAGAGAGCATAAACAGTGCAACAAACATTTGTATCACAAACACAGATATATTTGGGTCGCAAACACATGTGTTATAACATATTAATCATTGTGTCTCAATCATGTAATATTAAATAGCAAACACAATGAGTTTGGGCACAAGCATATTATATTTGCGAGAAGCTCCACATATTATATTTGCATCCAAACAACAAAAAAACGACAGATTTTTCAGCGTGTATATATCCAAATGAATATGATTCACATGTCTACAGTTCCAATATGAAATGAGTCACATTGACTCTTGCTACTTTATAGATTGTATAATGCATAGAGCGTCTTAACGTAAAAATTCGGACTCTTCCCGTACCTGCACGGTCAATGAGGTATGTATTCCTATACTAACTGCTCTAATAAACATTATATCCAATTGGTAAGTAATTGGACGAATAATAGGGATTTGTGACAATTCACAATGGAATTGGATTACATGACACCGACTTCTACATTTGGGAGAAACGTCTTCACTTGTATCCCAGACAGGTTCTAGAAGGCGTATACACAGATTGATTCTAACTGGATGAAAAATCAGGTTTTCTAGTATATTCCAAGGTTTTGACCCCAAGGCTACCAAACCTTTGTCATGAGAATCGGATAAGTTGCCCTATGGCTGGGACGTAACGTTATCACCGCTTGGGATATTCATATCTACTCTGACAGTGACGATGCTATAAAATATCTGCATTTGGTATTCCCGACTTCCATAGCTGCCACCAACTACCGATCATCTCTAAATGAGATGACCAAGAAGCTCAATATCCACCTCATATGGGTGCGAGGGGCACAAAAACATTCCCGGTACACCCTAGTGCCGATGATCTGGCGATATTGACGAATATGTTCCTTGTTTCAATGGTTATGGAGAATGCGGAAATACCTCTTTCTGCATACATGCTCATGCTTAAAAGTCAAAAGTCAATAAATTCATCGCACGCCTATACTGGGAACCTCAGCTCATAATTACTGGAGAGGCTGTGGGGACGAAGTGGAAGGAAAGACCATCGAACATCTCATATGCCGCCGTCCGGCATTTTGTGTGCGTGGGGGATATTACCTAGGATTTTACTACATGTTGGATCTAACAGATAATCAGGAAGTTTACCTAATGATCTTAGAACCTTTCTGCAGGGTTCTAATAAGTTCATAAGGGACTACTGTACGATAACTCTTCAGCCAAACGCTAGAATATACGCCCCTTAGCCTAACTGGATGGGGTCGAAGTATGACGTCATAGGCGTAAAAAATAAAATAAATGGTTTCCCATTACTTTTCATTAAGAAATTAGGGAAAGCTTCTCACAACCACTGAGTTGAGCGCTTTCTAGTTTTATACTCACTGATTGGGACCCACAGTTTACGCCGATTCCGAAATGTATTTTGAGAAGCATTTTCATGGCTTAATACTCGATAGTGTCGCCGTCACTATGAGAGGTGACCGCCGGCGAATGAAATTTTAAGGCGTTTAGAGCAGGTAAAGAACCCAGGATCTCGTGTATTAATTAAGTGAAGCAGATCCACACAACATTTTGTAATTTGCTACAGCTACAACATCGGAAAATTCAGAAGTCGTAGCAGACTGCAACATTAATTTGGACGAAAATTACTAATGACTGCGGTAGTCAATGCATGGTTGTTGTTATATTTAGCGATAGAAAATGCGTTAGTCATTGGCATTTGCTGTTTTAGTCGTTTGCGGTAGTGTAAGTATATGGTGGTTACTCATTTTTGCAACACTAATATTATTTCAAATTCTTGATAGTCATATTAGACTTTGAGTAGTCATTTCATTCGTTTCACTGACAATTTGATGTTGCTATTTGATTTTGTGCTTCGAACATCGCTGTCATTAGTCATTTGCCTCCTAATGAATTTTGCTGTCGGCTAAGACTTATGTGCTGGCCGAAGTCGTAGTCGTAGCAAACAGAATCATTTTGTGTGTATCTGTTTCAGTTTTTTTTTTGATGTGCTAACATCTACTGGCACGGATAGGGCAATCTATCAAAGTGAACACATGCAACCAAAACACACAGCGTTAGTATCACATACGTGGTTGTTGCACAACAATAGTCTCTGCCTGGATATAAGTATGATGGTATTGATGTACCGGCAGCGAACAAATAAGCAGGTCAAAGAGTATTGAATATTATAGAGAACTCATGGAACGAATTGTATGAATCACAAGCACTGGCGACATATGGCGAATGATTCAAAACGTATTACTCTCTGTTTGTCATAACCTGGCACATTCATAATTTTGAAGTGAAACATTGATGCCTTTTGAAACACTCATGCTCTTTGTATTGTTTTATGTAATAACATTGTCGAAATGGTGCATTTATATTGAAATATTCAATAAAGAGACTAATATTCATTTATGCTCTTTTACTCAGACCCTGTATATGAGAGCGGAAAAAGAGAACACTAAGTTCTCTATACTATTCAATACTTTTTGTCGTCGCTCTCTTTATAACAAAACAAAAACAATTATTTCAGTGGGCTAAATATTGCTTTATTTATTTTAACAATATTAAAAAACTATTCTTTTTTTTAATTTTCCAATGTAAAATTTACTAATGTGTTCATAGAAATCGAACAGGTACCGTGTAACAAAAAGGTGTGAATACATCGCCCGTAAGTTCGAACACTCATTGTTTATTTTATTATTTTCACAGCCGTTTTGGGAATTAATATAATTTATACATTTTGATATCTAATAACTTTCCCTCAAAAATGTACGTTTTTCAGTATCGTATTTGATTATTATTATATAACAGTTGGCGCAGAAGTAAACTGCTGATGTTTTTTGGCTGTAATAAAAAAAAAATTAAAAACTTTGATTCTTCTTGTGGATTATTTTTATTTGGTCTTTTAATTTTTTTTACATCAAGTCGAGAATATGATGTCATGTAAATGGCCGCCGCCACAGTTGATTGTCATTTGAGCCCTTTTTATGGCATTTTCCATCACTTTGGCCAAAACTTCCGGCGATACGTCCTCACATTCTTGACGGATATTGTCTTTAAGAGCTACAAGAGTCTGAGGCTTGTTGACATAAACCCGCGACTTCAAAAAGCCCCACAAAAAGAAGTCTGGAGCGGTCAAATCAGGCGATCTTGCTGGCCAGTGCAAATCGCCAAAACGGGAGATTAGGCGCCCGGGAAATGCATCCTTCAGCATATCGGTTGTGGCACGTGCAGTGTGTGCCGTTGCACCGTCCTGTTGGAACCACATGTTTTCCAATCCCAATTCATCAAGTTGCGGCAAAAAGAACTCGTTGATCATTGCTCTGTAGCGCTCACGGCGCTTCCATGACATCGACGACGCTTCCATGACATCCTCGGCTACAGCAGCAATATTCTCTGCAGAACGGCTACTCCGGGGTCTGCCACGCCTGGCAGCATCTCGTGTTGTGCCAGTCTCTTGGAGGCGAGAGGCTAAACGTCGCAGTGTTTCACCAGTAGGCGTTGGACGGCCAGGAAATCTGCGACGAAATTCACATTGTGCTAAAGTCACCGACCGATTATTGGTCAAATAAATAGTCAGCAATATTCCGCGTTCTGGAGCAGTGTAGCGTAACATTGTTTATTAACGTGTATTTCGCATGTGTTTACTACACAAATGTCAAAACAGAACTGACATTAGGGGCCAATCGCAAAATTTATAGCATTTTCTGATAGGAGGATTACTTTTGCGCCACCTTGTATATAATTCCATGTATTAGTTTACCATTTCACTGAACTACTCGTATAGTCGATATTCAACTACGATACACGGGTAAAGACGTTTTTTCTTGTCAACTTAAATTCAAAGCAGATGAAAACAACACTGACTTTTGCTTGTCTCAGTTTTTACTTAAGTCAGCAATTAGTGGAGGCTGTAAAACTGATCCTTATTTTGTTTGTTAAACAAATTTTATATTGAATTATTAGGCCAAATAATTAATAAATCATAAAATTTAAGAAAAAAAATTAGGGATATATTCATAACAGTAATGAGAAATTTATTGGACGATTATTGTATAAAAATTTTGCTTATTTATATTATAACAACAGGCCTTGATACGTAGAATTTAAAAAAAAAACTTTTATAGAAACACAAATTATAATCAATCAGGGTTCAGTACAACATTAGAATATCTGTTCAGCTATACATGTATGGGTTAGCAAAGTTCTCTCCCAAAGAATGTATTTGTCCTTTGTGTTTGTCTGCATTATTACCACTTGAAAAATAGGCATATCGGTGGGAATTCGTCATGGTGGACTTGCCACTGCGATAACCAGTAACTTTGGCATTAACTTTTAAATTAGCATCGATACTCTCTTTTGTTATCTCTTCTTTTAACACTTCTTTGGTTTTCGAGTAACATGTGTCAGTGCGCAGCAAGACTGTAGGTTTTTTGGGATCCTTCTTTTTGGTAACAACACAATAATCCGTATCGGCGGGACACTCAATTTTGTCGCACATGAATTTATCTATAAATTTAAAATTAATTCAATCTAGATATGTTGGTTTAATAGTTTAATTAAAAATCAGTATCCTACCACCAGTTAGCTCAATCGTGACATCTCCTTGCTTGGCAATGACGCGTCCCTGTGCACATGCTGAGAGGCATAACACTCCGATTAAAAGAAACAGAAACGATGCAGTGTTACTAAACATTATCGCGTATTAGCTCCAATCCGTGGGGTGTATTCGGCTCAAACTGCTCCAGTTAACTGAGTGTGGTACTTTAAAGTCTCACGCTTAAGTAACTAAAAAAATGTGTTACATTTGCGTTTTCCTTTGTGGTAACTACCTTATTAATAAATATAGTGATTTTTAGTGATTTTTTCTTTCCTCTGACCACTATTTTTTATAGAAGTTGTGAGTAACATTTGTCAGAGATGTGTGCGGAAAACGTGCGTTGTAGAGTGCATTTTATTATTTAAAATAAATACACCTGCCTCCCTATCTACAGCGTCAGATTGGCAGATTCTTTTAACTTGGTCATTCTCTAGTTATGGACGACGAATTGATATTTTCGAGATGTTTTTTTGGGTTGTTAGTTAAACCAACTTGCATATCTAAACGGCCTCTCACCCAATTCAGCCCTGCACGAAGTCGCCAGAACTAATGAGAGGTCCTTAGAACACGGACGGTATACCCTCGCGGCGTTCTTGGATACAGAGAGTGCATTCAATAATGTGAGCTCAGCGGCTAGAGGAAGAATCACATGAAGATCTAGGCGTGGAAACATTCCTCAAGAGTTGGATAGTGACAATGCTACAGAGCAGAATTATCAACGCCTCTACGGGCAACAGCGAGTCATCAAAGCGAGTGAATTGGACAACTCCTCGGGGTGGAGTCATCTCTCGTCTACTTTGGTTACTCGTGATCAACCAAATACTACTAAAACTGGACAATATGAGGATTAAAGCGGTGTCGTATGCGGATGACTTGGTAATAATGGTGTATGGTTTGTTCCCATCCGTGTTGATCGAAATCCTAAATGATCCCTTGAAATCACTTAACGACCGGGCCACTAGGAGTGGTCTTGTAGTGAGTCCAAGGTAACTCAGGTCATGCTTTTTACCACCAAGACCAAGATAATAAAGCTTAATCCTCCTCGGCTTAGTGGAATAGAGATTCCACAATCAACTCACGCCAAGCACTCGGGCGTGATTATAGACCCTAAACTATCCTGGAAGCGTAACATAGAGCAGCGCGTACAGAAAGCAACAGGTGCGTACTACGCTTGTCAGTAAATGTTCGGAAGCCGATGTAGTATTCGGCCGAAAATGGTGCTATGGATATACACTACTATAATCAGACCTATACTCTCCTACGGATCAATGGTATGGTAGCCTGTCTCGGGGAAGACGTCCGCCATGAAGCTGTTGTATAGAGTGCAGAGATCAGCTTGCATCGGCTTAACAGGGGCAATGAGGATGTGTCCAGTTGAAGCCCTTAATGCAATTTATACCATATATTATACAAATTGACCTTCACATAACAGCTAGTGCGGTCTGGAGTTCTACCCCCCTGAATGCTCTTGGAATCTGGAAGAGCAACGCATACAGACATGCGAGAATACTACAGACAACTCCAAGAGAAATCAATACAACCACCGATTACTGCACCCCCTCATTGACGTTCGATAACCTATTCGATGTCAAGTTTCCCAGAACAATAAACTGAGATAAAGGGGAACCACTGACATGTTTTGACACCAAAGTATTTACGGACGGATCCAAAATGGAATAGGGACCCGGCTCGGGTACCTTCTCCGAAGAAGAAAGCCTCAATTTATCATTCAAAGTTCAGCGTTTTCCAAGCGGAGGTACTGGCCATCAAGGAAGCCTGCTCCGAACTTATACTACAACGGAGAACAGAGCGCATTGGATTACATGCAGATAGCCAGACGGCTCTCCTAATACTTAAAACTAACAACACTGCACCTAAACTCTTTAGTGAATATAGGGAAAAACTTGTCAAGCTAGGTCGGCTGGCCAATGTGGTTCTTACTTGGATACCAGGCCACAAGGGTCTCCTTGGGAACAAAAGGGCAGACGAACTAGCCAGGGCAGGATCTTCTTCCACCTACCTCCATATGGTGTCAGTTGCAACGCCTACAGGGTTGGTCAAAAGTTATTTTCCTGATGCGAAATAGATGGGATAGACAGGAAACGTCCCGCACATCGAGAAATACTTGGCCATAATATAACATTCACCGGGTTAACTCCCTGATTAACCAAAATCAGGGGACATATCAAGGCTAATTGCCGGGCTGACCCGGCACCGACCAATCGGTAATCACCCAACACGGCTGAATCTTCCGTATAATGACCACTGCCGTACCTGTGAAGACGCAGAAGAAGAGGAGACTTTGGAATATTTCCTGTGCAGTTGTCGGGACTTAATGAATAGACGTCAAAAGGCTATAGGTCGTTCCTTCCCACATAACCTCACTGAAATACACGCGAAAGATCTAGGGGATCTAGGGAGATATCTTCTATTGACAGGTTGGATACATTACACGTTACATTATACTATCCGGAGTGATGTGGTATGCAAAACGTTGTCTCAAGACACTAATTGATGCCAAATAGTATCTTTAGCAACCACGTGAACCAACCAACCTACACCAGGAGGAATCAATGCCACAGCTGAACGAAATCGTAATTGGAATTTTATAGAGAATAGCTTGAATAGTGAGCGGTAAGCATGTGGAAGAAAACCATAAATCCAACAAGTTTAATTTTTGTTTAGTTGATACCAATTTCTGATAAATTATGTTCGATTTTGGTTGCATTCAACGAGACTACGTGTTTTTTCCATTAGTTTTACATCCAACCATAGAATAACATACAACAACAATTCGAACTCTATGGAATTTCAAATATCCTCGGTGATCACAAGGTAACGAAAAACAGGGTACGAAATCTTATGTCTATTAATCTATGGTTAAACAGAGATTAGTGGTCTGTTAGTTAAATATTAACTTTAGTTTAACCAACTTCCTCGGTGACCGCAAGGCAATGAAAAACAGCTGACGAAATCTCGCATCTATTAATCTGTGGTTAAACATACTCGTAGTTAGGTGGTGCGTTAGTTAAATACACACTTTAACTGACCATTGTTGCTGAAAGAAACACAAGTTAAAATTGAATTATAAATATATCATAATAATAAATCAAACTTAACCAACATACAGCTGTCAATGAGTTCCCAAAATTTAGATCTGCATATGTCGGAAAAATGGCGGGAAATATTAATTATTCTTTGGTATTTATGAAATAAACAGATACAAGAGATACGTCAACAAGATATATATAGATATAGATTTCCCATTTCATACAATATACGAATTAGGAACAGCTTCTTCCTTCCTCTCGGCAAGTTAAGTAGTTGCCTAGTCCTCTTCCCGTCCACCTGTGGCCAGAGAACCCTGGCTTGTTTGCAAGTTGAAGTAAGTCTCCACTTGTCCTTGAACATATTATCAGGCCACTGCCTGATCTGCAAACGGCAGGTAGAAATTGGCATACTAACACCTTCTTGTGCCATAGTACCCTGTCTAGCTAACGCATCCGCTACGCAATTGCCTGGAATGACACTTTCTCCCGGTACCCAGATGAGCCTGATGTCGAAATACTCTGCCATCACCCTAAGTGATGAGTGGCATTCTTTCATCGTCAGGGACGTGGCAAACATGGCTTCCAGGGATTTTATGGCAGCCTGGCTATCTGTGTAGATACATATTCTCCGGAGGATTGTGAAACTACTTTTCAGTAGTTCAGCAACCTCCAGTATGGCAGTAATTTCAGCCTGAAATACACTTCAGTGATCAGGTAGCTTGAAAGAGATATTTACATTTAGGTCCGGTGAATGGACCCCATAGCCTACTTGCTCGTCCAACTTTGATCCATCCGTCAAAAATGGGATACTACTGGTGTCCCCTTCCAGTGACTGTTCCCAGGTATTCCTGTTCGGAATAGAAGTCCTTAGATTTGTCGCAGGTAAAAGGTATGGGATACAGTAGTCCGTTTTTATGGGAATAGAGTTGATCCGGTGTAGCAATTCAGTCTGTCCGGAATGCACCGATGTCATGGCGCCACAATCTCTGATTCTCACCAGGAATGTAGCGGCTGCCAATTCGGCCTTGATATCAGGAGTACAGATGTTCAGGATAGCACTAAGTGCAGGACCTGACGTCGTGCCCATTGCCCCACTAACGCTAATTAGTGTTGATCTTTGAATTTTCATCAAGGAATTCGGAATATATTGCCTTTGTAATAGATATAAAAAAGTGTTATTGTAGCATCGTGTTGTTTTATTTCATTAATAGCTTACCATCAGGCACTGACTGAGACAGCCTAATTGATAGCTTTTCATCCTTGCATTGTTAGCTGGTTTTATATCTAATACAAATATAAATTGAAATAATTAAAAGATTAATATATTTATTTCTAAAATCATCGGATGTTGATACTGTTTAATTTGTTATATATCTGAGATATAGGTTTTTAAAAATTTTTGTTTTACAAAATCATGATTCAGATCTTGCCATAAATATTAATCGGCGGTTGTTTGGAACAATTGAAAAATAAATAAAAAAGAACTGCCAAGAATTTTCCTGTCAGTATGTAAAACTCAGAATTATAAATATCAAGAGATATTGGCCTTTCCTCAAATGGATCTCTCTAACTCATTGGTTGTTATCTATTTTTTTGGTGCAACTTGTAGTGTTTATATATAGCTTTATATTATATAGTTAAATCTGTGTATATCAGCTACGCAGCTACAAAAAACATCAGGCGTAAAATCGTTTCTCTGCGTTTTGTTTTAACAAAATGACAATATATTAGTTCAAAAATTGTATCATACATATTTCGAGCGACGAAACCACTGTACTTGTTTGTAACTATAAGTTCATATTTTTAGAATCCAAATAAGTAAAATAACTTTTTACTTTGCTTCATAATCCTAAAAGTATGCAGTAAAAAGTTGCACCATTTTTCGTTATTAATCGAGTAAAATGAAAACGTAAATAATTCGGGTGTTTTTTTTAAACTGAGACGATCAAATATCTCTAAAAATAGCCACTCTACAGAAAAAATGTCCATATTCAAAATTTAATCATACCGCGGGGGAAATACATTAGTGCAAAAAAAATAGTCCCCCACCCCCCCCCTTTGTAGATGGGGCGGGGGTAACTTTTAAACTAAGATAGGAAGCCATATTTTTTATTGCAGATACTGATTCTACGACTAAAAGTAAGTATGATTTGAATGAAATATTTTGTTCGGTTCATGATAGATGGTGTTGTAATCGATGAAATTCAATTTTTTCAATCAGACACACTTCTCAGTTGTGTGCAATCATTTGAAATACGGATTAATAAGTGCATTGAAGTCGCAGGCCATCATTTTGAACACTTATTTTAAGCTAAAATTATTTTATTCACCTACCTTTTACATTAATAAATTGTTTTGATGACGAATTTCGAGTATTTGCAATGATAACGTGATGTTTTTTATTTCAAACATATTGCAGAATCGAATGCGTGTGTTCTAAGGGGGAGAAATTGAAAAAATTGAATCTATCATGAACCGAACAAAATATTTCATTCAAATCATACTTACTTTTAGTCGTAGAATCAGTATCTGCAATAAAAAATATGGCTTCCTATCTTAGTTTAAAAGTTACCCCCGCCCCATCTACAAAGGGGGGGGGGGGGTGGGGGACTATTTTTTTTGCACTAATGTATTTCCCCCGCGGTATGATTAAATTTTGAATATGGACATTTTTTCTGTAGAGTGGCTATTTTTCGAGATATTTGATCGTCTCAGTTTAAAAAAAACACCCTGTATAGGAGAAACGAGTCATTTATTTATAATATTCATACTTCTCAAGTTTATTTAATTAATTTCTAAAAATTTACCTCATTTGATCCATGAAATCCTATGTATTTACTCGTTTGTTTTAGTTAATTCGTTGGTTCAACTTCGTTTTATGAAAAGAGGACTTAAGTTTATGTGTTTTTTTTAATTAATAGATTCTTGGCAGTAATTTTGTGTTAGTGTTTAGCTAAGACACCGGTGTATTAATATTTGTACGCCTCGAGACTGTGGTCGACCGAAGAGGGGTAGTTTTATACCGCCAAACCAAAAAATAAATTGAAGATACATACAGAACCAATATTTCTTATTTCTGACTGAAAACGATATGTTAATAGGATTAGTTTTCCACAAATTCAAACGACATTTAAATACTTAAGGCTTAATAGCTTTAGAGGTATTGACAGTAAAATTGCTTGTCATTGCCCGTAATATTAAGATAAAGTATCACACGTCTATACTCGCCATTGTATATTATGGGTCACTTGTAATCGTGCCATGTTTTCAACATCTTAATGGAACACTGGGGGTTCGATACTGTGGGGGTTCGAAACCTGTGCGCTATTCTCTCGAAGACGTGTGTTTCAGTAAACTGTTCAAGAGATTGCGCGATTGGGAGTGCTGTCGTCTGAGGCTTCGCCTGGTATGAGGATTTGTACCAACCTTTACTGACGATTTTATATTGAGCAGGGATATTCTGCGCATCAGAGCATCGCCTAAATATGGATGCCAATTTTAGAAATGGGTTCTTTAAGATTTCTCCCTATAAGACTAACGAAAACAGACTTAAGCGAACCATAAATTAGTCAGTTTTGAGCATGAGCATGCTCATAGTTGATATTGTGTCATTTAGCTTGTCAAACCGAGTTCCCAGACTCTGTTTCCAGCTGGATTGTAATGAAAAGAGATTGCATTTTGAAACGAAGAGTTTGTCAGAATAAAAACAATTATAACAGAGTGTAATTAGGTTTGTTAACATACGCAACCCCTTTTCATGTCAATCATGTTTACTATTCATTTCTAAGTAAACACATACACACAAAAGTTTGAATTTGAAATACTCTAAAATAAATCACCAAGAAAATGCGAGTTTGTGAATGATAACGCGATGGTCTAGTCATGACGAACAGTAAGTACCCCGTTCAAACACACAGTATATCGTTGACAACTGTATCTCCACCACCGCAATGAAAACTGTGAGGTGTGAACTCAACATTCATTTAAATAAAACCTTGTGCGATCACAGTTGTATTTTGAATTCTTCGTACTGTGCACAGATGCACAGTATGCGAGCAGTGATAGCAAAAAGGCGAAAAGTGTTCAATCGAAAAAAAAACAATTTTTCCGAGTTTCTACGGAGTTATTATTTGGACAATTTTTTTGTGGCAAAAAAATCGTTAAAATTAGAAAACCGCGTAAATAAAAATATGGATATAATTCGGGAACGGCAATAAGAAATTGTTGACCTCGATAAGAGGCTTTAACCACTGGATGTCTTTTGCATCTTTCATCTTTTTCATGCATCTTTTCTTTAAAATATCTCTAAATCAAGGTATCTCGAATAAATAATCTCTAAAACGCCCATATGACTATATCTCGGAAAAGGAGTGTCCAAGTGTTTTTATAAAGTGGTCGTAGGGAAGAACATTTTTTCAAAAAATCGGAACAATAAGAAAATCGCTAAAATAAAAATATGTCTTTAGCGATTATTAAAAAAAAGTGATGACTGATGACAGACATGTAGTGGTTAAAGTCTCTTTAGAGGTAGAAAAATTTTTATTTTTGCGATTGGACGCACCGTTTCCGGGTCATAGCCATATTTTTATTTTGCCGATGGGACTGTCCTTGGAGTTGGAAAGTTTCTGATAACTATTCACTTGAGAGTGGTCAGAAATGATTCCTTCATTGGGCAGTCCCATCGGCTCACTACTTCCACGCAGTAAGTCCTGGGCAATGGCTTTATCGGAAACCTCCGTTAGCTAGCTAAAGTGAGAAGGTGAAACGAATGAGCAGCCTGATTGGTATTACGATCACTGATCATTAATATCAGGTGACCCTGTCACTGAAGATCTTCGAAGTAGTGGATATATTCCTTTGAAGGAGGATGAGCTACCACCCCTGGCCAAGGGAGGACCAATATTGCAGAAACCAAAATCTAGTTTCGACACACTGCATTCTGATCAGCGTCTGCCATTATATAGGTAATGAAAATACACGGAAAATATAATAAACTAATAAAACCCCTAACTGTTGACGACCCTCGCAAACGTTATAAGGACCACGATTTAATGATAGGTACCTGGAATGTGCGAACCCTATACAGGACAGTTTCAAGGTTCAACCCAGTGAGTGAACGCATAGTCACAATTCGATTAAAAGCGAAATATTTCAATATCTTGTTAATTTGTGTGCACGTACCGGCAGAGGATAAAGACGATGAGGTCACAGAATCATTTTATGAGCATCTGGAGGAAGTATGGGAACGCTGGCCTGACCACGACATTACGATTATTCTAGGCGATTTGAATGCCTAATTTGGAAAGGAAAGTGCATTTCGACCAGCCATCGGTTGTCACAGTCTACATGATACCACCTCCTATAATGGAATAAGACTGATTGGCTTCACCGCTTCAAAGATCATGGTAGTTAGTAGCACACAATTCCAGCACAATAACATACATAAGGCGACCTGGTTATCGCCTAATAAGAGAACGAAGAACCAGATTGATCACTTGGTAATAGATGACAGGCACTCTTCTAGTGTAATATCGACCAATATCGACTCGAATCATTATCTGGTGACTGCGAAAGTTCGCACAGGACTGAGCAAGGCGAAAAGCGTACGCAGACGAACACGGGAAAAGCTAGATATTGGCAAGCTGCAATTACCGAAGATATCAAAGTCCTATCAACAACAGCTCACTCTCCTGCTAGGGCAGAATACTCCACCTCCTGAGGACCAAGATCAACAGTTGAAGCACATCTCCCATTCTTTGGAAACCGCTGCAGCGACTGAACTTGGCTATCAAAATCCGCAGAAGGATAAGTCACGGTACGACGAAAAATGTCGCATTGCAACTGATGAAAAAGACGCTGCACTTATGGCAATGAAACAGTCAGGTGCAACGCGTGCTGCGAATAAGAAAGGAGGAAACCAAGTAGTTAGGCGGAAAAATGGCAGTGGGAGAAGAGGGAGAGTGAAAAGACCGAATTGTGCAGGATGAATAATGAATTCCGAGAATTTTTCCAGAGGGTAAGAACATCAAATAACGGGCCGAATAATGGACTGCCCTCTTATAAAGACGAGAATGGAAATCTGGTGACTTCTTCCACTGCGGATCAGGAGGTAATGGTTATGGAAGACAGTGTAGATTGTACCCTCCACCCCCCCCCCCCTAACAAAGTTGAGATTAGAACGGCAGTTTCTTGGTTTAAGAATAATAATGATGCTGCTGCGGATAGGCTACTCGCTGAACTTCTTAAGGCAGGTGGCGATGGACTTCTAGTCCACATGAATCAACTTATATGCGGTAATCTATGCCTTTCGATTGGAGTCTCAGTATATTATGTCCTGTATTCAAAATGACTGATCCGTGTGATGTTCCACCTATAGCGGTATCAGTCTTTTATCCATCGCGTATAAGCTCTTGTCGAGCGTATTATGTGAGAGACTAAAGCTAATTGTTGAAAACCCGATTGGGCCTTATAAGTGTGGTTTTAGACCAGGCAAGTCCACGACTGACAGAATATTCACGCTACGCCAAATCCTGGAAAAGACCGATACACACCACTTTTTTGTCGATTACAAAGCTGCTTTCGGGAAAACTGCACGAAGCTATGTCTAAACCGGGTATTCCGGAAAAACTGATCCGCCTCTGTAGAATGACGCTGACCAACACCAAATTAGCAGTGAAGGTGGAGAAAGACCTCACCGAACCATTCTGTACCAGGCGAGGACTGATACAAGGCGACACACTTTCGTGCAATCTCTTCAAGAGCGTCATAATGAGAAAAGCTGCAGTAAATACGAACAAGACCATTCACACAAAAGCCCTATGTTGATGGTGTATGCTGACGACATAGACATCATTGGGCGAAATTACCGATAGGTTACTGCAGTATTTTCAAGAATCGAAAAGGAATCATCGAAGGTGGGTCTTGCTGTTAATGAGTTAATTTGAAGTGGTAGATGAATTTGTCTAATTTGGCTCCGCCGTGAACAAAGACAACAACATCAGGCTTGAGATAAATAGGAGAATTGAGATTGCAAACAGATGCTATTTTCGGATCTGCAAGCAGTTTAAAAACACAGCCCTCTCTCGACGGACAAAGGTCTAGCTGTACCAGACTCTCATTTTACAGGTCCTGACATATGGCTTCGAAACTTTGCTCATATAGCAAGCGGATGAAAAACACCTGGGAGTATTCGAGAGTAAAATTCTTCGAAACAAATATATGGTCCTGTTAGAGAAACCAAGAGCTATATAATTAATATTCTAACGTGGACATAGCTAGGCGGATCAAATTAGGCCTATTGCGTTGGCTAGGCCATATTATCAGCATGGATGCGATGAACCAGCGCGAGAGACCTTCCGTATCCTTGGTGTTACCAACTGGTTAGAATAGTTGGGGGAAAACAATACTCAATATTTGCTTATCTCAGTTTTTACTTTAGTCAGCAATTAGTGGAGGCTGTAAAACTGAACCTTTTTTTGTTTGTTACAGAAATTTTATATTAGATTATTAGGCCAAATAATTTCTAAATTATAAAACTGAAGAAAAAAATTAGAACACATTTATGAGAGGTTTATTGGACGATTATTGTACAAAAATTTTTCTTATTAAACGTTTTATATTTACATTATAACAACAGGACTTGGAATGTAGAATGTAAAAAAAAACTTTTATAGAAAGAGTAACTAAAATCATTCAGGGTTCAGTACAACATTAGAATATCTGTTCATCCATAGAAGTATGAGTTCGCAAAGTCATTTTCCAAACCCACAATTACCACTTGAAAAATTGGCATATCAGTGCGAATTCGTCATGGTGGTCCTGCCATTGCGATAAGCAGAAATGTTTAGATTAACTTTTACATTAGCATCGACACTTTCAATAAATATCATTTCCTTTAACACTTTTTTGGTTTTCGAATAACATGTGTTAGTGCGCACCAAGACTGTAGCTTTTTTGGGATCCTTTGTTTTGGTAACAACACAAAGATCCGTATCGGCAGGACATACAATTTTGTCACAGGTAAATTTATCTATAAATATAAAGTTAATTCAATCTAGATATGCTGATTTAACAGTTTAATTAAAAAACAATGTCTTACCGCCTACTAAGTCAATGTGGACATCTCCTTGCCTGGCAATGGAGACTCCCTGTACCCATGCTGAGAGGCATAACACTCCGATTAAAAGAAGTAGAAACGATGCAATATTTCTAATCATTATCGCGTACTAGCTCTTACACTTAGCTAACTAGAAACATGTGTAATATTTCCGTTGTTCCACGTTGCGTTTGCTTCTGACCACTATTTTTTATAGATGTTGTGAGTAATATTTGACAGAGATTTGTCCGGAAAATGTGATCTGTAGAGCGCATGTTATTATTTAAAATAAATACACCTGCCTCCCTATCTACAGCGTCATATTGGCAGATACTATAAACTTGGTCATTCGCTACTTGTGGATGACGAATTAATATTTTCGAGATGTTTTTTTGGGTTGTTAGTTAAACCAACATGCATATCTAAACGGCCTCTCACCCAATTCAGCCCTGCACGAAGTCGCCAGAACTAATGAGAGGTCCTTAGAACACGGACGGTATACCCTCGCGGCCTTCTTGGATACAGAGAGTGCATTCAATAATGTGAGCTCAGCGGCTAGAGGAAGAATCACATGAAGATCTAGGCGTGGAAACATTCCTCAAGAGTTGGATAGTGACAATGCTACAGAGCAGAATTATCAACGCCTCTACGGGCAACAGCGAGTCATCAAAGCGAGTGAATTGGACAACTCCTCGGGGTGGAGTCATCTCTCGTCTACTTTGGTTACTCGTGATCAACCAAATACTACTAAAACTGGACAATATGAGGATTAAAGCGGTGTCGTATGCGGATGACTTGGTAATAATGGTGTCTGGTTTGTTCCCATCCGTGTTGATCGAAATCCTAAATGATCCCTTGAAATCACTTAACGACCGGGCCACTAGGAGTGGTCTTGTAGTGAGTCCAAGGTAACTCAGGTCATGCTTTTTACCACCAAGACCAAGATAATAAAGCTTAATCCTCCTCGGCTTAGTGGAATAGAGATTCCACTATCAACTCACGCCAAGCACTCGGGCGTGATTATAGACCCTAAACTATCCTGGAAGCGTAACATAGAGCAGCGCGTACAGAAAGCAACAGTTGCATACTACGCTTGTCGGAAAATGTTCGGAAGCCGATGTGGTATCCTCCCGAAAATGGTGCTACGGATGTACACTACTATAATCAGACCTATACTCTCATACGGATCAATGGTATGGTGGCCTGTCTCGGGGAAGACGTCCGCCATAAAGCTGTTGTATAGAGTGCAGAGATCAGCTTGCATCGGCTTAACAGGGGCAATGAGGACGTGTCCAGTTGAAGCCCTTAATGCAATTTATACCATATATTATACAAATTGACCTTCACATAACAGCTAGTGCGGTCTGGAGTTCTACCCCCCTAAATGCTCTTGGAATCTGGAAGAGCAACGCATACAGACATGCGAGAATACTACAGACAACTCCAAGAGAAATCAATACAACCACCGATTACTGCACCCCCTCATTGACGTTCGATAACCTATTCGATGTCAGGTTTCCCAGAAGAATAAACTGAGATGAAGGGGAACCTCTGACAGGTCAGGATTCTCTTCCACCGAACTCCATATGGTATCAGTTAGAACGCCTATAGGCTTGGTCAAAAGAGATATTTTCCTGCATTCCTTTGAACGAGCAAAGGCCAGATGTGATGGGATGGAAACGTGCCTCATATCCAGAAACACATGGTCAGAATATAACATTCACCGGACTAACTCCCTGAGTAACCAAAATTGGGGGAACATAGCAAGGCTAATTGCCGTGCTGACCGTGCACTGGCCAATCGGTAATCACGCAAGAAGGCTAAATCTTCCATATAATGACCAGGGAGATATCTTATATTGACAGGTTGGATATTCGCACGTTACATTATACTATCCGGAGGGATGTGGTATGCAAAACGGTGTCTCAAGACACTAATTGATGCTAAATAGTATACAAGGTGATTCAGGAAGTTCCGGACAAATTTATCCAGCGTATTCCTCGGCTCATTTCATTAAGAAAAGTCCACTAGGACCATGTCCGAAAATGCAAGGGTGCGAAATGGCAGCGTGTTCAAAATTTTCGGATTGGTGGTCGGAGGGTAGTAGGGTAAAGTTGCTAACTTCTGAGCCAGTGGTCGTATTTTTTACTGAAATGCAAAAATGTTTGTTTTTGTTTTTGGAAGTGAAATAACAGCGAAATAACAATAACATTACAAAAACAAATAAATGTGTGTTGCTATTTCGCTTCCAAAAACAAAAACAAAAATTTTTGCATTTCAGTAAAATGGTCATAACTTTGGAGTTGTAAGACCTCTGGGCTTCATTTAGGTGGTATGGAAAGGTATGGCTATCTATAGTATGTGACTATATAACATGAGTTACCTGCCATCTGGCTGAGCAAATTGAGGTTATGTGAATTTTTTTTCCCATTTTTGCCGAAAGCTCTGTATCTCGGCGATTTGACTTTTTTCTACTTTTTTTTATAGATTCTGAAAGGCCTCTTAAAGACCTTTCCAACAAGCCAATTCTGAGCACTGGCTCAGAAGCTAGCAACCCTTGCATTTTCGTACATGGTCCTAGTGGACTTTTCTTCATGAAATGAGCCAAGGAATACGCTGGAGAAGTTTGTCCTGAACTTCCTGAATCACCCTGTATTTAGCAACCACGTGAACCACCCAACCTAACCCAGGGGGATTCAATGCAACAGCTTATCGACATAGTAATTGGAATTTTATAGAGAATAGGGTGAATTGCAATGAGCGGTAAGAATATGGAAGCAAACAATAAAGCCAACTAAGTTTAAATATTTTTTTTTAGTTGGTACCAATGTCTGATAAATTATGTTCGATTCTGTTTGCATCCAACGAGAATACCTGTTTTTCTATTAGTTTTATTTACTTCCAACCATAGAGTAACATACAACAACAACTCGAACTCCATGGGATTTCCAATATCCTCGGGGTTCACAAGGTAACGAAAAACAGGGGATAACATCTTATATCTATTAATCTTTGGTTAAAATTAGTTTATTGTTATTTTAGTTTAATACTAACTATAGTTTAACCAACTTCCTCGGTGAACGCATGGCAATAAAAAACAGCTGACGAAATCTCGTATCTATTAATCTGTGGTTAAACATACTCGTAGTTAAGTGGCCCGTTAGTTAAATATAAACCATACTTTAACTGACCATTATTACTGAAAGAAACACACGTTAAAATTGAATTATAAATATATCATAATCATCAGTTACAGTTCAAATCAAACTTAACCGACACACAGCTGTCAATTATTTCCCAAAATTTGGATCTAGAGGTGTCGCAAAAATTGTTACCTTATCGTAAGATATTTGTGAAATAAATAGATCCAGGAGACACGTCGACAAGTAATGGATCGCTATATTGCTCACGCCAAAAAGGTTTCCCATTACATACTATATACGAATTAGGAAGAACTCTTCGCAACCAGAGCGCTGCGCGCTTTCTAGTTTTATACCCACTGAACGGGGGCCTATAGTTTTACCCCGGTTCCAAACGATAGTTTGAAAAGCGTTCTCATGGCGGCTAAATACTCAATAGTGTCGAGTGGCCAGAGCAGGGATCGAACTCATGATCTCATGTTCAAGAGTACCAAACACTACCATTGCACCACCTCCTTAAGAACGTGGAATGATTGTTACAATTTCGGCGTAGGTGTCCCGGTCGACCGACACCAACTGGGGAAACACTATGACGTTTATAAAGACGCTTTGAAAAATATGGACCAACTCGAGATGTTGGTAGGCCTGTTACGTAATAAAGTGTTATTTTGTAGCATCGTGTTGTTTTATTTCATTATCTGTTTACTATCAAGGCACTGACCGAGACAGCCTAATTAGTAACCTTGCATCCTTGCATTGAGCTATCGAAGATAGCGTTTGGATGGAAAATATTTGTGGCAAACAGCGCATACAAGCCTAATTTGTTTCTTGTTAGCTGATTTTAAATCCAACACAAATATTAATTGAAATAATTAAAAGATCAATATACTTATTTCTAAAATCATCGGATGTTGATACTCTTTAAATTGCTATATATCAGAGATATAGGTTTTTAAAAATTTTTGTTTTGCAAAATCATGATTCCTGTCAAACCGTGCAGCTATTTCAGATCTTGCCATAAATATTTATCGGCGGTTGTTTGGAACAATGACAAATAAATAAAAAATAACAGCCAAGAATGTAAAACCCAGAATTATAAATATCAAGAGATAGTGGCTTTTCCTCAAATGGATCTCTCTAACTCATTGGCTGTTATTTATTTTTTTGGTGCAACTGGTAGTGTTTATACAGGGTGTCCCCTAAACTTTTGTCTAAACTTAACCACGTGATAGCTGAGAACAAGAGCTACATTGTTTGTTCTTACGCCAATTGCCTAGGTGGCTTCGTTTTCAAGATATTCGTGTTTAAAATAATTGCATTTTTAAATGCACTTTTTAAACTAGAAAAACTTCTTGTTTAATTTGCAAGAAATTAAAAAAAAAATTTCGTTAATTGAAAACATTTTAAAACAAATTCGTTTTCATTTCAAACGAAAAAATAAATTATTTTAAATCAATTTTGAAGCAATTTTCAATGATATTTCTTTTTCATTTAAAAAGTAGATTATACATTTATTGAATATGCATTCAAAAATGCAATTATTTTAAACACGAATATCTCGAAAACGAAGCCACCTAGGCAATTGGCGTAAGAACAAACATTGTAGCTTTTGTTCTCAGCTATCACGTGTTTAAGTTTAGACAAAAGTTTACGGGACACCCTGTATATAGCTTTATATTATATAGTTAAATCTGAGTATATCAGCTACGCAGCTGCAAAAAACATCAGGCGTCAAATGCTTTCTCTGTGTTTTGTTTTAACAAAATGACAATAAATTAGTTCAAAAATTGTATCATAGTTTGAGCGACAGTAACCACTGTATTTGTTTGTAACTATAAGTACATATTTTTAGAATACATATAAGTAAAATTGCTTTTACTTTGCTTCAGAATCCTAAAATTATGCAGTAAAAAGTTGAATTTCATTATGAATAGACTAATTTTCATTATGAATCGACTAAAATGAAAACGTAAATAATTCAAATGATATCTATAGGATAAACGAGTTAGTTAATCAGAATATTCAGTCTTCTGATGTTTATTTAATTATTTTCTAAAAAATTACCCCATTTGATCCATGAAATCCTATTATTTACTCGTTTGTTTTAGTTGATTCATTGGTTCAACTTCGTTTTATGAAAAGAGGACTTAAGTTTATGTGTTTTTTTAATTAAGAGATTCTAGGCAGCATTTTTGTGTTAATGTTTATTTAAGACACCGGTGTATTAATATTTGCACGCCTCGAGACTGTGGTCGACCGAAGAGGGGTAGTTTTATACCGCCAAACCAAAAAATAAGTTAAAAATACATACAGAACCAATATTTCTTATTTCTGACTGGAAACGATATGTTAATAGGATTAGTTTTCCACAAATTCAAACGACATTTAAATACCTAAGGCTTAATAGCTTTAGAGGTATTGTCAGTAAAATTGTTTGTCATTGCCCGTAATATTAAGACAAAGTATCACACGTCTATACTTGCAATTGTATTTATATAATGGGTGTTCCAATAGATACTTTTTCAGTAAACTTAACATTTTCATCATGGTAAAGTACACGAACGAATAACGTATGCAAATTATAAAAATGTACTGCCGAAATTTGGACTCGGCAACCGCAACTTTAAGAGCGTTAACTCCAATTTTCGGTCGTTATTCTCCCCCTAGTAGACAAGCAATAACAAGTTTAGTGCAAAAATTTGGGTCTACATATTTATTATGTGACGCTGCCGTGCCAGTGAGAAAACGGGTTGGTCGAAGTGACGAAAATATCGTTGCCGTTCAGGCGTCCTGGGCCACTTTATGGTTTACACGCATACAAGATCAAGCTGACTCAAGAATTGAAGCCGATGGGCCATTTGACGCGACCTACGTTCTCCGATTGGGCTCTGGAGAAAATGCGCCAAGATGATGAATTTCATCGCAAAATCATCTTCTGTGACGAAGCTCATTTTTGGCTCAATGGGTTCGTCAACAAGCAAAATATGCGTTATTGGTTTGGTGAAAATCCACATGTGCTTCATGAATCACCACTTCATCCACAAAAAATAACTGTTTGGTGCGGTTTGCATGCCGGCGGCGTCATTGGACCATATTTTTTCGTCGAAAATAACGATCGTCACGTTACTGTGCTCCATCAGTACCGATTATTTTTGGCCCGAAGTGGAAAACATAGACTTGGACGACATGTGGTTTCAACAGGACGGTGCCACAACCACACACAGCACACGTTGCAATCGTTTTATTGAAGAGGAAGTTTGGTGAGGGTGTTATCTCAAGAAATGAACCATTCAATTGGCCGCCTCGTTCGTGCGATTTAACGCCTCTAGACTTTTTTCTTTGGAGCTACGTCAAATCATTCGTCTATGCCAACAGGCCGACAACGTTGGAAGAACTCAGAGCCAACATTAAGTGCGAAATTGCGGCCATTACGGGCGAACTGTGTGAACGAATCATTGAAAATTGGGTCCAACGAATCGACCGCTGCCGACCTGCCCACGATGGCCATATGAACGAAGTCGAGTTCCATTCTAAATGTTTTGATTGTGTTTCAAGTCGATCATAAAGTGTTGGAAATATCTCAAATGCCTGTTGTCTGAGGCTTGGCCTGGTATTAAGATTTGTACCAACCTTCACTAAGGATTTGAAATTGGGCAGGGATATTCTGCGCATCAGAATGTCGACTTAGTATGGAGACCAAGTTCAGATATGGGTTCGAGAAGACTTCTCCAGATAGGGCTATCAAAGGCAGCCTTAAGCAAACCACATACTAGTCAGTTTTGAGCGTGAGCATGCGCTCATAGCTGATAATGTGTTTTTTAGCTTGACAAACCTATGTCAGTTACTAGAGTCTGTTGCCAGCTAGATAGTAATGGAAATGTCAACGATAATGTTCGTAAATGCTGTCGAAAATAGTGATTGCGGGTTGAAAGAAATTGTTTGTCAAAATAAAAAACCATAACAACTGAAACTGTGGCCGTCAGCGGTGCAATGGTTAGTGTGCGCGGCTCTTGTACATGAGATGATGGGTTCGAACCCTGCTCTGACCACCTTCAAATTTCTTTCGCCGGCGGTCACCTCGCGTGTGACGGCGACGCTATCGAGTATATAGCCATGAAAAAGCTTCTCAAAATACCGTTCGGAATCGGTGTAAAACTGTAGGTCCCAATCAGTGAGTGAAAACTGGACAGCGCACAGCTCAGTGATTGTGACAAGTTCTCCCCGGCCCCTTCATGGGATGTAATGGGAAACCATTTATTTTTTTATTTAATAACTGAAAATAATTAGTTTTATCCGTTTATGTTTATATTATTCGATCTTTCAGTTGTTATGTTCTTTAATAATTGTTCGATTCAAGATCAGTAACTTTTAAAAAGTAATAAAAATGTTACAGAAGAAATATGTGAAATTGATTATTACGGTGCATGGTGCCTTGGTGGTAATATGCCTTGGTGGACATTGAAATAGCTTTGTTCCCAACCATCCACTATAATAATAAATTTCACATATTTCTTTTGTAATATTTCTCCATGTACGTGTGATTCGAGGTGCCAATATCGACTCGAATCATTACCTGGTGGCTGCAAAAGTTCGAACAAGACTGAGCAGGGCGAAAAACGTACGAAGCCGAACACGGGAAAAGCTAGAAATTGACAAGCTGCAAATACTCGAGATATCAAAGTCCTATCAACATCTCCCATTCTTTGGAAACCGCTGCAGTGATTGAACTTATCTATCAAAAACTGTAGAATGTTGCAGTGCAACTGATGAAAAAAACGCTGCACGTATGGCAACGAAACCGTCAGTTACAGCGTGTGATGCGAATAAGCGGTATAAGAAGCTGCGAAGGGAGGAACACCAACTATTTAGACGGGAACTACTATTTTTGGGGGAGTGAAATGACCGAATTGTTCAGTATGAATAATGAATTACGAGAATTTTTCCAGAGGGAAGAAGATAAAATAACGGGCCGAATAATGGGCTGCAAGGACGAAAATGGAAATCTGGTGACTGATAAGCAGTGTGTGCTTAAAATGTGGAGAGACCACTTTTCAGCACTAGTCCACTCAGATTCTTCCACTGAAGATGCGGCGGCAATGATTGTGGCAGACAGTGTAAATTGGCGAGAGATTAGAACGGCAAAGCGAGATTAGAACGATAAGTCTAATAAAGCCGCTGGTACGGAAGGGCTACCCGCTGAACGTTTTAAGGCAGATGGCGAAGAACTGCTAGCCCACATGTATCAACTTATCTGCGGTGTATGGCTGGGGAAATCTATGCTTGACGTTTGGAGTCTCAGTGTATTATGTCCTGAATTCAAAAAGGTTGATTCGTGTGTCTGTTCTAACTATCGCGGTATTAGTCGTTTATCCATCGCGTATAAGGTCTTGTCGAGTGTATTATTTGAAAGAGTAAAACCAATTATTGAAAATCTGATTGGACATTATCCGTGTGGTTTTAGACCAGGCTACGGCAAATCCTGGAAAACCCAACGAAAGCAAATCGCTACATACCATATTTTTTGTCGATTACAACGCTGCTTTCGATAGCCCCATACGGGGAAAATTGTACGAAGCTATGTCTGAACTTGGAATTCCGGCAAAACTGATCCGCCTCTGTAGAATGACGCTGACCAACACTAAATCAACAGTGAAAGTGAGAAAAGACCTCACTGAACCATTCTGTACCAAGCGAGGAAAGTTTCGATAGCTCCATACGGGGAAAACTGTACGAAGCTATGTCTAAACTTGGTATTCCGGCAAAACTGATCCGCCTCTGTAGAATGACGCTGACCAACACCAAATTAGCAGTGAAGGTGGAGAAAGACCTCACCAAACCAATTTGTAAAAAGCGAGGACTGATACAAGGCGACACACTATTGTGCAATCTCTTCGACATCATAACGGAGATAATAATGAGAAAAGCTGCAGTAAATACGATCAAGGCCATCAACATGAAAAGCCATATTTTGTTGGCGTATGCTAACGACATATACAACATTGAGTGAAGTCATAGTGACAGATTAAAAAGCAGTCGGTAGTTGGTAGGTTCACATACCATGAAGGTCAAGGTTAAAAACTACTGACCTACATGTGTGAACAATAATTAAATTAATCCTTAATTGGAAATCTTGACTTTGACTGGTTTTTGGTGTTTGTGTCAAATGGTGTGTTCTGATATACATATGTATATTCACTGCTGTTCAATATAATAACCCGTTACAAAGATAAAGTTTTGTGAACAGGCTTAACTCATGTAAAGGGAACCTCTCTTTCTCTCTTGTGTACGGTTAGTTTTGTTGTTGTATTTCTTGTTGTATTTTGGAATTTATTCGTAATCATTTGTACGTTAAGCTAAATATCAAAATAAAGTGTAATTTTCACTTGTTCAAAATAATAGCCCTTTTTCTTATAACTTTGTTAAATTAGGAAATTCATTCCGTGTTTTTGTACTTTCTTCTTAATTACTAATAGGATGTAAGAAAAATACAATTCTTTCAAAACACATTTAATTTTTTGTTGTTATTAATGGGCCGGAATGTACATTGCACTGCCGAGGAACATCGAGTTGCTAAACAACTACGAAGTGGGGGCAAAACTCTGGGTTTCATTGCTAGTTCTCTTGGAAGACCTCAAACATTTGTTAGAAGTACATTAAAATGGAATCCGTTTACTGAAACTCGGGGTAGGCCGCGACAAAGCAGCTCTACCACAGATTCCCGTATTGTGTTATTGGCAAAAAAGAACCCATTTATATCATCAAAGACTATTTCTGCAGAAATAAATAATGAAGCCACTGCTGTAACAGTACGCCGCAGATTGTTAGAAAATAATTTGCCAGGTAAAGTAGCCCGAAAGGTTCCACATCTAAGTAACAAAAATCTCGCATTAAATTTGCTACCAAATTCAACAACAAAAGCAGTGATGGTTTCAAGGACATATTATGGATCGATGAGACAAAAATTAATTTATTTGGTTCTAATTGTCAGCGCAAGGTCCGAAGACTAAAAGGTAAAGAGCTTAATGATCGTTACACAAAAAAAAACCGTGAAGCATGGAGGCGGCAGTACTACACCTAATCACAGAAACTATGAGTAAAGAAATTTATTGTGATTCACATGCCACCTGATTGCCGCTTCCAACAGGATAATGATCCGAAGCACTCTTCAAAATTAGTCAAATCTTGGTTGAGTGAACATGAAGTTTCCGTCTTGGAATGGCCTCCCGATCTCAACCCGATTGAGAATATGTGGATCGAAAAGAAGCTTAAGTGGGAAGAATTTCACAAACAAAAAACCAACTTTGGGAAGCAGCAAAAAATAGTTGGGAGAGAATTCCCATTGAAAAATGTCAACATTTAATATAGTCAATACTCAGAAGGATCCGTGCAGTTTTAGATAATAATGGAGGACATTCAGGATAATAGTATATTATATGTTCATGCTTATTAAGGAAATAAATGTTTTGTTTAAAAGTATTTTTTTTTGTAAGGTTTTTGAAATATGTCTATTAATTCAAAAATTAAATTGTCCGAGCGTTTGGTCGTGTTCATTAATTAATTAGTATATATTAATATATTCATATATTAATATTTTATTTTAATTTTATATACGAAAGGTCAGATAAATCATCACTTAAGTCTATTAATTTCAACAGGATAACAAAATTGTTTTTAATTTTTTTTGAATAAAATCGCAATGGACAGAAATATTTAAATTTAAAACGAGCATTTTTAATTTATATTTAAAATATGTACTAACATTTTCAATAGTCTAATTGTATTTCAAAATTATTAAATAAATTGAAAAGGTCTATTATTTTGAACATCACTGTATATATGTTCTTACTTACTTACTTATCCGGTCACGAACAACCCCGAGTGGTCAGGGACCTTACAAAACGAAGATAACATATTTCGCCAACCAGTTCGATCTTTTGCCTTATCTCTGCGGTTGGCAATGCCAAGTATACGCAGGGATTCATCAACCTGATCCTTCCATCGGAGTCTTGGTCTTCCAATTTTTCGCTTTCCTTCGAGTTCGGTTTCGAAAACCCTTCGTGCTGGTTCGTCTTCATCCATTCTACTGACATGGTCCAGCCAGCGCAATCGCGTTATCTTGATCCGCTTAACTATGTCAATGTCGGGATATAGCTCATACAGCTCATGGTTCCTGCCTCGCCGTTGTGCACTGTATGGTCATAAATTTTTCGGAGTACTTTCCCCTCGAAGACTCCTACAGATGTTTTGTGTGCTTGCGATAATTCGGCGCCATAAAGCAAGACAAGTTGTATGAGAGTCTGGTACACCTGGACTTTTGTCACTCGAGAGAGGGCTTTATCTCCAAAGTGCTTGCTTAGCCCAAAATAACATCTATTCGCAAGCACAATTCTCCGCTTGATCTCAAGGCTCACGTTGTCGTCCTCGTCTACGGCGGATCCGAGGTATCTAAATACGTCTGCCACCTCGAAATAATAACGATTATCAACGTTCACGCTTTGGTCTTCGCCCTGTCCTTATTTACCGTCAGACCCACTTTTCCCGACTCCTTCTCAATTCTCGAAAACACCGCAGTAACTTCTCTAACTGTGCGTCCAATGATATCTATATCATCAGCATACGCGAGCAGCATGTGACTTTTGCTTCTGATGGTTTTATTCATGTTGACAGCAGCTTTTCTCAGAATAATCTCTATTAAGATGTTAAAGAGATCGCACGATAGGTTGTCACCTTGTCTGAGGCCTCGCTTAGTTTCAAAGGTTCGGTAAGATCCTTACCAACTTTCACTGCGGATTTGGTGTTCGTCAGGGTCATCCTGCAAAAGTGTTTGAGTTTTGCAGGAATACCAAGCTCAGACATTGCCTCGTAGAGTTCCCCCGTATCGGGCTATCGAAGGCCGCCTTATAATCGACAAATAAATGATAGGTGTCGATTTGTTTTTCGTGGGTCTTCTCCAGGATTTGGCATAGCGTGAAAATCTGGTCGGTTGTCGACTTTCCAGGCCTAAACCCCTGGAATGGTCCAATCAGGTCAGCGATAATCGGTTCCAGTCCCTCGCACATTATGCTTGACAGAACCTTACATGCTATGGATAAAGGCTTATTCCACGGTAGTTGGCACAGAGATTCGTGTCACCTTTTCGAAATATGGGACATAGTACACTGAGACTCCAATCGCTGGGCATGCATTCATCTAACCAAATTTTGCAAATGAGCTGATGCATGCACCTTATCAGCTCAACACCGCCAACCTTAAACAGCTCCGCCGGTAATCCATCGGCTCCTGCGGCTTTAGCCGTTCCGACTTCGTCTTGGTTAGGAGGGGGGCAATCGACGTCGTCGTCCAAATTTAGATCGATTGTCTCGTCATTGGATATTTCACGTACCAATAGTGCAGAGAAATTATACTCTGCACATCTGCGATGAGATTTCCGTCCTTGTCTTTACAGAAGGGGGGTCCTGAACCATGCCCATTAGTTCCGTTTTTGACATTTTGGTAGAATTTTCGGGCTTCGTTCTTCCTTCTGTATGACTCAATTTTCAAACTCTTGCGCTTTCTCCACTGCCGTTTCTTACGCCTGAACAGACGGTTTACCTCCTTTCTTTTCTCCCTATACCGCTCAGTCGCAGCTCGCGTAGCAATTGACTGAAGCATTGCCATGCGTGCAGCGTTCTTTTCATCATTTGCAATGCGACACTCTTCATCGTACCATGGTTTGTTGCGAAGCGGTTCTTCAAAACCAAGTACGGTTGTCGCGGCAGTTTCCGAAATGGGTTTCCAATGCGCATCAGAATCGTCATCGGGAGGGGGTGTGTTCTGTGCCAAAAGTTGCGAGAGCTTCCTTGAGTAGGTAATTGCAGCTTTCCGATGTCCAGCTTCCCCTGCGCCTGGTTTCGTACGATTTTCGCTCTACCCAATCTTGTGCGAACCTTTGCCGCTACCAGGTAGTGATCAGAATCAATGTCACCCCCTCTGATCACTCGTACGTCCATTACACTGGATGAGTGCCTTCCATCAATTACCACGTGATCAATTTGGCCCTCCGTTCCTTAATCAGGGGATACCCAAGTAGCCTTGTGGATGTCTTTATGCTGGAATCTTGTACCACTAATGACCATGTTTTCTGCGGCGGCGAAGTCAATCAGTCTCATACCGTTTCCGGAACCGTCAGCATGTAGATATATGTTCTTATGTATAGTAAAATTTTATACCCACAATTTTTTTATAACATTTCATCCCCACCCTCCCCCTTTTTTGGGTGTGTTTTACGATTTGTTAGGATAGACCCAAAAAATACCCCTATGTGGGGAGTTAGAGGCTTAATATGGTCCACAAAAATAGTTGTCTTAATATTTTCTTCAAAGTTCCTGAACATGGCCTACACCTCAGATGTAAAGAAGACTTAGTCTCATATACCGATATGCTGCACGAACAGGCCAAAGGAGGGAAACTGTGACCACCCTAATATAAAATTTCGATGTGACCTTCCCAGACGCCGCCACACGAATATTGTGTTTTGCTCTGCTCAGCCATAATCCAGTGCCAGAACCCCGTAGTTTTTTCGTGTTATACTGTGTTATTAGCGCAAATACTTGTAACTTCTAAATCATTATATGAAAAGAAAAACAACAATTAGAAGTATAATCACAACATTTATAAGATATTTATTGGACGATTTTTGTACCGAAATGTTTAACGCATCATATGTTTTATAAATACAGGACTTGGAATTTAGAATTTAAAAAGAAAACATTTGTAGAACCAGAAATTAAAATCAATCTGTGTTTTGTACGACATTAGAATATCTGTTCAGAAGCTAGCAAAGTCATTGCGTAGGTCCTGAATTTCTCTGCCAGTTTGGCATTTGTGTATTGAATTCTTCTTCATCAGAAGCCATAAGCGTATAGGTGTGAACCACTCATAGTGGACTTGCCACTGCGATAACCGGTAACTTTTTCGTTAACTTTTAACTTAGCATCGATACTTTCATTATGTATCTTTTCTTTTAACACTGCTTTGGATTTCGAGTAACATGTGTTAGTGCGCAGCAAGACTGTAGGTTTTTTGGGATCCTTCTTTTTGGTAACAACACAATAATCCGTATCGGCGGGACACTCAATTTTGTCGCAAGTTAATTTGTCTATAAATTTCAAATTAATTCAATCTAGATATGTTGGTTTAATAGTTTAATTAACAAACAATGTCTTACCGCCAGTTAAGTCAATGTTGACATCTCCTTGCTTGGCAATGGAGCGTCCCTGTACCCATGTTGAGAGGCATAAGACTCCGATTAAAAGAAACAGGAACGATGCAATATTTCGAAACATTATCGCGTACTAGGTCCAATCCGTGGGGTGTATTCTGCTTAAACTGCTCCAGTTAACTGAGTGTTGTACTTTAAAGTCACACGCTTAAGTAACAAAAAAATGTGTTACATTTGCGTTTTCTTCTTTGTGTTAACTACTTTATTAATAAATATAGTGATTTGTAGTGATTTATTTTTGCATCTGACCACTATTTTTTATAGAAGTTGTGGGTAATATTTTACAGAGATGTGTCCGGTAAACGTGCGCTGTAGAGTGCATTTTATTATTGAAAATAAATACACCTGACTCCCTATCCACAGCGTTAGATTGACTGATAAAGTAAAGTATTGAGTTCTATAAACTTTGCCAGTTTCTACTCTAGGTCAACGGATTAGGTACTAATTTCGAACTGGTTTTGGGTTGTTAGTTAAACCAGGAGCAATCAATGCCACAGCTGATCGAAATGGTAATTGAAATTTTATAGAGAATAGCGTGGATGGGACAATGAGCAGTAAGCATCTAAAAGCAAACCGTAAAGCAAACCACATTTAAAAATTATTTAATTGCTGACCATGTGCAGTTGAAGTACGTTCGATAATGGTTGCATCGAACTATAATAACCCAGTTTCTTTTATTCCTATTACTTTTATATCCAACTATAGAGTTACTAAAACAGCAACTCGAACTCTATAGAATTTGAAACTACCTCGATGACCACAAGGGAACAAAAAACAGGGTACGAAATCTTATGACTATTAATCTATGGTTAAACATAGATAGTGGCCATCGGTGGTGCAATGGTTAGTGTGCGCGGCTCTTGTACATGAGATCCTGGGTTCGAACCCTGCTCTGACCACCATCAAATTTCTTTCGGCGGCGGTCACCTCGCATAGTGACGGCGACAATATCGAGTATATAGCCATGAAAAAGCTTCTCAAAACTACCGTTCGGAATCGGTGTAAAACTGTAGGTCCCAATCAGTGAGTGAAAACTGGAAAGCGCACAGCTCAGTGATTGTGAGAAGTTCTCCCCGGTCCCTTCATGGGATGTAATGGGAAACCATTTATTTATTTATTTATTTTATTTTTAAACATAGATTAGTAGTCTGTAAGTTAAATATTAACAGCAGTTTAAACAACTACCTCGGTGACTGCAAGGGAATGAAAACAGCTGGTGAAATCTTGTATCTATTAATTTATGGTTAAACATAAATTAGTGGTATGTAAGTTAAATATTAACAACAGTTTAAACAACTACCTCGGTGACAGCAAGGGAATGAAAACAGCTGATGAAATCTTGTATCTATTAATTTATGGTTAAACATAAATTAGTGGTATGTAAGTTAAATATTAACAACAGTTTAAACAACTACCTCGGTGACAGCAAGGGAATGAAAACAGCTGATGAAAACTCGTATCTATTAATCTATGGTTAAACATAGATTAGTGGTATGTTAGTTAAATATTAAAAAAAAAAAAAAATGGTTTCCCATTACATCCCATGAAGGTACCGGGGAGAACTTCTCACAATCACTGAGCTGTGCGCTTTCCAGTTTTCACTCATTGATTGGGACCTACAGTTTTACACCGATTCCGAACGGTATTTTGAGAAGCTTTTTCATGGCTATATACTCGATAGTGTCGCCGTCACTATGCGAGGTGACCGCCGCCGAAAGAAATTTTTTTTTAAGGTGGTCAGAGCAGGGTTCGAACCCAGGATCTCATGTACAAGAGCCGCGCACACTAACCATTGCAACTTTTGTTAAATATTAACAAAAGTTTAAACAACTACCTCGGTGACCGCAATATAATGAAAAACAGCTGACGAAATCTCATATATATTAATTGATGGTTAAACATAGTTTAGTAGTCTCTTTGTTAAATATTAACTAAAGCTTATTCAACTAACTCGGCGACAGAAAAGGTATGAAATTACAATTAAATAAAAACGATATAAAAAACATCAGTTGTCCAAGTTTAACCCACAAATGCCCATCAAAACTTGTATCTACACGTGTCACAAAAAATGCCACCCTATCGAAGGATGCTATAATTTTGCAAGTGGCGGCAAAATACAATTCTTCTTTGACATTTGAGAAGTAAACAGTAACAAAATACACGTCAATAAGACATGGATAGCTATACTACTCAAAAATGCGAAAAAATTGTTGCATTTGTGATGTGTTACCATCTATAGGCAAGGTTAGGTCAATCTATTAAATTGAACACATGCAAAAAACACATAGCGTTAGCATCGCATACATGGTTGTTGTAAAGCAATAGTTTCTGCCTGAAAATATGTATGATGGTATTGACGTAGCGGCAGCAAACAAACTAGCAGATTGTCGTCTCCAAAGAGTTTTGAATAAACAGTATAGAGAACTCATGGAGCGAATTGTATGATTCAAAAACACTGGCGATATCTGGCGAATAATTGGGAAAATAACTTGGCCAATTCATAATTTTGATGTGAAACATTGATGCCTTTTGAAACATTTATGCTTTTGTATTGGTTTATGTAATAACATTGTCGAAATGGTGCATTTATATTGAAATATTCTATAAAAAGAATAAGACTCGTGTATTTACTCAGACTTTATACATGAGAGCGGAAAAAGAGTGCAGTGAGTTCTCTATACTATTCAATGCTTTTTGTCGTCGCTCTGTTTATGACAAAACAAAAACCATTATTTCAGTGACCTAAATATTGCTTTATTTATGTTAACAATATTACATCTAATGTTAAAGAAGATGTAGAAAAAAGAAAGTGCAATAACAAAAGAGCCTAACTATTCAAAACAAAAGAAACTATTCCTTTTTTATTTTCCAATGCAACATTTACTAATGTGTGCATATAAATCGAACAGCTACCGTGTAACAAAAAGTTGTGAACACATCGCCCGTAAGTTCGAGCACTCTTTGATTTTTTTGCGGAATAATTGTGGTAATTTTTGTCGGTTGTGCTCGGGCAGGGTGAAATTTGGCGCAGATTTCCCGATCGTTCGAATCCAACTGGGCAAGCAATATGGAGTTTATCCACTCGCCTTGAAAAATATTTGACAATACGAGATGATGGCAGGTCAGGCCAACCCTGGAGCAGCAGTTATCTTGAGAATATCGCGGATGTGGCAAAAGTTGCCTCAGAGAAATCAGGCGTATCGACCAGAAGATTGTTACATACAGTTGTGGCGAACAACTTAAAGTTGCTGCCTTTTAATGTGCAGTCAGTGTATCAGCTGTTAGCCGTTGACCGCCTAACGCGGAAACATCATGAGCGACGAGGTGCGTTTCCATCTCAGTGGATATGTTAATACGCTAAATGATCACTTCACAAAAAGCCGCACGAAGTTACTAAATGGTGTGCTGTTTACGCTGGAGCCGTGATAGGACTTTATTTTTTCAAAAACCTTCGCTGGTCAAACCACTACTGTGGACGGTGCACATTACAGATGAATTTCTCCTTCGTTAATTAGATGAATTGTGATTGGAGAATATGTGATTCCCACAGGATGGAGAAACGGCGCATATTGGACGCGACACAACCGAAATTGTGGAGGCTACATTTCCGGGTCACCTTATATCCCGTTTTGGCGATTTGCACTGACCGGAAAAATCAACCGATTTAACTGTTCCAGACTCCCTTTTGTGGCGGCTTTACATGTCAAGTGACTAGATAAACAAACCACACTCTTGAAGCCCCTAAAGATAACATCCGTGCAGAATACGAGAACCTCTACTCGCAAGTTTTGTCAAGAGTGATGGAAAATGTCATAAACCAGCCGCGTATGGCCATCAATTCTGGATATAATTTCTCAACTTAATGAGAAAAAATTTAAGACGTCAAGTCAACATGATCCAAAAGCAGAACCAACTTTTTTCATTCAACTACAGCCAAAGAACATCGTGCCAAAGAACTTTTGCGCCACCTTGTACATGCACGCTGAAAAATATATATTTTCTTGCTGTTTGGATGCAAATGTAACGTTTGTTTGGAGCTTACCGCAAATATAGTATACTTGTGTCCAAATACATTGTGTTTGCTATTCAATATTACATGTTTGAGACACAATGATTAACAATTTATAATATATCGACACGTTCCCGGCAGATTGTATTAAGCGACATATTTGGCGACAATGACTTTTCCCATATTCTAAAAATGTATGCCAAGCTCCACATTTCGATATACAGAGAATGTCCCTTGCATAACCATGTCATGAGTTATTAAGCAAATAAAATGGTATTAACCGAAAATGGTAATAACCGAGAAAATCAGGTACTTGACGGAAAGTTTTTTCGTTTCCTGAACAATTTCCATTTCGTCGCTAATACAATCTGCCGGGAACGTGTCAATATGTGTTTGTGGTCCTAATACAGATTTGTTTGTAATACAAATAGAGCTGTGTTTGGCGCACTATTTACTTTATCTGTTTGTCGATATGCTCTTATGAAAGCAAAATAATAAAAGAGGGAAAACTAGAGATTTGTTCTCAGCCTAAGTTACTAGTATTGAAAGTGTTTAACTGTATTCATGCATTATTCGTTCAATTCATAAATATTCCTGAATGTGTGTGTAAATGAATTGAGAGTTTCTTATGTTGACTGACCTATTGCGTTTTAAATTCTTGAATTCAGTCGTCAGTCGTTCGTTAGAATAGAATATATGGGGGGGAATCCAGCTAAAAAAAGTCACTTTTGGAAGTGACATGTCTGTGATTTCCATGAAATTTGATGGAAATAAAAAGTATCATAAGCGAAAATTTTACCCAAAATTTGATGTTTTTTGGAATTTTGTTGTGGCGTTTATTGACCAAAAAGTACGGTTTCAAATACTCTTCTTTTGATAATAACTCGAAAAGGGCTTAACTTAAAAATTTAAAATTTCTCAGGCATATTCAGAACAGAATTGATATTAGAAAAAACTGAAAAACAAAAATAGATTTTAAAAATTCTTTGAAATATTAAATTTTTTCTCAAAAAAGTTTGTGTAGCAGAAAAGACCCATTCTCTGAAAAATTCGAAAAAATATATGTGAAGGCTACGTCTTTTATGAACATTTATAGACTTATAGACTTTTATGTAGGACAACCTCAATAATATCTACATATATGAAAAAATTTCTAAAAATTGTAAACAAGTCAATATTTTTGACTCAAATTAATGAATATTTTAGTTATTGTTTTGTTTGTTGACACATGGTTGGGTTTAAATAAAGATTGTGTAGAATTCCCTTCTCTTCAATAACATTTCTAACGTAAATGTCTAAGGTAAGTGTCAAAAGGTAAAAACTTTTTCGCCCTGGTGAAATTCTGTCGAGTCTGGTTCCGAGATGAACCGGGTATTTGGACCGGTTCCGGTTCTCAGTAAATTAAAAAAAAATAAATGGTTTCCCATTACATCCCATGAAGGGACCGGGGAGAACTTCTCACAATCACTGAGCTGTGCACTTTCCAGTTTTCACTCACTGATTGGGACCTACAGTTTTACACCGATTCCGAACGGTATTTTGAGAAGCTTTTTCATGGCTATATACTCGATAGTGTCGCCGTCACGAAGCGAGGTGACCGTCGTCGAAAGAAATTTTAAGGTGGTTGGAGCAGGGATCGAACCCAGGATCCTCTGTACAAGAGGCGCGCACACTACACATTGTACCACCAGTAAGTTGCTGACCCAAAAAGGCTTAAGTGAAACATTTTATTCTAAGAATATAACATTTGATAAAAATGCACGTTTTCTGTCGAGTCCGGTTTTGGACCGGTACCGATTCTCAGCAAATTGCTGTCCCAACGAGGCTTAAGTGAAATATCTTATTACAAGAATATAAAATTTGATAAAAGTACACATTTTCGTACCCACACCCAAAGGTTAACACCTTTCGTTCGTTTGGAAACGAATGCTCTTATTCAGGAACCGCTTTACCTTTCTTTCAAACCGTTTTTCAGTTCCTTTAGAATCGTCTTCCGGTTCCTCTACAATCGTTTATCGGTCTTTGTGGAGCCGTTTTCGGTTCTTCTAAACCCGTTTTTCGGTCCCTAAAGAACCGTTTTCGGTTCATTTGGACACGTCTTTCGGTTCTTGTAAGTCACAGTTCGTTCAGTTCTCATAAAGAAGCGGTTCTTCGGAACCGGCTTCTCGATTCTGTTCAGCACTACTGACAACCACTAATGCGGTTGTCACAAATTTTAATGCGGTTGCGCGACCTTTAATTCGGCTGTGTTATGACAAGTCTAATTCGGCTGCGACAACCTCTAACCTGGACATTATAGCCTCCGATTCGGCTGTGAGAACCTCTGATACGGTTGTGATGGCCCTAGTGTGGTTCTGACAACCTCTAAATTCGGCTACGACTAATTCGGCTGCCTCAAACGAATTTATCTTAAAATGTAATTGACTCAAGGTGGCCGGAAGGTGGAAACCACATGCCATCCATATCATTCCATTAAGGAACAACAGACCTTGATTATCATGTCGCGACAGAGCACCATTATCTGTTATTGCCCGACCAGCCGCATTTACGAAGACAAATGGTTCGATGATGGCTCCAGTCGAAAATCTACACTAAATGGTGAAACGTTTAATGCATTTGTTTCTCAACAATCATTCGTGATTGTTGCTAAACCCAAAATGCTATACTGAAGATGATTTGTTGGGAAACCATTCACTATTTTCAAAAAATATTTCTCAACAATGAGATGACGTTGCTCTTTAACCCCTGTCAGCTGTCACACTGTCTTTACATATTTAACCACAACACTTGTGAGTCACACGTTCGTAAGTGCTTGAATAGGCTCCAAATTTTGGATAAATATGTAGTGTTTAGTGATGTCCTCAACAGGTCTTAAAACCCGTAATAGGTATAAAAGTATTATTTTGTAGCATCGTGTTATTTTATTTCATTGATTACACTGTGACAGAAACGAAAGGAATTTGTTTCGGCCTTCAACCAAACCAAAAAATTGTGAAAGTACTTGGACGTGGTATCGTGGTATCCCCGCTCTTTTTTACCCCAATACGTAACAATTTTTTTTTACAGGCCGCAGAAAATTTTGGAGATGGGTCAGGGTCCTATTTCAGATTTTACTTCAATAAATCCTAAACAGCTTGAAATATTGGATTACAACCTTTGACAATATTGTAGCTATTTTCCCATTTCACAATTCCCTCTATTATATTTCTACGGCAAATAACACAGTTAATCGATTATTTCACGAAACGTTATAAAAAATTACACACACTTTATATATTTTGGCATTCCTTGCCTAACGGTAAATAAATTGCGGTAGCTGTCTTCAAAAGACTTGTAGCTAAACAATTTCTTGATAACTTTTCTAAATACACTAATCAACAAACATTATATTTATAGCTCCATAATTGGTGTAGATTTATTGTATTTAATATTAAACAAATTACAAATTGATATCTTCTACAAAGCTGTAGTGCTTAATATATTTACCAATTTTGTCAAATACACCAATGAACAAATATAAAAAATTGGTTCCAAATGATTGTACCAATTCAGAAATTTTAATTTTTTTAAAATTTTCGGTCATAATTTCTATAATATTATATATCAGTACCTCGGAGGTAAACGACACTATGTCGTTTTCGCTAATTTTTCAGTAGAGCAGTTTTAATGTAGTCGGACAATGATGCAAAGCACCAATTTAATATTGCGTCCGTTAAGACAGAAGAACCGAATGTTCATCGTTCAAATGCAAAAAAACAAAAAACAAAAACCCTAGTTTACAGGTTTTTTGTCAATGACCACTGCTCTACTGAAAAGTTAACGAAAACGACATAGTGTAGTTTACCTCCGAGGTACTGATATGTTCTCCAAATTTGAACAACCTAAGGTTTTCGATAAAATTGCCAAATACATGAACGTCCTAAAATTTCATATATGATCTCATATGGTCGCATAATACAAAAATGTGATTGTTTTTAGCGTTTTTGTTTATAATTGTCACATATTATAGCTTTTTCAAGTAACCAAAACAACAATCGAGTAACCCTATACGATGCCCAAGTAACAGTCCTCTATACAATGTACTGTAATACTAGAGTACTATAATGATATACTATCATATCATATACTATCATGATACATTTCAGACCGTACAGCTATTTCAGTTCTAGTGTCAGATCTTTGTCAGCGATTATTTGGAACAATGGAACATAATTAAAAAACAACAGCCAAAAATTAATTATTTTTTCTGCGAATATGTAAAAACCACAATTATAAACAATTATATTAACTTTTTCTCAAATAGTTCCCTCTAACTTGTGTATTAACTAATTGGCTGTTATCAACACCTAACACTCACAGTGTTTATATACCTAAATATTATAACGGGTCCGCCAAATAACTTTTTTTTTTTGAAAATGCTATAAAAAAAAAACTACTGAATATTTTCTCAAATTTCTTTTTTTATTTGAAAGTACAATCCTTCCGGTTAATAATGGAAAATAATTTCATTCAAATGGCTGCCTCGGCTGGCCATGCAGTAGCCTACACGATCGGTCCAATTTTTAAGCACATTATCGATTGTGTGCAGCTGTATTTCACCAATGGCATCACGAATTTTGTCCTTTAAAGCTTCACGCACATTTTCTGCCACAGCAGCAATATTCTCGGGTGTACGCACTATTTTGGCTTGTCACGCTTTGGTTTATCGATGAGGATGCCAGTTTCTTTCACTTTTTTCAAAAGATAACGAACATACGGATCTGACGGTGCTTCTCTTCTTCCAAAATCCGTACGCAGTTTTCGCACACATTCTGCAACATTACCATGATTTTCAAAGTATTGTCGCAATATTTCCCAGCGTTGTTCAAGCGTATACACAACCATATTCGTTCAGCGGAAGGATAAAACTAATTATCTGTCAAATCAGACATGAGCTAAGTGTTACCATTCACGAAATAAGCACTAGTTGAAAAAAAAACGTTAGATGGCGGACCCTTTGGTATAGTTAAACTTAACTATATCAGCTACGCAGCTACAAAAATCATCAAGCGTCAAATCCCATATCTGTCTTTTGTTTTAACAAAATAACAATAAATTGGTTCAGAAAATTTTATCATATTTGGAACGATAGTGACCACTGTACTTGTTTGTAACTACATATTTTTAGAGAACAAAATAAGTGAAATAGTGTTTCATATATCATAATCCTAAAAGTATGCTGTAAATAAGTATACAATTTTATCTTATTAGTCGACCAAAATTAAACGTAAATAATTCGAATGATATTTATTTAGAATATTCATTCTTCACATGGTTTCTCACTTAATTTCTGAAAGATTTACCTCACATGACTCGTGGAGCCCTATGTATTTCAGTTTTATGCAAATTTTGTTTGCAAACAGGCTGTACGGTTTATGTTTTTTGTAATTAAAACATCCTTGATGGTAATTTCCTTTTACAGTTTAGCTAAGACCCCAGTGTATTTCTATTTCCATATCTGGAGACAGCTGAAGGATAGTTTTCTAGACCTAACCTCAAACGGAAAATAGAAACTTCCACAACAAATATATCAATTTGTTTTAATTTTAAGCACTACGCTAATATCATTAGTGTGCGATAAATTAAAACGACATTTTCGAAAAATTCAAACATAACTGATATTAAGCTCGATCATTTGAAAAGCTATCTCACACAAAAATGCCACAAACTAACCTCAAAACAACTGCAACCCGGTAAGAATTTAAGAGGCAAAGAGAACAAGGAGGCAAAATGCCTTCTCTATTGTTGTTGGAATAATGGGCATTCAAGTTGAGTTGGTACTGAGGCATTTTTGGTCGTTACCAATTCGCAAATGAAAATTGCATTTAAAGTTGGTATACATACATCACCGAAGCATTTGTATATGTATGCATACAACACCGAAGCATTTCAAAACTACATACAACACCGAAGCATTTCAAAACTAGTGATACTAGTGGCGTGCTTCCCTAAATTATTTATTTTTCGAACAAAATCAATAACTTTTAATTAAAAAAAAATCCAACGAGTGTTCGAATTCACGGCCGATGTGTTAACACCGTTTTGTTACACGGTACCTGTTCGGTCTCTATGAACACATTAGTAAATGTTGCATTGGAATATAAAAAACAGCGTTCAATCATATGATGATGTTACATTTAAATAATATTAATACTTCAAATTATTTAAAGACCAGTGCAAGCACATGTGCCAGTATTTTCTGCTTAATACTTTTTGTTTTATTCCCACAAAAAAACAAAGAGAATGCAAAGCAACAGACACATGTCCATATATACATTGTTATGTTCGTACATACGCTACACAAGCTCACACAATTTTCGTTGCTCTCTTGCATTTTAAAATATACGTATAACCATGAGATTATTCTATTTGCTCTGAGAGTGCTCCGCACCCACCCAACAATTCGTTGCCGCGATTGTAACAGATTGTATAATGAACCTCTTATAGGAGTGTCTCAGTAAGAATGAACTTTGTCATTTTGAAACAAACACATGTATTTTTTGAGATCGTTGTGATTTTTTTATTGGATGCTAAAGAAGACATGTTCCGCTTAAGTATGGAATGAAATGTAAGTGAAATGGCCCCCACGGCTTTGATGACAGGTCATTACGTTTTTCATCAAAGTTTACATGACTTTTTCACAGAGATGTGGCTGTATCTCGCCGATGACGCGTTGGACCTCGGATTTGAACTCAGGAATTTTTACTGGTTTATTCGCATAAACCTGAAATTTTACAAAACCCCAAAGACAGAAATCGCACGGCGTTAAATCGCATGATCATGGCGGCCAGTTGACATCAACATTTCTTGAGAAAATTTGTTTTGGAACTCGTTGCTGCAATAGACCGATTGTTCCATGCGCGGTGTGGCAGGTGGCGCCATCTTGTTGAAACCACATGTCGTCCATATCCATGCCGTCCAGTTGGGGCCACAAGAACTCTCTTATTATATTTCTGTAACGAATGCCGTTCACAGTCACTGCATTGTCGGTCTCGTCTTCAAAAAAGTAAACGTGACCAAAATCCGAACCAAACAGTTGCTCGTTGTGGGTGCATTTGTTAGTGATGGATTGCATGAGGATTTTCTGAGCCCCAAATTCGACAAATTTCTGTATTCACGAAGCCATGACTCCTTTTGAAAAATTTGCATTGTCTTACCTTTGCTTCATTACCCAGTGAACGAATTGCCGGCGCTTTCCATGGTTTGCTGGTTTGAGCTTCTGAGTAAGTTGAATTTTGTACTCATGAAGGTGGAGGTCACTTGTCAGAATTCGCTGCGTAGTGCTTCGTGAAATTCTCGTTGACACATGCTGGAAAAAAACGGCCTCTGTAACACATTCTTCCAAACATATTCTGCAGGAACCATGTATATATTTGGAACACGCTTCAAACATTTGTATGTTTGCAAGTCCCAAACTCAGGTGTATTTACATGCAAACAGTAGCATTTTTACTGATAAATATGTATGCTTTATGCCAAGCATCCATATACTTACGAGGAAGCATAAATGTGTTTCCCCCAAACCTCCATATACTTACTTGAAAACATATGCGTATTTTCTCCCAAACATAATAATATTTAGAAACGAATTATTCTTTCTTTCTTTATTTATTATTATTAAAACAAATAAATAATACAACATATTAAAGTATTTAAAATGACCCTTTTTACATTTACTTGCAGAATGTATTACTTTTTTTATGAAATGAGAATCTGCTTCTCTTTTGCTTCTCCTTTCTTTGTTGTCACTCACGTTTTTGTTTTCAGAAGGTTTCAACTATTCCTTGGTTATCACTACGCGTTGGTACACAAACAATATTCTTATATACAACTCTAGTTCATGGAAGACAAGCGTGTATTAATTACATACTTGTGTTTTTTTGTTATATTTCATAAATGGGTCGCCTTTCCGATTTTTTCAGTAGAGGCTCGGGCAGAAAAAGGGATTAACATTGTTGCCCTTCCTAGTTTCTTTCCTCAAAATCGTTTCTCACTGTAGTAGCACACATAAATATTTGCGAAACTCATAAACAAAAACCAAAGCAACATCACAAACCATTTAAACGTCCGAGCGTTTTTTATTCTTTTATCACTGATCAAGCGCTCTTGATATCTTCTGTCCGATGAACCATTGACGACTGAATACGTGAAATTAAAACGCAATACATCAGCCGAAATAAGAAAAACTGACTTCATCTACAATTCTCACGCACATTCAGGAATATTTATTAATCATCCACTGAGAGAAGAATGCAAAAATACAGATACACACTTGCAAGATATACAGACTCGTTGCCCTCCTGTATTCTCTTGCTCTAGAGAGAGCATAAACACATGCATCAAACACGGCTGTATTTATATTACAAGCACAAATATATTTGGGTCGCAAAAAAAATATGTTATAACATATTAATCATTGTGCCTCAAACATGTAATGTTGAATAGCAAACACAATGCGTCTGGGCACAAGCATATTATATTTGCGGCAAGCTCCAAACACATACTATATTTGCATCCAAACAACAGAAATCTACAGATTTTTCAGCGTGAAGCATTAATATTTTCAAGAGACCGACCGGTACGTTATCACACAGGAGTCTTATTGTCCATAACCGATCCAACCACTTTTCGAATGGTTGATACATTAGGTGCACTTTCTCGACAGAAAATTCTTCGAAGTTTGCGAGTGGTCTCAGCATAACTTTGCAAATTTCTGTAATAAGTTTTCACAATTATATCGCGTTGTTCTTTCGTAAAGCGCTCCATTTTAAATAATGGGAACAAACATATGTGTCAGCTGTCAAATTTCGGAGTTGCCACTTGCACAAAAAAAATTACGCTAAATTTAAAAAGTGCAATCTTAATATGAGTCTATTCAAATATTTAAAGATTTTTTTTAAAATAGCAGAATGAATTTAAGAATAGGAATTAAATAAACTTTTCAAAATATTTGCTTTCAATCGTCATAGTTTAAATTTCAAACTCAATACGATTTTCATGCATACATACAAATCTCTTTCGAGGTTGTATTTCTATGATTTCGAAATTTATATGAGTTTACTCTGAATTTAAACAAAATTTTTAAATTTTATATTAGACACGAGTTCCAATTTGAAACATTATTTAAGTTTAAATTTAACATTTAAACCTTATAAACAAATTTCATTGTAGGTTTCCAAAACGTCACTAGAGTTTGCGACAAAATCACTAGAGGTTGTCGCAACTGCATTTGATGTTGGTGCAAACGAATTTAGAGGATGTTACAACCGAATGCTTTGCTGACAATTTAGTTTTCTAAATTATCGTAAAGAATTGCAAAGTAGGAATTAATGCAGTTTAATTGGGGAAATCTTTATGGAACCAAATTAACTGCACACTGATAAATATAAGACGTTTAGGGTAAACTCTATAATTAAAAATTTTCTTAATAAAGGCAAAAAAGTTCTTGTTAAAACCGTGGCAGCAACAGTCCTTCATTCTTTTAATTTTTAAAAGTAAAAGTTTTTCATACTTATAGAATTCAAAATACATATCATGTTTGTGACAGTTGGTGGTGCAATGAATGATTAGTGTGCGCCGCTCTTTTACATGAGAACGTGGGTTCGATCCATGCTGAGACCACCTTAAATTTCATTCGACGATGATCACCTCGGTTAGTGATGTCAACACTATCGAGAACTTAACCATGAAAAAAGTTCGGAAACGGTGTAAAACTGTAGGTCCTAATAAGTGTGTGTAAAACTAGAAAGCGCACAGCTCACTGATTGTGAGAAGCTCTCCTCTATCCCTTCATGGGATGTAATGGGAAACTATTTATATATGTACATTAGGGCGGGTCAAATTGTATGGAACGATTTTTTTTGATGAAGCGTATAGCAAAAACGTAATCTATAGGTGATTCTGAGAAATTTTGCTCAAGAGACCATAGCCCTAAGTCGGATTTGGAGCCCCCCAAAAGGTATTTTTATCACCTTTCAGAATCTGTATTGATACCTGTAGAATAAGTTCATTTTAGGCTATTTTTCGACAAAAAATTCCTAATATCTCTACTAAAAATAAAACAAACTATTGGTGTCAATACAGATTCTGAAAGGTGATAAAAATACCTTTCCAACAAGCCCACATTGCGAGCTATGGTCTCTTGAGCAAAATTTCTCAAAATCACCTATCGATTACGTTTTTGCTATACGCTTCATCAAAAAAAAATTAACCCGCCCTAATGTACATACTTTGCTACTTTCTCTATTGAACGCTGGATTTCCCAGTTACGGACATAATGATTTTTGAATTATATTTCCATAGTGTGAAGGTTTTGGAATCACATATATATCGAAACGAATATGATGTGTACAGTTCCCAGATGCTTAAATGAGTTACCTTGAGTCTGCTTACTTTATAGTTTGTAGAGTATGTAGAGTGTCTTGGAATAATAATTCCGATTTTTCTCTTGACTGCACGGCCAATGACGATCCAGTTCAGTTAGGTATTCCTGAACTCAGGTTATCTAAAATGTTTTATAGCAGCAGCTTCTATTAAAGCTTATAGATAACCTGAGTTCAGAAGGAATTTTCGTTGTAGCAAGAATTCAATCTGTTGTTCAAAATATCTGATACTGTACTGATTATATAGAATGACCTCGCGAGTGAAATTTTCAATAATGAAATTTATTTTAATGCATTTTTAAATGACAGTTCCCAATTACGTACGCATTTGAAAAAAATGTGTAAAGTTTTTACAACATTTGTTGTGTAATTTGGGGCAGGTCTAATAAATAAAACGTAAACCTTCGTCGCATAACATTTAAACATTCTGTCGCACTTATTAAGTCTGTTTATATTTCAAAACTCTACTGGAAAAAAAGCAAAACTTTTAACAATTGTGACTCATAGACATTTGTTTTTCATAATTAACGAAAGTTAGAAATATGAATACATTTGCTTATATCGGAATATTTAAAATATGCGCTAAAGTATGGACGGTATGTCAAGTTTCACATTCCATATGTAACTCCTTAAAATATTCATATAATTAGTTTAAACTTTAAAAATATTCACAACAACATATGGTGGATACCTTGGAAGCTGATTGCATATTTAGTCTGATTCTGCAATAATGAGTCAAACGAGGACTTTGTAAGGATTGGTAAATAGTTACGGTAACTCATCTAACAATCCCGATGGCCATTTGATCGCATAACATGAAATATTTTATATTGGCAGAGAGTCAAATGTAAACGGATCTTCCACTACCATTCCCAAATAAAATTTACACAAAAAAAAACCATTTCATTTAAAAATATCCATTGAAATTTGAAAATTCGATTTGAAATTAAAAATATTAATCCCGATTTAAAACCATCAATTGAAACTTAAAATACATCAATTTCTATTTAAAGAACATCAATTGTAATTTATAGCATATTAGTTGAAAATTAAAATACATCAGTTGAAGATTCTTGTAAATTTCTGGTGTAATATTTGAATTTCAATTAATGTATTTTAAACTTCAAACGCAATTTTTAAATTTCAATTGATTTTTTTAATTTCAATTGGAAATGGGGTACTTATGATCCTACTATCTTTGCCTCCGATGCATCCGATACGTATTAGTGATGCACATAATTGAGGAACACATGCGGAAGAACCGGTTCTTTACAAGAACGGACCAGACCGGGGCTTACAAGAACAGAGAGGTGGGCCAAAATGAACCGAGAACGGTTCTTTTAGGGCCAAACTAAACTCACAGAAAAATTCGGTTGAGACAGCCGAATTAGCCGTAACCGAATTAAGAGGTTGTCGCAACCGAATTAGAGGTTGGCACAACCTCATCAGAGTTTGACACAACCTCATCAGAGGTAGACACAACCTCAACAGAGGTTGACACAACTTCATTAGAGGTTGACACAACATCATTAGAGGTTGACTCAACCTCATTAGAGGTTGTCACAGCCGAAGTAGAGGTTGACACAACCTCATTAGAGGTTGTCACAGCCGAATTAGAGGTTGTCACAGCCGAATTAGAGGTTGTTACAACCAAATTTAGATTCTGTCATAAATGAATTATTAAAGTTTTGATGATTTATTTTCTTGTATTTTTATAAATGAATTAAAAAGCGAGAAAATAAAGTCATATATATGGAGTAATCTATATAAGTAGAATAATACATTTCATTTACATGCCTCTTCCAACGTTCATTGAAGTCCCGGCCGTCATGGGACACCGCAGCCCTTTTGTATCCAGGCTACCGCATATATATGTTGATGCTGTTGATATCTGCTTAAATAACATCTGCAAAATAAGACGGTTTAATACAAAATATATTTTACTTACGTTTTTAAAATAATATTTGATTACAAAATTTTAAACGTCAGATTTTAATTACATAGAATTATGTTGTGATAACCGAATTGAAAATGAATTCGGTTGTACCTACAGAATTCATGAGAAATCCGGTTACAGCAACCGAATTGACGCCAAATTCGGTCGTTGCAACAGAATTAAGGCTAGATTCGGATATTGCGATCGAATTGAACCAAATTCGATAGTTACAACCGAATTGATGTCAAATTCTGTTACTACAACCGAATTGAGGTTGGTTAAGGCCAGATTCGGTTACTTCAACCGAATTAGGTACCAATTAAATTGAAATTCGGTTGTTTCAACCGAAATTTTAAAAAATTTAGTTGCCTGAGGGAATATAATTGAATATTCAGTTGTCACAACCGAACCAATTATGAAACGAGGTTGCTTCAACCGAATTTCGGTTGTGGAGACTATATTCGGTCATAACAACCTCAATCCGGTCGTGACAACCTCAATTCGGTTGTGGTAACCTCAATTCGGTGGTAACAGGCGAATTTACGGTTGCTACGACCTCTTTTCAAACAATTAGTTCTCTGAGTGTACGGGCTCAATACAACCGAAAACGATTCCAGAAAGACTGAAAACGGTTCTTGATAAACAGGACTCGTGTCCAAACGGAACCAAAAGTGCTAACCCTTCTGAGAGGGTACCAATATTTGTATTTGTGTCAAACTGAATATTCTTATAATAAGATATTTCACTAAAGTCTCTTTGGGACTGCAATTTTCTGAGAACCGAAACCGGTCCAAATACCAGGTTCTTCTCGGAACCGGACCCGACAGAAAATATATATTTTTATCAAATTGTAAATTCTTATAATAAAATATTTCACTTAAGCCTCTTTGGGACAGCAATTTGCTGAGAACCGTAACCGGAACACGACAAAACCGGTTCCAAAAATGAATCGCACATCACTAGTACGTGTGCAACTGCACCTGTTGTTACCCCTGTTTCTCTCATTGTTTCATTCATTGTTAGCATACATGGGGCAATTTAATTATATGACAATTATAATTTGTAGTTTAATTTGAATTAAATTTCGAAATGCAAATTCAAAAAAATTGCAATACCATGGACAATTGTACTTATTTTCGAAGCATTTCCTTCATATCTGGCAATTTTGGTTTCCAAATATTTTATACAGTCCTGGGTTCGAACCCGGCTCTGGCCACCTTAAAATTTCTTTCGGAGGCGGTCACCTCGCATAGTGACGGCGACACTATCGAGTATCTAGCCATGAAAAAGCTTCTCAAATTACCGTTCGGAATCGGTGTAAAACTGTAGGTCCCAATCAGAGAGTGAAAACTGGAAAGCGCACAGCGCAGTGATTGTGAGATGTTCTCCCCAGACCCTTCATGGGATGTAATGGGAAAACATTTATTTTTTTTGAGGCAATACCTATCAAAGCCACAAACCTCTACATATAAAAATCTTTAAAAACAGAATTGCCAGCAGTCAAACAAATTGAAAACAATCAAATTTGAAAACAATGCCGGAGGAAATGCAAATGCAAAATATTTTAATTGCCATTACGAACAATGGTAATTCTTTTGCATTTGCATTAGATAAAGTAATGAAAATTAAAATCCAATGCAAATTAAAAAAAAACCATGTGTGATTGTTAGGAATCACAACGGTCGTCATTGTATGTCAATACTGACAACCACTTCCACCTAAGCTAATGTCTGCCAAAATTGACTACAAACAATCTGATGTTATTAATATTTTATTTGAAATACACCTTATGGCCTTTTCACCGATTTCGAAGAAATGGTTAAGGGAAGGAAAGCCAATGGCCAGAATTCGTTTCCTTCATTTTGCTCAGAGTTTCAGTATAGCCCTGTTGGAAATTTTGTCTTGAAGATATTGTCAGTAGGTGATGACAATTTATATAAGACATCTTCTAGACATGACACTAGTTTTGACTAAGGTGACATAAATTGGGAAGGGGCTGACAATCTATTTAAGACCGCCCTATTGATTTGTCAGCACTTTGTCATGGGTAACTCTTACTAAGACCGATGCTGAATATCGATTGCGGATGCCCTCATCATTTGCCAACTGCGAGTCATGTGGGTGGATTTTCCAATTTTTCAAAAAAATTACAGCAGACAGTTGTCCGAGGCCTTCGGCCGCGGACTGTCCCTGCAGGCTGTGTCAGAGACACGGCCATTAAGTTTAACGTAGAATACGCCATCCGATAAGACAGAAACCATATATAACAATAAATGATAAATAATATAAGCAAATGAATTTATTGTTATATATGTTTTCTGTCTTATCGGATGGCGTATTCTACGTTAAACTTAATGGCCGTGTCTCTGACACAGCCTGCAGGGACAGTCCGTGGCCGAAGGCCTCGGACAACTGTCTGCTGTAATTTTTATATTTACCAACGGCATTTGATTCAAGTTCGTTTAAAAAAAAAATAATATGTTCAATTTTTTTAAACTTAATTTAATTTATGTATTTTAATGTATGTATTTTAAGTGGCCGTCGGTGGTGCAATGGCTAGTGTGCGCGGCTCTTGTACATGAGAACGTGGGTTCGATCCCTGCTCAAACCACCTTACATTTCTTTCGACGACGGTCACCTCGCTTAGTGATGGCGACACTATCGAGTACTTAGCCATGAAAATGCTTCTCAAAATACCGTTCGGAACCGGTGTAAAACTGTAGGTCCCAATCAGTGAGTGTAAAACTAGAAAGCGCACATCTCACTGATTGTGAGAAGCTCTCCCCAATCCCTTCATGGGATGTTATGGGACACCATTTTTTTTTTATTTTAATTAATATTTTTATTGAAATAAGTTCTGCGAATGTTGAGAGGGCCGCCCTAATATTAAAAAAGGTTTACCTTATCGAGTCTTCGCATTAGCATTCGAGCGTTGTGTGAAAGCTTTACGCTTTACAATTCAAAATTAATGTTACAACAGCTTTATTGAAGCTTTCGCAAAAAAGTTTTATTACGTTAGCTTACTGTTTGTTTCACTTTTTACTAGATACATGTTGCCAAGCAACATTAGCTTGCTGCTCGTTTCACTTTTTACTAGATACATGTTCCTAAGCAATGTTGAGCAACCAAAAACACTCAACCAAACACCACACATATGTTTGAGTGCATGTGTTTAAACAATTTTCATTTGAGAAATTATAATACTAGAAATATATCAACCAATATGAAATGTATATCAAACGAAAGATAACATCTTCATTTACCTACAAAAAAAATTTTAAAAAAATTCATCTAGCCGTTTCCTCAAATTCAATGAAATAAAGATTACAACAATAAAAACCTGACATGACTCCTCATACCGTAAGGTAAGACGTATTCTACGTCAAAACTTCAAACTGGCAAATTTATATTTATTTGTAGTTACGAAATATTTGCCATACGTTTTCTGAATTTATATCAAAATATTTGAAATTCGTTAGAAGAATATTCTAATTTTCAGAGCATTATAATTATGTATGTATGTCTCACGTTTTGTTATCTTATCTTTCAAATTTTATTTAATATCGGGCAACAGAACATATACATAGACATATGAGTATGCACATAAGTATACATGAATTCCAATAAATTAGTACATACAAGATGACCCGAAACACCATATTTAAAGACGTCTTGAGTAACCCACTGATGAATGGTTACTCAAGGCGGCATAAAGTGGTTGACAAACTGTGAAAAATTCCTGCTGACTTTTGATCAAATGTATGAAAATTTCAGGAGATGTTATGCCGTTTTTTTTGGATTGTAAAGAAGACATGGTCCGTATAAAATATACGTCAAATGGCCCCCACGGCTCCTATGAGAGGCCATTACTCCTTTCATGAAACTTTCCATGACTTTTTACAGATTTAACCTCAGAAATTGTTTCAGATTCATACGCATAACCCTGAGATTTCACAAAACCCCTGAAAAAGATATTGCACGGCGTTAAATCGCACGATCTTGGTGGCCAGTTGGCATCACAATTTCTTGAGATAATTTGTTCAGGAAATCGTAGCTGCAATAAATCGATTGTTTCATGAGCGGTGTGGCAGGTGGCACCGTATTGCCGAAACCACATGTCGTACAGACCCAGGTCGTCAAGTTGGGGCAACAAGAACTTCGTTATCATGTTCCTGTAACGAGTGTCATTTACAGTCACTGCAATTTCGGCTTCATCTTCAAAAAAAAAAAGCGTAAGGACCACTCACGCCGCCTGACCAAAATCCGCGTCAGACAGTTGCTCGTCATTCACATGGAAATGTGCGTCATCGGAGGAGATAACTTTTTTTGACAAATTGGCATGGTCTTCACTTTGCTCCATTATCCATTGAACGAATTGCCGGCGCTTTCAATGGTCTGTTGGTTTGAGCTCCCGAGTAGTAAGCTGGATTTTGTACGCATTTACGTTTTGTCGTGAAATTTTACGTTTTTGTGTACGATGCCGAGATGATGTTTTCGGTATTTCGGCGACACTCTCGTTTACAGCAAAAATTTTTTCAAGAGACCGACCGGTACGTTGACGTACAGTAGTCTCAATATCCATAACCGGCACAGTTTCTTAAAATTTTTTTTACCTCTCTTCGACGGAAAATTCTTCGAAGTTTGCAAACGGTATAAGCATAACTTTCCAATATTTTTTTTAATAAATTTTCACAATTATAGTGTGTAGTTCTGTCGTAAAGCGCCCCATTTTTAATAATCGGAATTAACATATGTAAAAGCTGCCAAATTACAGAGTTGCCACTTCCACAAAAAAAAATTACACTAAAAGGCTGTTTCTCCATCTCGAACGAAAGCTATAGTTCGTGTTCTAGATAAAAGAAAGTTGATTTGGGTTTCACAATCTTGTCGTTTCAAGTCGAATGAAAACATTAAATTCTTCCTTATAAATTTTGGGTTCTCTATTTCGAATGTGCTGTCACTTACGAACAAACATGAGGTCAGGCGAAAGAAAATTTCGACTTAGAGAATCCGAATTTGAGTCGAATGTGAGTGACTGATTTTCGTTCGCTTAGCTTTTCGTTCGAGATAGAGAAACAGGCTGTAAATTTAAAAAGTGCAATCTTACTAATGGCCGGTTTTTAAATGGGTAGTTAACTATCGGAATACTTTTGTCAAAAATGTGTAAAAAACTGTGTTGCCGCAACAATTTGACGATCTAGGCTCAAACTATGTGTACAAATACACAAATCAGTAACATATATTTTATGCAATCTTACATTTCTCATTTTGACAGTCGGTAATGCGATTGTCAAAATCATATGGGTCTGACACAAGTTAACCAACCAACAATGGGTCATCATTGTTAACCATTGACGCAAATACAAAATTCGATGTTTAACCACAATTTAACTAAGAAACGAAGATCACCACTGACAGGAAAACTGGTCATAAGACACCCTTTACTTTATAATGGCCATTCTGTATATTCGAAGATTTAATTGTCAATGGAAGAGTAAGAGCGATTGGTGTACGTAAGATTTGGAGTATTTTCAAGTAGTACCACCTCAACGGAGGTAACAGTCCTGACTTCTACAAAAAGTTGTTCATGCTTCTTTTAAAAAAAATTCAAATTATTTAGAAATATAAGAATTATTTATGAAAACCCTTATTTAACACAAGGACAACTAAGTATCTCTTTTAAACTGTGGGCGGAAACAACATCATATTAAAAAAAGAGAATATTCTTTAATTGTTTGAAATTAAGCAACATTTATTTAAACGAATTTTTACACAGAGAGAGTTTAAAAAATATAAGTTTTTCGAGATTTTAAGTTTTGGGATATAAAATTACGTTATATGGTTTCAAGTCAATCGTTACTAAATTTTTAATAACAATTTTACAAACAAAAAGGATATATTTTTCTATCACTATCATGATCCTTTATGATGCTACGTGTAGACGTGAACCCTGTCACTATTTATACACTTCAATGAAATAAATTGCCAAGTTCCTGTCCCATTTTACTCAAATCCTGGTTTAATTTTTCCATGTCTCTATTAAGATTCGTCTCAAAATGTGACATTTCCTTGTTGAATTTTACGGCATCAAAATCCTTTGATACAAATGAATTGTATAAATTTGACACGCTGATAATACCATTGCGAGATGCTTGAATATGAACTTTAACGTTCGCATTGGCATCAATAGTTTCCTTAGTCACCGTATTCTTCAACACCTGATTGGTAGATGAATAACAAGTATTTGAGCGCACTAACACAGTAGCATTTTGGGGGTCCTTCTCTTTGGAAACAATACAACGGTCTGTATTCGCAGGGCATTCGATTTTGTCGCACACAAATTTAGCTAAAAAAATTTAATATTAACATGATTCATTTAATTATTGAACTTTTGTATAATTAAAAATCCAGTGATATCTTACTGTCAGAGACGTCAATTTTGATATCTCCTATCATGGAGACAGATCTACCGTATATCCCTGCCAAGAGGCATAAGAATCCAATTGCGAAGACTAAAAATGTTTGACGCATTTTGAAAATATAATTGCTGACAACGTTGATAACGATCGTGTATTTCACACAAAATTCTCCACTATACTGAATGGTGGTTTTCACTTTGCGAACTAAATTTAAAGGCTGGCAATAAAAGATGTACAAACAGACTGCTATTGTTGTGTTTTTCTAAATTTATTTGCGTTTATGGCTCATTATTTTGCTAATAAACAAAAAGCCACATACATACACATGTATGCATCTATACAGAATAGAAAAAAAAAACTTTTGTTGTCTGTCGAGCTTTCGAGAAATGGTTGATGAGGGGTTCCCCAGTGAACACGAGCTTAAAATATTTTTCCGTCAAAGATAACACGTAGTATGTTCTATGATTTTGCAGTTGAGCCAACAGTTCTTATGTGTGTTTAGTACATTTCATTTCAACACAAAGAAGGTTTGTTTGATATAGTCTGACTCAACTAAAAGCGCATGACAAATTTCATGAGATTTTTCTAGATCTTTCATAGATTTCATAGATTGAACATTCTATATCTACTAATAACAATTTAAACGTGTAACCACCAACCACTTCTTAAAACTTAAAAATCGTAAAGACGATCTGCGTTTAATTCTTGTATTCGAGTGATAGCCATATTGTTGAAGCTTTTGTGTAATAACGAATTCTCATTGCATTTAAAGTTTATGTTGCATATAGCGTAATGAAATTTGCAAAGCATTCATTGCCACAGGAGTGCCACAGGGCTCCTTTCTTGGGCCAATATTGTACAATCTATTTATTTCTGACATCCCCCTTCCTCCAAATGGGAACCTGCTCGTCCTATATGCGGACGATATACTTGTTGCCTCTGCCGGTGTTAGAGCGAAATCCGTGAATGCACGCCTAAATGAATACCGAGCTCCCCTTGATAATTATTTCCGAAGATGGGGCATTCGCCTGAATGTGGATAAATCTAAGGGAATAATTTTCAAGGGAAAGCGCAGATACCTATATAGGAATTGCAGGGGCTTTGTTCCAACCCTTAAGGTTAGGAACGCCCCCATTGAGACGGTCGCCACCTTGCGGTATTTAGTTAGGCGTGGTATTCACGGAAGACTTCCAATTTTACAGGCACTTCGACTTCGTCCTCGGTAGAGTGGCGCGAATTTTCAGCGCATACGCCAGGATACTCCGCCCTAGAAGTGGATTGAGTGGCGAGGTTAAACTCTTGATATACCGCCAGATTATAAGGTCACTGCTGGCGTAGCGTCTCTGCGTTTGTAGCGTCTCTGTTGAAAAACCCTTTATTACAACTTTTAAAGTATTGTTCTGATTATTTTGGAATGTACTAGACATTTGTAGAGGACAAGTCAGAATTTTAGAATATTGTATTTAGAAGGACCCTGTGTGAACAGCGTTGGTACTACAAAGTGCTCTTGCAACTTTCAAAGCCTGGTAATTTACAGCTATAAACCTATTTCAAAGACTTTTTACTTTTAAAATTCAAGTATGCAAGACAAACAAAGAAATCACATGAGACACGATGTTCTCTTCACTATATATGTATATTATGTACAGGGTGGAGCGCGGTAATTTGCTATATTGCACTGCAGGCTGTGGGGGCACTGTTGGTCGAACAGAGTGGTGAGGGTGCGTGGCGTATAGTGGCTGACGGGAGAATTGTATTCGTCTGGCTTTGAGTTGTCGTCATGCATTGGACACGTGAGGAGAGGTCATTTTGGGTTGGAGCGTATTTTTCAAATGCGCACTCGATGATTGTAGTGCAGCGTGCTTTTCGTTTACGAAGTGTAAACAAACAAAATATGAGGTACTGGAGAGAAACAGACCCCAGAGAACTTCACCAGAGACCTCTGCATTTGGACCGCGTCACTGTGTGGTGCGCCATATCACGAGTAGGCATCATTGGCCCTTACTTTTTCCAGGATAACCGTCTTGCCGTAACTGTGAACTCCGAACGCTTCTTGACTATGATACAGGATTTTTTTCAGCCGGCTCTTGAGGCAATGCAATTAGAGGTTAAATGGTTCCAACATGATGGCGCCACTGCACACACAGCGAGGGATACCATGAATTGTCTGAGGCAAATGTGATGTGAACTGGCCGGCTCGCTCACCAGACTTAGCCCCATGCGATTTTTTCCTTTGGGGTTACCTGAAGTCCTAATTAAATTAATTAACCTAATTAAAAATATTGAGGCTAAAATTGGCAGAATACGAGTCGACATGCTTGTTGGATTTCATGAAAACTTCAGAAAAGTATGCAGCAGTGTGTGGAGAGCGAAGGTCGACATTTGCCAGATACACTATTTAAAACCATGTAATTTAAAAATTCTCTTTGTGTTCAATTTAAATAAAATATAAACAAAATTTTTCTAAGGTTCATAATTTTTTTATTTCATTCCCAAATAAGCAAATTGCCGCCCTCCACCCTGTACTAGTTAGTTCCAACACGCCTAAGGCGCCCGTTGTAAAATACGATAATTTCAATAGATCTTTAAGAAAGATAATTTTTGTAAAATGATAAACTTTTTTTGCAAAATTTTTTCTATAGAATGTATTTAAAAAAAAAGGCTGTTTTTAGGTCCTTTTGGTAAGAATATGTAAATAATATATTTTCCCGAAAAGGTCCACTTTTAAAGAGAGGTACTTCTTTTATTAAAATCAATTTTTTTTACCTAAAAGCTATTTTTAAGAAGAAGTACTTTCTGTAAGAAAAAGAAAGATTATGTATTTGTTTTTACAAAGATGCGCTTTCATAGAAAAAGTACTTTTTAATAGTCATTGATCTTGAACCGAGCAATTATTAAAAACATAACAACTGAAAGATCAAATAATATAAACTCAAACGGATATAAATTTGAAGACGGTACACTCCAAACGCCAATCTCATGGCAATCGTTGTATCTTTTTTGAAACAACAACATCTATGCAATGGCTTTCGATCAAAGCATGCATAGGAAAGAAGTGTTGTGAATATTGATGGTTATGGCAAAGTATTGTTGTGGATGTTTTCGCACAAGTAGGAGTTTAGACAATTCTCGCTTACTTGGGATTTGTTTATCCCTATAATGGGTGCTGATATACCTAAATACTTGTGGAGAAGGAAGCTGATGATATGCCTTGGTGGGCATTGAAATATCTATATTCCCAACCATCCACCATATGATCAATTTCGGACATTTCTTTTTAATATTTCTATTAAAAAGCACTTTTTATAGAAAAAGTACTATTTAATAGTTATTGATCTTGAACCGAACAATTATTAAAAACATAACAACCGAAAGATCGAATAATATAAACTCAAACAGATGTACTCTTTTTAAGAACAGGTGCTGTATAAAAAAGTGGTACTCTTTTTAGAAAAAGGTTATTTTTTTAAGAAAATGTATTTATTTTCAGAAAGGCTACTTATCTCAAGAAAAGAAAAGATAAAGTATTATTTTATTTTTAAGAAAAGGTACTTTTAACAGAAAAAATTTTTGTAAGAAAAGGTATTCTTTTTAGGAGAAGGTGTTTTTTTTACGAAAAGCGTGTTTTTTTAAGAAATGGTAATTTTTTTTAGAATTGGTAATTTTTTCAAGCACAGGGAAATTTTTAAGGGTAGGTACCTAATCCAAGAAAAGTTATTTTGTTTCGCAAAAAAGGAAAGGTAGTTTTTTAAGAAAAGGCAATTCGCTGTAAGAAATTTACTTTTTTAAGAAAAGGTACTTATTTAGAAAAAATACTTTTTTTAAGAAAATATACTTGTTGTTAGAAAATTTACTTTTTAAGCGAAGGTACTTCTTTAAGATAATGTATTTTTTTTTAAGAAAAGGTCCTTTGCTCACGAATATGAACAGGAATTTATTTTGAGAAAATTTTAATTTTTTAAGAAAAGGCACTTATTTAAGAATATGTCCTTTTTTATATAAAAGTACATTGTTTTTTAAGAAAAGGAATTTTATTTCAAATAAAAGGCTATAAAAGCAATTGTAATAAAATGCAATATCTGTTTGCCAGTCTTGCACTTTGGCTTTTCTAACTTTACGTTTTATTGGGTTCAAAACTACAATATATACTAAGTATTAGTTACAGGCTCCACCTAGAAAACTTCCCATTAGACATGAAGTTTGCCAACATATGTTAGTCTAAAACCAAAGTCAAACCACAGCAAAAATAAACAATATAGTTGATAATAGTGGGTTGTAGGATAAAAGTGTTGAAATAAAGGTTATATAGTTTGTTTTCATGTAGTTGTGATATTATTGCCGTGTATTTTCCAATCGGACACACTGTGCACCGGTATAAATCTATCGAAAACACATATCTGTTGCCACACTCGAAATAAAAGATGCATATAATTTTATTATTCAAGCTCAAGACCATCTATATCTCCATAAATAGAAATATAGTTTTTTAAAAAGAAGATGTTTTGCAAATGCATCCTCATGATTCCTTTCAAACCATATGGTATTTCAGATCTAGCCACAAATCTTCATCAGCGGTTGTTTGGAATGCTGCTTTTGAAAAATTCATCAAACTAAATGCAAAAGAAAACTCATCTCAATTGAGAATTCTCCACTATGCCAGTGTTCGAATAATATCGCAGGCAAAATACACAAGAAAACATTTGCAAACAACTTCTTTCCATCTCCAGTGAACCATCGGTTCCCATTAGAAATGATTTTTGTTGTTGTCAAGAAGACAACACAATGTTTGCAGGCAATTGTTATTGCCTGTTGTTTCGTCGTGATGAACGTATCATCATGAATGATTTTTATTTATTCGGCCTTTTTATTGGTACTTGTTTTTCTTTTATTATTCAGCTTGAGCTTGATGAATGTGGTATATATTGTTAATGAAAAAGTGCATGCAGTTTTTCGTAAAATAAAAATGACTCAGTAAAATAATGAATAATATTTCATTAAACCATACTTTTGCGAAAAATCAGCATTAAATATATATGTAATACCTTATCTTTTTCGAAAACTATTCATTAGATAAAAACAACAACCATAAGTACAAGGTGATCCAAATGCAAGAATATTTTTAAAATTTAAATAAAATGAATCAAAGTTAATTTCATTGGGCATATTAGGTACTACATTGCTCAATGCAATGGCCAAAGAAATGACGACTTTTATACTTCAGCGGATCCTGCCGGTGGTTGCGCAAATTGTTTGTAAGAACCAGGCGGGTTTCAGGCCTGGTCGTTCGGGTATTAGACACATGTACACTCTCCGTATAATTATAGGGCAATCAGTTGTACTGCACTCGCCTCTGTATCTAGTTTTCGTCGACTTCGGACAGCCGTTTGATTGTATACACCGCAACACACAATGCGGTCCACCTTGACCAAAAGGGATACCGGACAAGATACTTGGACTTAGTTACTTGGACTTGGACGACATGTGGTTTCCACAGGACGGTTCCACAACCACACACAGCACACTTTACAATCGATTTATTGAAGAGGAAGTTTGGTGAGGGTTTTATCTTAAGAAATGGACCAGTCAATTGGCCGCCTCGTTCGTGGGATTTAACGCCTCCAGACGTTTTTCTTTGGGGCTACGTCAAATCATTGGTCTATGCCAACAGGCCGACGACGTTGGAAGAACTCAGCGCCAACATTGATCTAGCGGATTGATTGATTGAAATAGCGGCCGTTACGGCAGAAATGTGTGACCGAGTCATCGAATCAAATCGACCGCTGCCGACGTGGCCGTATGAACGAAGTCGTGTTCCATTCATAAATGTTGTGATTGTGTTTCAAGTCGATCATAAAGATTTGGAAATGGTTTGCGTTTTATTTAAAAAAAAGTTTTCAAGCCCTTACTGGAAAACCCTTTACCACTTGGAGATTGACGAAGCTGACAGTGAAGAAGGTTCAAACATTTATCAGTCGTTGTCTGAGACAAATTATCCCTATCTATCGACACAAGAAAATTTCTAATGAAGTACTCTGGAAACGTACATGTACCAGTCCAATTGAATTTGATATAAGTGGAAGAAAATGGATTTGGATCGGCCTTATTCTTCGGCGCCCAACAACAGATGCACTCGAATGGAATGAAGTGTTGAAGGTAAAGAATACCACCCAATAAATGCAAATGGTGCCTGGAGAAGGAATACAAACAAAACTTTTCTATCATGGAACCAAATTAAATCACTTGCCAGAGGCAGAAATCGACGAAGATAATTTGTTGACACCACACCCTATGTACTTTGTGAATCGTTTATGTAGACTGTGTATTGTAATATTGTTTTATATGCGAATATACTGTTTAAATAAATAAAGGACATAAATATATATATACACATTTATGCCAAAAAAAAAATGATTTGAGACTGCAAGGATTTATATTCCTAAACCCAAGATGGGTTAAAATGGGAAGCTTAACTTTATGTAATTATATATTACATATACGATTTTACTAAAACGCAATTTTAATATCGATTATTCTTGAAATTGAAAAAAAAATCAATTTCGATAATTTTAAGACTTGCTTACTTCATTGGACATTGGACCAGAGAAGTACTGCACGCTGAAAAGGCTGTGCTTTTTCATGTTTGGATGCAAATACAACGTCTGCTTGAGCTGGTCGCAAATATAGTATACTTGTGTCCAACCATATAATATTTGCGATTCAACATTAACCGTTTGAGACAAAATGATTAATATGTTATAATATATGTGCTTGTGATCCAAATTCAGCTTTGCTTGCGATGCAAATACAGCTGTGCTTCGTGCACTGTTTATTTAATTTTTTTTGTCGTTATTCTCTATCGAGAGCAAAATAATAAAACCCGGACAAAGAGAGATTGTTCTCAGCCTCAGTTAATGTTATTGCAAGTGTATGACTGTATTTTTGCATCATTTTTTCATTCAGTTTTTCATAAATATTCCCGAATGCGCGTGTAAATGAATTGAGTATTTCGAATGTTGACTGTTGCGTTTTAGTTTAATGCATTCAGTCGTCAGTCGTTCGTTTGGGAGGGAACACATGAATGTTTCGACGTAAGAACATGGATGTTGGAGATGAAACACGCATATGGTTCCACTTAAAATTATTCATATTTACAAGTAAACATGCTAATGTTTGCATTTAAATATAAGTGAGTTTAGGACCTGTAAATACATATATGAATAAACATATACATAATTGCTGCAGAATGTGCTTGAGAGAATATGGTACAGAGTCTGTTTTTTTAGCGTGTGCTGAAACCGAACTGTTTCTATACTGATAACCTCTAATATTTTGCTATACAAAGGCAATCAAAAATTCTGAGAAAACAGTCAGAACGTGTGCAAAACTATTGTTAAAACTTTGACAAACAAAGGTCGGTCGGATTTATTTAAGTTGTTTTCTTTCCAGCTATATAACCTTCAAATTACTTAGGACAACGTCACAATGTAACCTCTTAATATTGTATTGCGTTACCTGGTGAAAGTGTGTATGCAAATGCAGAAGATTCTATAATTATTCATGATATTTACTGTATTCGCTTATACCGCACTACTTTTTTATATTCGATGACTTTATAAAAAACTAACTGCGCAATATAACAATGTGAGTCATTAGAGCTAATATTGCTTTAACTTGTATCTTCAAAAGCATCTTGGATTTTATTTGTGTTTACAAACGCCATCTAGTGTGTCAGTAAAGATAGTTGATCAGTAACACATACATATATTTAGCTTGAACCACAACCATATGAAAAATCCCATTCACAATAGTGTGTATAATAGTGTAGTCAACGAAACTACTGGTGTTATTTCCATTATACGATGGCATAACCCATTAACCCTGCTGTTAGATTAGGACCATTTGGTCCAAATTTTTTCTGTTTTCCCTTGTAACTTTGGAACGGTGATATATACTGACTAAATTTTTCTGCTAATGGGGTCTTTTAATAAAACAATGTTATGTGCGAAAATTAAATTTTCTAACTTTATTCAGGACTGAGAAAAATACAAAATGACGAATCTTAGATTAGAGGACCATTTGGTCAATAGTACATTTTTTCATTACCAAGCGAATGTAAATTCATGTCAAATATTTAGAAGATGTTTTTGATATGTCAAATACTTGCTTTAGAAATTATTGAACCAAAATAGTTACAAAGGATAAGATAAAATTATTATTTTGGATGAAAATTCCAGTATGGACCAAATGGTCCCTCAATCTAAGATTCGTAAGTTTTTTCATTACCAAGCGAATGTAAATTCATGTCAAATATTTAGAAGATGTTTTTGATATGTCAAATACTTGCTTTAGAAATTTTTGAACCAAAATAGTTACAAAGAATAAGATAAAATTATTATTTTGGATGAAAATTCCAGTATGGACCAAATGGTCCCTCAATCTAAGATTCGTAAGTTTTTTCATTACCAAGCGAATGTAAATTCATGTCAAATATTTAGAAGATGTTTTTGATATGTCAAATACTTGCTTTAGAAATTTTTGAACCAAAATAGTTACAAAGAATAAGATAAAATTATTATTTTGGATGAAAATTGCAGTATGGACCAAATGGTCCCTCAATCTAAGATTCGTAAGTTTTTTCTAATCTAACAGCAGGGTTAACATATGGCGTAACTGCTTGTGTCCTCATAAAAGTCCTACAGAAAAAATTCCTGCAAAAATCTGAGCTTCTGTAGAAGCAGGTTTGTTAGGGGGAAATTGTCAATCACCGCTACCTGCTCCCTTGCCGAAGACATGATTTTAATATGTTGAGTTCCCATTAAATTGCGATAGTTTATGGCAAAAAAGTCGCATCATTCATAGCAGAGTTAAAGTGCAGAATTCAGGGATTACTATAAGCGCATCTTTGTAACATATTTTAAATTATGAATGCATGCTTTCCAAAGCTAAGTTAGTAATATCCCCAAGTCGTGGGACGTGGCCTTAAATCCTCCACAGGATAAATACCAAACTTATCAACTTCAAAGCAACGCTCTATTACCATTGCACCACCGACTGTGACAAAAATATCAATAAATTCAATTTGATACCAACTCTATCCTTTAATTGTTCCCGAATATTTTATTCATTTCAATCGTAAAGATTTCTTCTATTCAACGGGAACAATCCTCCTTTTAACTTAACTCAGCAAAAATCAACAAATACTTTTCGTTGTACCAAATGGGACAAATATAAATATAAAATATTGAAAAGAAATCTCAGATAATAAAATAGAATATTCGCAATCCTAAAATCAATATCTTCTCCGAGTGTCTTTTAAGTGATTTCATGCTTTACCAATTCCGTTCTTCAATTAAAAGAAACCCATAGCGATTCCAATCATATGGCTTTTGTCATAGATTATTTGGTTTACAGTTGGCAATTTGATACTTTCCAATTCTATTTCTGAGTGTTTTTTACTACTTCTCCTTTTGTAGAATGTTTAAGAATACAAAAAAAATAAAGAAAAAGAAGGGCCATTTGGGGGGGGGGAGGGTTTCACTGCCTGAGGTGCCACAAATACAATGGTGTTAATCGATTTTAACACTTGTTTTCATTGTGAACTTAATCAACTCTAAGAAAATGGATTTTGAAATCATTGGATAAAATTGTGGGTAACTACCAACTTGCAATACACCCTATACACAAAGGTTTAATAAGTAAAGGGTGGGCTATGTAATATTCGGGCCCCTCGCTATTTCAAAGCAGATAGCCAAATTGACATTTATGATGTAACAGATCATTAGTTACAGGGAAGCAATTTACAAAATGGTTAACTTTACCCCTGAAGAAAATTGGGAAATATTAAAAAACTTTCTTCCAAAGACTTCTTAGTATTCAGCTCTAACTTTAAGAAATCTACGAAATAAACGCGATAGAAATAGAGCGCCATCAACGCAGTTTGGGGATGAATTTTTACAGCGAGTTCGTGAATCCGGGTCCTTATTTAACAAACCAACTCCTGTACGTGCTTGTCCAGTGCGTTCTGTGGAAAATATTGCCGCTGTTGTTGAAAGTGTGCTCGAACAACCATCAACATCAACTCGCTACCGTTCGCAGCAATTGAATATTTCTCGCAATTATTTGCATAAAGTCCTCAGTATTAGTCGATGGCCGTCGGTGGTGCAGTGGTTAGTGTGCGCTGCTCTTATAGTACATGTGAACGTGGCTTCGATCCCCGCTCAACCCACCTTACATTTCTTACGACGACGGTCACCCAACTGATGGTGATGAATCTTCTCAAAATACCGTTCAGAATCCGTGTAAAGATGTAGGCCCTAATCAGTGACTGTAATAACGGGCCGTCGGTGGTGCAGTGGTTAGTGTTAGTGTGCGCTGCTCTTATAGTACATGTGAACGTGGCTTCGATCCCCGCTCAACCCACCTTACATTTCTTACGACGACGGTCACCCAACTTAGTGATGGTGATGAAGCTGCTCAAAATACCGTTCAGAATCCGTGTAAAGATGTAGGCCCTAATCAGTGACTGTAATAACGGGGTTTTCAATAAGAGCGCTACAAAAGTTTTATTAAATAAAACAAAACCGGTTGTAGATACCAATGAAGTTCTTTATTCCTGTGAAAGTACTTTCGATGCCATTATGTATGGAACTCGATTTCTTTTGCATGGCCACCACGGGCACGCTTGCAGAAGTCCAGACGCTGAACCCAATTTTCGACGGTTTTCAAGCATAAATCGGCCGATACTGCTGCAATTTCACGTTCGATATTCGTACGAAGTTCATCAATCGTCGCTGGCTTGTTGGCATAGACCATAGACTTGACGTAGCCCCACAGGAAATAATCTAACGGCGTCAAATCGCACGACCGAGGCGGCCAATCGACTGGGCCATTTCGTGAGATAACACATTCACCAAACTTGGTTTCCAATAAATTGATTGTGGCATTCGCTGTGTGGCTTGTGGCGCCGTCCTGTTGGAACCACATGTCCTCCAAGTCCATATTATCCAATTGGGGCCAAAAATTTTCGGTTATCATTGAACGGTAGCGATTCGCATTCACAGTAATGTGCCGGTCTTGATCATCACGGAAGAAGTACGGCCCAATGACGCCGCCGGCCCATAAACCGCAACAAACCGTAATTTTTTCGGGATGCAATGATGACTCATGGATTGTGTGTGAATTGCTGTCTGACCAATAACGCATATTTTGCTTATTGCCGAAGCCATTCAGCCAGAAATGAGCCTCATCGCTGAAGATGATTTTCCGATGAAAATCCGAATCATTTTCAAGATGTTGCTCAGCATAATTCACGAACATTCGACGCTTATGGTGGTCAAGCGGCTTCAGTTCTTGCGTCAATTTGATCTTGTAAGGATGTAGGCCAAGATCTTTTCGCAAAATTCGCCACAACGACGTCACAGAGATGCCCAACGCTTGAGAACGACGTGTGAGAGACACATTTGGGCTTTCTTGAACTGAAGCCACAGCGGCAACAATATTCTCGACACTACAGGCACTTCTTTGTCTCACTGGCACGGGAAAATTTTGTGCTGTGCCAGTGGATTCAAATTGTTGATCTGGTAGGACGATTATGACGACCATAAATTGGACGTAGCGCTCTTAAAGTTGAGGCCACTGACTCCAAATTTCGGTAGTAAATTTTAGTAATTTCGTCTGGTTGTTGGCTCGTATATCTTTCCATGATGAAATGGAAAACCTTACTGAAGAGAAATGTCAAAAGAGCGGGAAAAAATTTGGCGTCGTTTGCTGTCCCTATCGATATACTATTGTACCGTCTCTGTTGAAAAACCCTTTACTAGAAGGCGCACAGCTTACTGATTGTGAGAAGCTCTCCCCAATCCCTTCATGGGGTGAAATGGAACCCATTATTATTATAAGTCCAATTATTCCAAGAACTGAAGCCTCGTGACCACCCGATGCTTTTTCGCTTCGCTAAATGTGCTGAATTGAAGGTGAGCATTTTTACAGAAAAAAATGACTAGGTGGTAAAATATTTTCCAACCTTGATGAAGTGGAGTCTGCGGTTGATGGCAATTTTAAGGAGTATGACAGTACTTGCTTTAAACAGGGTATCGTAGCTATTGAATATCGCTGGAAAAAGTATATCGAGCTGAAGGGAGATTATGTTGGAAACTAAAGAAAATTTTTCGCCACTTTTTTGTATCTTCTTTGTTAAGTCGGCTAGTTTTGGGACCGTCTCGCAAGTCCGTTTTTTAGACGTTGGAATATTCTAAAGCTGATGACCGGCTGAACATGAGATATTTGCTGGAATAGTTGTATTATTTAAAACTAAAGAAGACAATGTCTCTTAACTATGAAATAAGTGACAATAAAGTAGTACATCGCAATAAAAATTTCAAAAACAAAATATCTAAACATTTATGGGCAGAATTGTGCTAAAATATGACGGGAATAATAAAGGATGTATGAAAAAGGTACATACAAATTGTACATAGATACTATTTTTTCACGAAATCATATATATTTTGAGATATTAAACTAAACTAATAAAAACGTATCCGTTTTATTATTAACAAATATAATTATTAACAAATATAAATTAAAAAATGTAAGAAAATAATAAAATAAAGTATAGTATATATTGTTAAATTTTTTCGAAGTGCCCTTTGTCAGCGTTGCTCTCTATATCTTTATAAAGGGTGTCCCTAAATTTACGCAACATTTAAATTTGCTGCTATCGACGTAGAAAAGAGTTGGCAACCCTAAAAAAACCAGCTGACAGTTCAGGGTTAATAAAAATGGCAAATTACACGATAGAACAGTGCGTCTTCATTATTGAACAATATTTCAAAAGTAATGAAAGTTTTGCGGTCGCAATTTCTGGTGCTCTGGTGTTACTGGTGTTCGATGTCGCGACATGATAACACAGTTTTTTTTTTGCCGAAATTGAATGAAATTGATGTGATGTGGCCAATATTTGGTTTCAACAAGACGGTGCCACATGTCATACAGCTCGTGAAACTCTTCAATTACTGCAAGAGACATTTCCAGGTCGATTTCTCCATTTGGTGACCAGAACTGGCCCCCCAAGATCGTGTGATCTAACACCATTAGATTTTTTTTATGGGGGTTTTTAAAATCACAGGTCTATGTTAACAAGCCCACAACCACTCGTGCTTTAAAGGAGGAGATTCGTCGCTGCATCAACGAAATTCGACCAGATTTAAGCAGAAAAGTCATGGAAAATTTGGACAAAAGAATATGTATGTGTATGGAAAGCCGTGGAGGCAATTTTCCACATGTTTTATTCCATAAATAACCCTATCGTATGTACTTTACGATTCAATAAAAATATTTCCATAAGAAGAATAAAAACTTTATTTTCTATTCAATTCAAATGTTGCGTGGATTTTGGGACACCCTTTATAATATATTTCTACTGCACGTGTGTTTGTGACTGAACTCCTCCTAAACTTCCGGACCGATTTGAATAAATAAATGAAAAATAAATTTGTATGCGTTTGGTGGTGCCCTGGGTGGTTTAGATTTACTATTCGGTCCAATTGGACAAAGGGGCGTGGTACCTCCCATACAAACCACAAATTAAAAATCCATTATTTCTGCTCCTGCTAGCGGTATTTGAACAAAATTTGCAGGACAACGTCTGCCGGGTCAGCTAGTCATTGATAAAACTATATTATCTTTAAACTACAATGATGAATGGTACCTTTTATTCATTGAGGACACAGCTTAAGACTCTACAATTATGCATACTTTTACTATTAGTTGATGATCTTGACTTTTGCTCGTTTGAATACATAGCCACCACAACTCGATATCCAGCCGAATCTACAAACATCTCGTAGATCCCCATCTATTTATAGTTTCTTCTTCAATGTTCGTTGTGTACTACCGAAAGTTCAGCAACCATTTGCAGTTACTAACTTTCTATTTCCACCCTATATATCGATATGTTTCTAATGAAAATCTAGAACTGTAAATAGAACCTTTACGAAATTGGAGCAAAAACAATTCTAACTTCAGTGAATATTTCCGCGTTGTTTGCATTAGAATAACGGTTCTTCTATAATATTTAATTTTTGTCGTTTAAGGAATTATTGCGGTTAGGGCTAGATATCGATATATTTGTCCGCATTTCTTTAATTTTAAGCTCTCTAATCTGGCAAATGCTCATTAACACTCAAATATTGGTTTAACATACCGCACTTGTCCGTTGGTATTCAAATGATTCGGCACAAATATATAAAATATTTATACCTACAATATTTCTATAAATAGTCTTATGAATACATGAACAACACACCTTTCACTGAAACCCCTTTGTTGAATCGTGTGTACCCAACAATATGTCCACATTGAAAACACCGACCTCTGTAACATATTTTCTCAAACACATTCTGCAGGCACTATGTATATTTTTGGAACAGACTGATTTATATTTCAGTGCAAACATAAGCATGTTTACTTACAAACATAGTCATTTTAATTTCAAACACGCATGCTTGAACGAAGAACCATATGCGTGTTTCATTCCGAACATCCATATACTTACGTAGACGCATTCGTTACTTTCCTCCCAAACCCCCATATACCTACGTGGAAGTATGTGAATATTTCCTCCCAAACACGGGATTACATACACGGAATCATATGGGTATTTCCTCCCAAACATAATAATATTTAGAAGCAAATAATTTTTTGTCTTCAATATACATACACTCCGCTTCACTTGAATAGGTAATACATTTTTTATAGAAAGAAAGGCCTATAACTTTAGTTTTACCTGTGACAAAAAGTACCTGTTAGTTTTGTTTGAAAGGCCATTTAAATCTGAATTAATAACGGGAAGAAGAAGAAGAATTTGCTCTTGACGTTTGGTTAAAATAAAAATTTTCTACATTCTCATAGAAAAAACTGAATTTATTTTGCATCATTTGAATAGGTAAATTAGTTTTACCATCCTTGTTATCACAAGTGTGAGTTAAAAAGGACAATGTTTTTACTGTTAGGATTAATTTGAATATTAATCTTTAAATTTTAGCTGCTGTTGATTCAATATGGGACGTGCAACCGCATTAAGTTTAACCGAAAAAGCGAAAATTGAAGCTTTCGCAATCCAGGGTCTTTCCGGATATGCAATTGCACAAAAACTTGGCAGAAGCTGGAACGTTGTCTACAATTTTTTGCGCGACCCAACATTTCACCGGAAAAATATGAAAGGAAGGCGAAAAAGAGCTACAACAGAAGCTGATAGAAGGTTGATTCTAAGAGTGGCGTCCAATTCAAGTGACAGTGCGAAGAAAATCCGAGCAAAAAGTGGTGTAAACGCTAGTGTTTCAACTGTGAGAAGAGTCCTGAATAGTTCAAAACATTTAGTCCTTAAGAAACTCCAAAAGAAGCTACCACTCAATGAACAAAGAAATGAGGCAGGTTTGGATTTTTGTCGAGAGCACATGTCTTGGAAGAACGAATGGAAGAAAGTGGTGTTGTCTGATGAAAAGAAATTTAATTTTGATGGCCCTGATGGGTTCAACTATTATTTTCACGATTTAAGAAAAGAGGACCTTTTTTTGTGTCGCCTTCATAGCCGTAAAGGGGGTGTGATGGTCTGGGTTAAATAAGTTTTTATGGAACTATTGAACTCGAGTTTCAGACGGCAAAAATGACCTCAGCTTCCTATAAGCAGACTTTGGAAAAATGGAAAATGCTATGGCCTAATGTCAGTTCTGTTTTGACATTTGTGTAGTAAACACATGCGAAATACACGTTAATAAACAATGTTACGCTTCACTGCTCCAGAACGCGGAATATTGCTGACTATTTATTTGACCAATAATCGGTCGGTGACTTTGGCACAACGTGAATTTCGTCGCAGATTTCCTGGCCGTCCAACGCCTACTGGTGAAACACTGCGACGTTTAGCCGCTCGCCTCTAAGAGACTGGCACAACACGAGATTCTGCCACGCGTGGCAGATCCCGGAGTAGCCGTTCTGCAGAGAATATTGCTGCTGTAGCCGAGGATGTCATGGAAGCGCCGTCGACATCGACCAGACGACGTGCCACGCAAATGGGTATCAGTCGACGGTAGCTACCCATTATTTTCCCCATACCCTGTGGGTATTGGGTAAACGTTCATTACACATTCCCCACGACGATGTGTATGAGTTACTCATGGGGGGTAAACACGAACTCTGTTTCCAGGTCTCTAAACGCTTAAATTGTTGTTAAATTTCTTTAAATATTCACATATGGTCCTCCGCTCCGATTTTCTCACTAAAGGCACGGACAGACAAACGGCTTCTCGGAAAGCAAAGCCCCAAAGCAAAGCGCAGGGGCTCACATTTTTCTATGTAATTTTATCTTAATAAATTATAAATATAAAAAAGAACAGTTTAACCGCATAACCATTATTTATTATTTTTCCACTCACCACATATATATTCTACAAATATAAGTTTTCCCTAACCTCAGGTACGTATGCATGAAATTCGTTCCTTTAGTGATGATTTCTGAATGTAGTGCTATATTTCAGCTTAAATTTCAAGTTGGGTGTCCCCGAAACAAAATCCTGCGTACGGTACTGCCCAAAATACTTCCTTAATCTACCAAACGCATTTGCTATCGTCTATCCATGATTCAACACTGATGTAAGAAGTACTCATTTCATCTGCAATTTACAGGCGCATTCAAGGTTTTGTATGAATCACTGACTGAAAGAATAACACAAAGATACACTTACTATTTATTATGACTGTGAATAAACTCTCATTGTGTCTCTTTTTCTCTCTTGCTCTCGCCAGAGACTAAATAGCACAATAAACACGTCTGTATTTGTATCCGAAACATAGATGGATTTGTATCCGAAACACAGATATATTTGGGTCACTAACACTGCTGGTGACTGGTATGAAAACTGCTAAACCAATTTAAAGTAGAAAGAAATATATAAGATACTTATTTCCCCGAATGAAAATCCTGCGTAGGGTACTGTCCAACATATTTACTCAATCAACCAAATGCATTTGCTATCCTCTATGCACGATTGAACATTGACCACTGATGTAAGAATTACTCATTTCATCTGCAATTTACAGGCACATTCAGGATTTTTTTATTAATAACTGACTGAAAGAATAACACAAAGATACACTTACAATTTATTATGAGTGTGAATAGACCCTCATTGTGTGTCTTTTATTCTCTTGCTCTCGCCAGAGACTAAATAGCACAATAAACACAGATGTATTTGTATCCGAAACACAGATGTATTTGGGGCACAAACACTTCTGGTGACTGGTATAAAACTGCTAAAACAATTTAAAGTAGAAAGAAATATATAAGATACTTTATATATAATTATATTAGAAATTTTAAACAGCTCTCTATTCTAATTAGTCCAAAAGTAGTTCACCGCGGAATAAAAAAACCGACTATTGTTCGTTGGCTTTATAATGTCTCAGCATCAAAACCTATTTCCCTATACAGGAATATTTTTGGTAAGATTTCCCATCCACAATTACATATCAAACCCTTAGTTTGAAAGACCCTTTTTGCCACAGCGATAATGTAGGGTGTGAAAAAGGTCAAACCACACATATTCACATTTGGAGTACAAAAAAACCCTAATCACAATATCCCCCCAAAGAAAGGAAAGGTTTACATTCCTGTACATTAAGCTCTGCAGTAACTTTTTAAGGATATTGAATTACATGTACATGTACATAAACACACATATGCCAAATACAGCCGCATATACCAACAAATACATGCAAAATTAATGTGTTCATTTAGTAGAAATCTGATACGCACAGCCGCAAAACCCAAGAAAAGCAATAAAGGAATGAAAGTCAATTGGCCATAGTGGTTCGCATGAGGGGGTTTTTACGTGCTCCAGCAGAGGAGCGTAGTGTAGGTCGATGCTAATGATTTTAAGCAAGAAATTGGAGTGGTATTTTTGTTACAAATTTTAAGCTTCAAATAAATAAAAATCAAGAAAAAAACTCATTAAGAATGCATTTTTCGAAATGTCTTCAGCAAGGTCTACCCAGAGTCGAATTTTTTTTCATACATTTTTAAATACGTTCTAAGTTCTCAACCAAAACAAGCACTTGTATCAGTTGAGGATACGCGTAAAAGTATATTCCTCTCTCGTCGGTGGTACAATGGTTAGTGAGCGCGGGTATTGTACATGAAAACGTGGGTTCGATCCCTGCTCAGACCACCTTACGCTTCTTACGACGACGGTCACCTCGCTTAGTGATGGCGACACTATCGAGTATTTAGCCATGAAAAAGCTTCTCAAAAATACCATTTGGAACCGGTATAAACCTGTAGTCTAGGCCGTTTCACATTTTCGCGAATTCAAAAAACACACTCGGATTTCGATTTTTGGGGCATTTCTGAGCTTAGAACCTATTTTTTCGAATTTTTTGGATTTAAACAAAAAACTGTCGCCGGAGCCAATTTCGATTTCATGTCTGTTTCGTGGAGTTTTGAATTTAGACTTTCACTTAAAAAATCATAACTTTTAAGAGGCTCAATATTCAATAAATAAAACATGCTGAAATTCTGACTTTCAAGAGCACGAATTAGCACATACTGGTGCAACTGAACTAGTTGATATTTTTCCTGAATAGTACTATCCATTTTTAACATTTTTGCCCTTTACACTACCCAAAAATTCGCTACATAGAGTTTTCTATGATTTTTCAAACAAAAATCGAATTTTAAAAAATATTAAAACATTGAGAATTCACAAGTTGATATTATTTTCGTTGGATATTGCATAAGGTAACAAGCGCTCCAAAAAACAAGTGTCGAATGACGCAAAGAATTGTTGAGTAAATTCGATTGCGCTGCTTTGGATGACTTATATTAGATTGTGACAGGAAACGAATCAGATGATATGTTAGCTGTTGGTGGCAGTCGTTGGACAAATCACTTTGAGTTTTTAATTTATTGTGATACCACGAGCTATCGAAATTGAGTGTTAGTTCGAACGGAGAACCATTTCGTTTGATCCAAGAAGTCCAAAATCCTGTCAAAGCTTATGTGAGTTTAGTTATTCTCCCAAGTGGTTACATAAATAAGAATCCATAGTAGAAATCTTCCCACCGACTAGTGGTGCTCAAGATCATATACGGTGATGAATGATTTTTGTATCTCCTTCATCGTTACAGCTTCTACAGAAGTTTCTTGCCTTGACCTTTAGTCTCGCGCCATGGCCAACAATCACACAGTGTCCCATCAAGTATTAGTACATTGGGCCTGGGTAGATACAGAAGGTTCTCGAATCCTCATTTATCCATTATAGCCCGGCATTGTTTTCCACGTAGCAAATCTATGCACCACATTCACCTCATCAGGATCATTCATTATAAACAAATTAAACAACTTTTATTTTAATACTATAATGCTACAACCCACTATTATCAACTGTATTGTTAACATTTGCTTTGGTTTGTGTCTAGACTAACGGTTTTGCTCATAGTGAAAGAAATTAACTAGATGTTCCACATATGTTGAGAAATTTATTGTTTAATGGAAAGTTTTGTCGGTGGAGCCTGTAACTAATATTTAGTATATATTGTAGTTTTGAACCCAATAAAGAGTAAATTTAGAAAAGCCAAAGTGAATGAAGTTTAAAAAAGAAAATTTTCTTAAATAAGTACCATTTCTTAAAAAATTAAATTTTCTCCAAAAAAAATATATATTACCGTTAATACTTAACTAAAACTTTCAATTGTTATAAACTAAATCTTACCGCTTATATTTAAATATAACTTTGAATTGCTAAAAAACTAAAACTTTAAATTGCTAAAATAGCAATATGTAACTCTTACCAAGTTTAACCCGATTAAGGGTTAAACATAACACATTGTGAATTGTAGAAATAACAACGTAAAACCAGAGAAATGTTAAATGCAAACCTGAAATTGTACACACCAGAAGAGCAAAACTTCTCTTTCAAAACAGCTCTACCACGGTGATCATCATTTTTCTTAGAGCCACTTAATAAACCCGCTACTTACCCTAAACACTTTGGTTTATATTTACTCCCCTTTTTTATTTCTTTCCCGCAACGTTAATCTCAAATAATTTTTCATTTTATAGAAATTAGAAATTACCAGCTAATTTGTTTAGAAGAGAAAATCCCGCGAAAACACTCCACTCTACTGTACGTTGAACGCTAGGTTTTGAGTTCCAGTACAATTCGCTACCACAACCGCATCCATCAGAACTGTGCCAAACCCACAACCGACGTAAATTAAGAATATTCACATATTCTTAAACAAAGTACCTTTGATTTTTCTTACATTTTCTTACAAAAAGTACATTTTCTTAAAAAAAGAATTTCTTGTAAATAAGTACCTTTTCCTAAGTAGGTACATTTTCTTACAAACAAAATAACTTTCCTTGAGATAAGTAGCTACTCTTAAATATGTACCTATTCTTGAACAAATTACCAATTCTAAAAAAAATTTAGAACTTTCTTAAAATAACACTTTTTTCAAAAAAAAAAAATTCTTTCTCTTTCTCTTATAAAAAACATTTTCTTACTAAACTCCCTTTTCTTAAAAGTACCTTTTCTTTTCTTGTTTATTCTTTTCTAGAGATAAACAGCCTCCCTGAAAATAAGTACATTTTCTTAAAAAATAAGCTTTTCCTAAAAAGAGTACGACTTCTTTAAAAAGTACCTGTTCTTAAACAAAGTACTTCTTTGTAAAAAAAAAATTCATACTCTTATAGCTTTTTCTTACAGAAAGTACTTCTTCTAAAAAATAGTACCTTTTCTTCAAATAAAACATTAGCTTTTAATAAAACAAGTACCTCGCTTTAAATTATTTGTATAAAAAAAATTTTTTCTTAAAAAAAGTTTATCATTTTGCAAAAAGTACATTTTTATACCCTCACCCATAGGATGGGGGTATATATCATTTAATACTTCAAAAAATGTAACACTTAGAAGGAGCCATATTAGACCCTTAGTATCTTTGGACGAAATTCGTTTTAGGACTTTTAAGACGTTTGAGCCATGTCCGTCTGTCTGTCTGGCTGGCTGGCTGTTCAACACGATAACTGCAATAAATCTTTACAGATCACAGTGAAATTTTGTCAGTGACTATTATTTGTCAATATTGAGTTTGGAATTGAAAATAGGCGTTTTGACCACCCCCTTTTTGGTAGCTCCCATACAAATCGACACATTTAGCACAAAATCATATTTCTTTCAAACCTTTCTTCTGGAAGACGTGATTAGCTGCAACTCCCACACCGGTTAATAGTATTTAAATTCCTACTTAACTGGACGAAATGGGCGAGATTGTCACGCCCATTCTGGTACCTCCCATACAAAACAGGGGTTTCGTCCAGGTTGTGAATCCGATATATCGCGTGAAACACTTCCGACCTTAATGAAATTAGGTATAAGGCTTCACGCAATCAAACGCTAATCACCGATTAATACAAGGGTTAATTTGCCACGCCTATTATGGTACCTCCCATACAAAAGTTGTTTGGCCGTCTGGTTGTTCGGCTCGAGAAGTCCCCCAAAACCAAACCAATCTTTATGAACGTTTATACTAGTCAGTATTTAGCCAAAAAAAGCTCTCCTATAGAAAATGAGCTGTTTTTCCACACCCATTCTGGTACCTGCCATATAAAAGTTGGGCGGATGACCGGTTGATCCACACCATAATTGTCATAAACAACAACCGATCTTAATAAAATTCGGTACTGGGCAATATATTGCTAAAAGCTAATGTGTAACTAATAACTGACTATTGTGCCACGCCCAGTTTCGTACCTCCCATACAAAAGTTGGGCGTATTTCCGGTTTGCCGACACGACATCTCCAATAAATCGTAACCGATCTTAATAAAATTTGGTACTGATCAAAATTTTGGCAACAACTTGCTATGCCCATTTTTGTACCTCGCATATAAATATTCGGAGGGAAACTAACTAATTTGGGTCTTCAGTAATATTTAGCGCAATGTCGTCAATCTGCTGTTGAATATGGACACTTTTGAGTATGGGCGTTTTTTAATAGAACTCCCACGCAATGGATGACTTAGGGTGATGGTATGATTAAGTCGGTTCACCCGACTAAAACTTATGTACCGGTTTTACATATCCATTTAAATTATCGTATTTGTCAATGGGCGCCTTAGGCGTGTTGGAACTAACTACTACATAATATATAGCGAAAGGAACTTCGTTTCAACCGGCTGTGCCAAGACACCTAATGTGTTTTGTTTCACAGTCAAGTACTCGAGAGTGTCGCCATCATTAAGCGAGATGACTGTCGTCGAAAGAAATAAGAGGTGTTCAGAGCAGAGATCGAACTAACGTGCAAGAGCCGCGCACAGTAACGATTTCAGCACCGACGGCCACAGTCTCGACAGTTTATACGCTCCTTAATGGCCCTGGGCACTGGCGCCCATGTGCATTGAACATGGTACTGCTGGTTGATGTCGTTAAAATATCTGAAATTATCAGGTAGTCAACAATAAAGAGACAGCCCTAGTTCCCTAGAGTAGACCCCGAACCCCACCGCTTGCTTTCAATAGAGCCAAACCAGCGTCCTGAGGATGTTGCAGTAGAATGTTTGGCAATGTTTCACCGCAATAAAGCCGAATTTTTGCGTCGATTTATAACCATGGATGAGACATGGGTAAACCACTTCACACCTGAGACAAAGGAACCGTCAAAGCAGTGGATTGGAAAGGAGAATGGTGTCCAAATAATGCGAAGACGGCTCCATCTGCAGGCAAGGTCATGACATCTGTTTTTTGGAATGCACAAGGGAACATTTTTATTGATTATCTTCAGAAAGGAAACACCATCAACTGCGAATATTGCGAATATTCATAGATAAATAAAAAACCATAGATGATTCATTTGCTTAATCACCAGTTTCACCAGAGGGCACATGCTGTTTCCGTACGACCATTTTTCATTCGGATGCGACGAAAAAGCACTGAACAATTATTTTTATTACGATTCTGTTGAAAATAAAATATAAATAATAGAAAAGCATATCTCTTATGATATTTGTTGACAATACAAAAGGCGAAAACGCATACACCCCGCGAAATATATATAAAGGCAAGACCATTTTTTGTTTTTTTCTAAATGTTGTGAAGAATGTTCAAATTTTTATTTTATACTGTATCGGTCCTTTCAAAATTAAATACTCTTCAGCAAAAATATTTTGAATATGACGTCTTCAAGGTGAATCAACAAAAATAAACTTATTACTAGTGCGAAATATTTATAAAGGCAAAAGATTTATTTAAATATTCTAAAAAGTTTCGTAAGATATTTTATCTCCATTATCGCTAATAACTTCTACTAAGCATCTTGGCATTGAGTTTATCATCGAATGAATATGCGCAGGATCAGTTATCTCCATTTTCTGGCATTGCTACTCTTCGATCCTTGACATTCTTCAACTGGAGTCCTGGGTGGTAAACTTGGGTAGGTAAAATAGGCCAGAGGTTCTCGATCGGATAGAGATAAGAACTGAGTGCAGGCCAGTCAACAGTTTGTATTATTTCTGGACTCCAGAAACTTGGGAGTTTTTTTCGACCGATGTACTGTTGCGTTGTCCTGCGGGATGATAAATCCTGGGACACAAATTTCCTCTCCAGAATTAATTAAGTCGACATCCAATAGTCGAATTTAATACTCGGAGTCCATTTTTGTGGAAACGAATCATATTGGAGTGGTTCCTCTATAACTCATACCTGCCCAAACCATAAGGGAGCCTCCGAAAAAATTTCGCCGCTGACGCATAATTTTGGTAAAATCTCTGGAACGCCAATCAGGTCCGAGCTATCAGGTCCATCCAAATTTAATTTTTCCATATGAGAATATAACCGCTCGTCCAAAAATGTGTATATTTCAGCGAATTTCAATCTGGCTAATTCGTGTCTTGGCATGAGACCAAGTTTTGCATACTCTTTACCATATGACAGTTGCAAGTCGCATTTCATTATTTGTTGAACACGACGCAACCCTGCTCCCAAGCTTAATTCAGGAAATAATTTCCTTATCGCCGAAGTTTTCTTTAACTGCAACCCTTTTGATCTCTCTTTAGGCGCTGCCACTGATCAGTGGTGTCCTTCCTGGTCGTTTTGTGTTTCCATATTAGCCACCATATTTTATAAAATTGTCAATGACTCAGCTAGATCTTTTCAATCGCCTCGACATTTCCCGATTGGACAGCCCTTCATCATGATAATCTTAAATGTATCCCTTTTTTTTCGTTAATTAGGCACTTTCCTCCAGGTATTCTTTATAAAAAAAATGTTTTTAATTGGACCTACGTTAATTTTAAAACAATAAAATAACTACCAAATAAAACTCACTTCTGTTTAAATTCCTATATACTACTGTTAGAATTTGGTTTCTTTTTCAAGTTGCCTTTATATTTATTTCGCACCAGAAACAGAAAAAAAAACGTCACCATTCATTTAACTTGTAAAAGAGATCGAATGGTTACATTCTCTGACATAATATACCTAATGACAAATATATTCATTAAAATTCTACACCAAAAACCAAGTGCATTGAGAGTGCCGAGAAAAAATACATATATTGCCTTTATAATTATTTCGCTGGGTGTAGTTATATAGTTTTCTCATTAGTTTCTGTTTCCATGGAAATTTGCCATTTTCCACCACCCCGGCGCCATCTAGAAAATTTCCCATTATTTTCAAATCCACCACTTATATTTCACCATCTATGGTTTTTTATTGTGATGAAGTGATGAAATTGTGGAAAAAGGACGCATGGGGAGAAAAAGAAAGTGTTGTTTCATCAAGACAATGCTCCAGTTCCCACATCGACTATTGCGATGGCCAAAAAAATATTAACTAAGGTTCGAATTAATTCATCATGCATTCGCCAGATTTACTATTTTCTATTTCCAAACTTGAAAATATGGTTCGACGGTAAAAGATTTGGCAACAATGAAGAGGTGGAGTCTGCGGTTGATAGCAATTTTAAGGAGTTTGATGGTTCTTACTACGATATAAACAGGGTAGCGTAGCTATTGAATATCGTTGGAAAAGTGTATGAACCTAAAAAGTGATTCCGTTGAAAATTAAAGAACATTTTTCGCAATTTTTGTGTATCTTCTTTGTTAGGCAGGTAAGTTTTGGGACCGCCCTCGTATCTGTGGGTTCTGAAGCCTCGGAGCTCAAGGAATTTTCGTCACCATATTGTCATAATTTAAAAATAAAAACATAATTTTTATTTTATTTTTTCTAACAACTTTTATACATTTATTTTATTTTCATTTTGTTTAATGTTGTCGTTTATGATTTTCATATTTGTTTATAATTTACACAATAATAGTTTGTTGTTGTTGTTTATTTCTCTGACTTATAAATTACATAAAAACATTTACTCATATTTAAAGATTAATATTTAATTAATATATTAGTTATAGTTATTTGTTATGATTTTATATGATTATTGTATAGTTTATTTTGTATATAGGGATGTTTTCAAATTAAACAGTTATTTACAAATTTAGTTAAATGAGAAACGTTTTCTCTTCTATACAAATGTAAATTTCTTAATATTTAATTCGAAAAATTAACAATTTTTTTTTAATATTTTGTGTGAGTTTTTTTTTTTAAATTATTATTTTATATAAAAATAAATACCTTTGGATTAATAATGAGAATAAAGTTTGTATTGTATTTCTTATAGGGTAATTATGTCTTAACAAGAAGTTTATGCCATTTTATTGTTTTGTTAAATACAATTATGTAGTTGTCTTTCATACATATTTTGGGTAGATTTTACAGAGTTGCAAGTGGTTTAGTGGTAGGTGAACGAGGGAGGAACACTAGTGAACGATAAGAGTTAGAATAAAGACACATTTGTAAAGGATAGAGAGTTGATGATTTGTCAATACAGTCTAGTATTTTAAGGTTCTAAGTAAAATCAGGGATTTCATGCCGAGTGGTAAAACTGACATTGATTTTGGGGCAAAATCCTACTACACGCTGAAAAATAATGGCCACTGCAACATATTGCAGGAACCACGTACATGTTTGCAAGCACTGTTTTCGTGATTTGAAGATATGCTGATTTTTGTTCCTTTATTGTGACAGACACCAGTGTTTTCAGCAGTTTTCAACAAATATATCCATATTTGTGTCATAAATACATATATTATAACGTATTAATCATTGTGTCCCAAACATGTCATATTGAATAGCAAACACAATGTGTTTGGACACAAGTATACTATATTTATACTATATTAAACATTAAAAAAGTGAAAATTTTTCAGCATGTAACCTTAGGGTTCATTTTAAATATTTTAAATTGATTTCCAAGGGTAATTACCAAGCCGAAAATCATATATAAAATTTAAGATCATATTAAAAATTCTAAATATTAAGATTGTATGAACCAAAAATCAATGATGCCAAATCAACTGCAGAAATTTAATTAACAACACTGAAAGGAAAACTTTTATAAACGACTACATTTGTTCGTCACGCCAACGAATAGTTTTTCGAATGTGCGCTTTAATAGAGATTCGTTGCGGCAACGTAAAACATTTCGTTAACTTGAAACGGTTTCAGTCGTTTTTATGGTCAATTGATATGTAATTTTTTTTGGTTTCTTCATAATTTCAAACAATTTTGCGTTTGCATGGTTGGAAAATGACGTGTTACGTTAATTGATTTGGAAGTAACACAGAGTTGCATACTATAATTTCATGCCGGAATTCAATACCAATCATTTTCGTCGCATAAACGATTGTTTCGTTGCACCAAGTCATAAGTCTCGTCAAGTTTAAGTATTTGACAATACACCAAGGTGAATAAATATAATACTTATAAAAGTATGAGATGTTAAATAAAATCTCAAACATTGAAAATATTTTATTATTTTACCCTTTTTCCGTCCGTCAATTATTGTATGTGTTGCAGCAATGGAAATTCAGTTGTTAGATTAACGCCACGCTGCTCTGTCGTATATGACATATTTCGTTGTAGCGACGGCATTGTGCTGGAACACAATTAACAGCGTGGGAGATTGCGAACCAAAAATATTATTATACTGTAACACTAGCGAATGTTGGTACCAAATGAAGAAAGACCCTTACAACTGTTCAGAAGGCTGTCATTTCTATTCATCTGCAAAGAAACAGTTTTTCGGTTTTTGACAAAATAGCGAACGGTCGCGGGTAGGATTCGAACTCACATTCACTGGACGAAGGTTTCGATGTTTATCAACTTTTTTCTGTGGAATTTATTTATCATGTACGCAGGCCTGTAATAACAGAATTAGACCGTAAATTCCCCAATAAACTAACGGCAAGAAACCCCATATTCCGTTGGCCCCTAAGGACTCCTGACCTTACAGCACCTAAGTTTTTCTGGAAGCATTATTACAAACACGATGTTTTCAGAACAAACCTTACAAATTTGTATGATTTAAAACGATCCATTTGAACGATAATTGAGGCGATTTCTGCAGTAACCATCCAGAACAGGGAGTGGAGCTGCAAAGGCCCGATGTCGTCTGCCATTTTTTTTTTTTAAATATGTCCGACGCACATATATTTCCGGTGTACACAACTGGAGATAAGCCATTGATTCTTAGACCACCGGAAGCTCCTACGCCAATTGTTTTTTTTTCGAAATAGAAACAATGGTATTGTTAAATTTTTCTTCCAACTCTTATTTCAACTTATTTCACTTTCCACTTAAGCTACGGATTTTGTGAACATAAAAACTTCGTGCCAATATCAGACGGCGCGCTACCGCCGTGATATTGATGCCCACACACATATTATAACATATTGCGCTTGTGTGTGAATCAGAATAAATCGAAGTTTGATGTACTTTTAAACAATTACGCAGCGTGACCCTTCTCTAACAAATGCTGACCAACAACTGATTTGATTTGCATTGAAAAAATGTACACAAAGTAAAAGCTGACCGCCCACGATCGAAATCACACCAAGAAGCTTATATTATACGTATGTCGGCAGCGCAGAAACAGCATTGTGCTGCCCATCACGCGTGTTATGGAAATTCAAAATTTGGGCATCACTGAGTACTGGGTCTGCAGCCCCTCAATCCAGTAACATATTTTTGGAGAACACCTCAAACGATGCAACGTAAATAATAGTTATCGGTAATTCCCTTAGTTATCGATATACCTGAGGCGGAAGTTTTAAAAATCGATAACTTTTTTTTTTACCAGTTTATTGGACCAAATATTTTTTGTAAATTAAAAAATTCGATAAATTTTTTAAGTTACTGCTTGACCCAGTAATCCTTTGATCTCCCAAGCTTTCGACATCTCCGGGCTTAGGGATCTTCTAATAGGGCGTGGTTCTAATATTGGCTTCGGAATAGTTGACTCGTTTCTTCAAATCTCCTACATTATAAGAGACACATTTTTCTAAATTTGAATTTGTCCGTCTTATTTTGTGCTGTGCTATCGAAATTATAATCGAATCGTAAGGCATCAGATATCGAACTCTCACAAAATGGCCGCCAAAATACAAATATCAAGCCTATTTCAGATTAATTAATTGATTATGCCACCGCCGACGATAATATCATGGTGTCTCCACTCTCTGCTGCATATGCGTCACACCGAGCTCAAAAAAAAACATGGTGTCCCTTAACATCATCAGATATCGAACTCTCACAAAATGGCCGCCAAAATACAAATATCAAGCCTATTTCAGATTAATTAATTGATTATGCCACCGCCGACGATAATATCATGGTGTCTCCACTCTCTGCTGCATATGCGTCACACCGAGCTCAAAAAAAAACATGCTGTCCCTTAACATCCCATGAAGGGATTGGGGAGAGCTTCTCTCAATCAGTGAGATATACGCTTTCTAGTTTTACACCCACTGATTGGGACCTACAATTTTACACCGGTTCCGAACGGTATTTTGAGAAGCATTTTCAAGGCTAAGTACTCGATAGTGTCGCCGTCACTAAGCGAGGTGACCGTCGTAGAAAGAAATGTAAGGTGGTCTGTGCAGGGATCGAACCCACGTTCTCATGTACAAGAGTCGCGCACTCTAGCTATTGCACCACCGGCGGCCAGGAGTCGATCTTGAGGGTCATTTAAATTCCACAAAAATATTGAATAACTACGGTATGTGGAAAACGAGTTATTTCTGCCTAAATTAGATTCTGTTAGTGGTACCATGTTCATGCAACGGAAGCTACCTAAAACTTTTACTCGGCGTCAGTTTTCTTCGAAGCGTTCTATGGGCTTCAAAACATCTGTTCTGTTGTCAAAACTCATGATAGCGTAGCACTAATATTCCCGGCGCTTCATTTTCCAAGTTTACTCAACAAAATTAAGTCGAAACTTTTCTACATTTCTGGAAGTTGTTTTGTATGAGAAAATTAGACATTAGTTTAGACATTTGTTGTGAAAGATTTCGAGGCTTGCGACTTTTCGTTGCTCTTGAGCGTTTATACGAATGCCAATATTAACATGGACGACATGTGGCATAGAGTAATCTCAGAGTAGAGAGAATATTTGGCTCATCTGACGTTTCCTTTCACACTCTTCGTGATGCGGCCGGTGTGATAGAGAGATGTTTGACGAAAAGTGATATACACAAGGTGGAATTACAATAACTTCTTGCTTTCATTTTTCATTCCATTTTGGTGAAAAACTGTGAAATTTAAATGTGTTTTAAACTTTTTTATTGACTGTTATTGTTAGCATACATTTGTGTTGTATTTAACACAATAATTTTAACACACAAAGCGAAATGCCGTTGTTGTTATTTCGTTCGTTGTTTTGAACCTTTGCCTCTATCTGGTATTAGTAAAGCAATTCTTTTCAACATCAAACGTAACCATCACACCAGGCCAAATGTCATAAATTTGGTGGGAGAACTAGTAGATCCACTATAAGTATTAATCTATGACATGTGGTTTCAGCAAGGTGCGGCACGCCATACAGCTCGTGAAATAATTCAATTACAGCATGAGACGCAGCTTCGCTGAAAAGTAGGCCATTTATGCAAAAAAGTTATGGAAGATTTCGAAATAAAAGTGCGTATGTTCCAGCGGAGTCGTGGAGGTCATTTTCCTGATGTGCTATTCCATTCATAACCCTATCCTACATACTTTATGTCTAAAAATAAAATACACTTGAAAAAGCTGTGTTTTCTTTTACTTCAAATCTTGTGCTAAAAATCCTGTAATACTCGAAATCTAAAACAAAGGAAATTCATCCACTGAGTAGCAAATTTTTCGTCAAAAAAGTGGTTAAAATAAAATTTTCAAAATGAATCTGTAAAATAAATCATATTTGCATCTAGAGTTTCCCCAATTTTGAAACCCATTTTGCCACACTTTTTCTTTCCCCGTCTTACAAATGCGCCAGTATCTCAATCTGTTCCCTTGACCCACCACCTCCACCCCCACCACTATGCGTCATATCGTGATTAGTATTATTTTGATTTTCTATCATATCCGAGTTGTCATTATTTTGCGGCGTTATCGTAACAATTGTAACTAAATCATCCTTTTTATCATGCGATGATGATGAGTCCCTTTTCGATATGATACAACTTTTATCCAACTGCAACGTGTTGCGTTTCTCTTCCGATTTCTGTTTATGACTCGAAACAGTATTCGCATTAGTCCCCATAGGCGTTGTCATCGTTGGTACAGATGGCGTTAGGGCCAGTCTCGCCTGCCGTGTCCTCTGTTGCAGCGAATTATATTCCGACAACTGTTCAACACTCAATGGCTCCGGTATATCTTCATTGGCCAAGAGACGCCCGGAAGGCTCAGTTTCTATGCTGCGTTCACTACTGATAGTACCGGGTGTATTATTACGTGAATGATAACTGGGTGGGAAACTGTACTCGGAACCACCAATACTACTTTCAGCCCTTCCGGCAGCACCAATACCATTGGCACCTCGTATGGTAGATGTTAGGGGAGCTCTGTAATGAAACAAATAGATGGGAGTAGATAAATAATTGTATTAGTTGGATTTTATTTTTAATGGAAATTTGCATATTTTATATCAATATGAGGCAAGAATTTCAGGTATCTGTGTTTATTCTAGATATTTATAGATACAACATTTTCCCAACATGTTATGGCATTTTTTAATTTAGTCTGACACCTTTTGCTAATTTGCATATTGATTGATGGTACATACCTATATATATATATATGTATACATGTGTTGTGTCAGATACGATTTGGGTAAACACAACGTGTGTTATCATAACGTTACCTAATGTTTGCATATTTGTACTAGGGGTATGTAAGTCTAATGGTGTTTGGGAAGGGGAAGAGCAAGGAGTGTTTGTCAAATGTTATTAAATGTTTGCCAAGAACTTGATTGAGTGATGATCATATTGTGAATTTTAAATTTCAAATGTTTGCCATACAAATTGACACTTGGAATATGCAGTGTTTGAAATTGCTTTAATATTTTCAATGCAATTTTAGTTGTTTGGCTACGACGAATAAGAATAAGAAATCAGCAAGAGCAAACCGCAAAAGCGACAAAGAGAAAGGAACACACTTGCAGTCAAGCGAAACAGTGACTTTTTACATAATTGCTGTTGCTGTTGATGCATGTAGTCACTTGTTATTTACACTTAGTTTACTGTTGCTTATCTTAATTTCTGTGTAGTTGTTGCAGTCCAAAAATGAGACTGTGCTTGAAATCAACACAAGCTACCTTCGTTGCTATCGGTTGCGTCTTTAGTCAATAAGTTTCGTAAACATTTTTTAATGCAATAGTTTACAATTATAACACCGCACCGCGTGTTAATTGAAAATGTATCGAAAAATTTTAAAGTAAAATAAAAAAAATTAATTTTTAACATAAGACGACTTCCTTAAAAACATGATTATACCAAAATTGTTCAAAAAAATGTTTTTGACGTAGAATACGTCTTACCTTACGGTATGAGGAGTCATGTCAGGTTTTTATTGTTGTAATCTTTATTTCATTGAAATTGATGAAATGGCTAGATGAATTTTTTTAAAATTTTTTTTGTAGGTAAATGAAGATGTTATCTTTCGTTTGATATACATTTCATATTGGTTGATATATTTCTAGTATTTTAATTTCTCAAATGAAAATTGTTTAAACACATACACTCAAACATATGTGTGGTGTTTGGTTGAGTGTTTTTGGTTGCTCAACATTGCTTAGGAACATGTATCTAGTAAAAAGTGAAACGAACAGCAAGCTAATGTTGCTTGTCAACATGTATCTAGTAAAAAGTGAAACAAACAGTACGCTAACGTAATAAAGCTTTTTTGCGAAAGCTTCAATAAAGCTGTTGTAACATTAATTTTGAATTGTAAAGCGTAAAGCTTTCACACAACGCTCGAATGCTAATGCGAAGACTCGATAAGGTAAACCTTTTTTAATATTAGGGCGGCCCTCTCAACATTCGCAGAACTTATTTCAATAAAAATATTAATTAAAATACATAAATTAAATTAAGTTTAAAAAAATTGAACATAATATTTTTTTTTTTAAACGGACTTGAATCAAATGCCGTTGGTAAATATAAAAATTACAGCAGACAGTTGTCAGAGGCCTTCGGCCACGGACTGTCCCTGCAGGCTGTGTCAGAGACACGGCCATTAAGTTTAACGTAGAATACGCCATCCGATAAGACAGAAAACATATATAACAATAAATGATAAATAATATAAGCAAATGAATTTATTGTTATATATGTTTTCTGTCTTATCGGATGGCGTATTCTACGTTAAACTTAATGGCCGTGTCTCTGACACAGCCTGCAGGGACAGTCCGTGGCCGAAGGCCTCGGACAACTGTCTGCTGTAATTTTTTTTCTATTCTTAAAATTTTCAATTTGAAGTTGGGAGTGGTAAAACTTTGTAAGATAGATATATACATACTTATAAATAAATACTTGTATGTAGAAGTGGATAATGATTTTGTGATAAAACAAATTATTTTAATTTTATTTTTGTTTAAAAAAAAATAAAAAATTAAAGTAAATGCCTTCTAAGACCTTCTTTAGGCAATGGGCAAGGAAGGTATTACCTCCCAATCTCACGCAATGTTAAAAGGAAGGTGTAGGGAAGGCCTTCCATATTTTAAGGTGGGCCTGTTTGGTCATGATTCCAGGTCATGACTTCCACCTCTGGGTATGTTTATATAAACACATACATACAATACACTGGCTATTGAATACTGACAACCAAAATAAACAAGCAAATCCTAAGATTAAGATTTTTTTTCTTTTACGCGGAACGTATGTGATGGATCAATGGAAAGACGCTCAGTCTTGCAGTGATGGTGCCCATTACAGGTAAATCGTAAATATTAAAGTTAATTATATAAATAAATAAATTTAAATATTAAATTTAACGGGGGCAAAAAATGATCATCAACGGGATAATGATTAAAAAGCTTAAACTTTTAAAGATCGATAAAATAAAAAGAACATCGGAAGTAATTCGAAGACCGTACACTGTAACCCCAATATCATGGCAATCGTTGTTTCTATTTTCAATTAACAATATCTATGCATTGACTTTCAATGAATACTTGTGGAGAAAGGAGCTGATGAGATGCGTTGGTGGGCATCGAAATAACTATATTCCAAACCATCAAACGAAGTAATCAATTTAATTTTTTTTTTACAATCTTTTTCTGCTAAAAATTATTTTTAATGGGGAGAAATATGATCTTGAACCCGATAATGATTGAAAAAATTAATTTGTATTAACAATACAATGGAATATTTGTATTAATCAGGTTGAACTTCCATCCTAAATAAATCGAAGTCATTGAAATAGAACTCGATTCTGATAATCGAAAATATCGGAAATACTTTTCATTTATGCTAAACGTTCAACAAAAAAAATTTATAAAATAACAGTTAATTGATGCATTTGCGGTTTCTCGTGAATGTTTGTTTTCAGTTTAGATTACTACATATGGTTTGTTGTAAATGTTTTTCAGTTCTCTTAAAGGTTTTTATCTATTATCACAACGGAAATGATAGTTTGATATGATAGAATGATAGCATAAACGAACGTCATATGCCTGAGACTTCCTTTGGGCGTTCTGAAAGTTTGCCTGGCGTGTACGAAAGAGATTGCGAGAAGTTCGAGAATATTTTCGAGAATAGACGAAGAGTTACCAAAATCGTGTTGGATAGTAAATGAGGACAAGACAAAGTTATTGCCTTTAAGGAGCAGAGTATTCACTCATTTGGAGAAAAGTGTGTACTTTGATTAGCCTTGTTACTTCGAAATAGGGGAGGAATATAGTTTTCTCTGATGTGCCGTACATAATAACAATAGTGTCAGTCCAACGCTGAATTGTGTTATTTCAAGCTAACCAAGTATTTCTGAGATAATGCCCCCGCTCGGGAATCAAAGATTCAGCTATATCAGACCCTGATGCAACATACCTTTTCGAACTTCTACACAGGTGCTTCAATACTTGACGAGTAAGGACCTTGGGGTATCCATTACAAAAATATTGTCCAACCCATTCCAAAATTTTGTCCGACCACTGTGTGTCTATCAGCCAGAAATCTTAGCTATTAAAGAAGTAGCGGAATGGCTGAGAAGTAGTGTTCTGACTAGATTCGGAATCGATCTTTTTTCTGATAGTCAAGCTGCCATTAAGTCCCTGCAAACGGTGTCCCTGAATTCGAGTACAGTCCTCGACTGTCGCAGGAGCAGAGTATTCACTCATTTGGAGAAAAGTGTGTACTTTGATTAGCCTTGTTACTTCGAAATAGGGGAGGAATATAGTTTTCTCTGATGTGCCGTACATAATAACAATAGTGTCAGTCCAACGCTGAATTGTGTTATTTCAAGCTAACCAAGTATTTCTGAGATAATGCCCCCGCTCGGGAATCAAAGATTCAGCTATATCAGACCCTGATGCAACTTATCTTTTCGAACTTCTACACAGGTGCTTCAATACTTGACGAGTAAGGACCATGGGGTATCCATTTCAAAATTTTGTCCGACCCATTCCAAAATTTTGTCCGACCACTGTGTGTCTATCAGCCAGAAATCTTAGCTATTAAAGAAGTAGCGGAATGGCTGAGAAGTAGTGTTCTGACTAGATTCGGAATCGATCTTTTTCTGATAGTCTAGCTGCCATTAAGTCCCCGCAAACGGTGTCCCTGAATTCGAGTACAGTCCTCGACTGTTGCAGATCTGTTAGTGGGATGACTTAATAGTTTAAAATGCACTTGATTGATTTGCCTGGCCACAGGGGCATACCAGAGAACTGTAAAGGGGATAAACTTGTTACTACTTTACCTTACACGCGCTAGGGCAACTAGAACTTGTGGGGATACCTGTTGCAACTTACAACATCTTCTTGAGAAATTCTGCCCTTGTGGCACTTAACGGTAGGTGGTCACTGTTACGGAACTGTGTACTTTCCAAGCCCCGTCTAAACTTGAGACGCACTAGCGCACTGCTGTCGCTATAGAGACCGGACATGTCACATATCGTGCGTGTCATGACGGCCCGGTGTTTCGTTGGACGGCACGCAGAGAAACTGTAGGTCTTGAGAAATTACTTTTGCATTAGCTTTGGTGACGAAGCTGAGGTGGAGTCAATAGAACACCTCTGTGTCTGTGCCCCGCTCTTTCCAAAGGCGGCGGACTACACTGGCCTCAGATTTCCTTAGGGTATTCGCAAGTCAGACTGATGTTAGCATCTGCCAGGTCTTGATTTTTTCAAACTAATCAAACCGGTTCAACGGGAGGTATAAGGAAAATCCCATTTTCCCCTTCTCACTGTGTCTTATCACAATTGACTACGCGATTGACGATGCCACTCCAACATGCTGAAAAAGTTGTATTTTTTGTTGTTTGGATGCAATTACAACGTGTTTATAGCTTGTTGCAAATATGGTATACTTGCGTCGAAACACATTGTGTTTGCTATTCAATAAAACATGTTTGGGACACAATGATTAATAGGTTAGCATATTGTATTTGTGCCCCTGTTGAAACTTGCTGAAAACAAAAACGTGACATTCAATAAAGAAACAAAAAGCAGCAGATCTTCTATTCACGAAAACAATGCTTGCAAACATGTAGGTTGAACCGACTCGCATTGCGTAGTGGGGAAAAAAGTGTTTTTGTCCACCCTTCAACATGTACCTTGGCTTGTTTTCTGCTTGTCTGACATTTAAATCAGAAAAATCTCGGTACTAAAATCTTAAAATTGTTTTTCTTATCTGCAGACTATCCAAGGAAAATGAACGTGTGTGGACATGTTTTGACATATTTTAAATAACGTTGAACACGTCACAAAAATCCCTTTTACATGATACTAATAATGTATACATTGTCTTTAGCTAAAGTACAAATTTCTTTGAAAACAAAAAAAAACCTTTTTTAAAAATGGTCCGCCTCACGGGATCGTAATGCTAGACATTTTGAGGGATGGGCAAAATGAACTTTTTGTGAGTCGGCCTTATGTACATGGTTCTTGCAATATGTTGCTGGGTCAGTTAGTTTTCAGCGTGAACCTAACATAAACTGACCTACTTCATGCCACATAATCGTGGTCCATATCGCGGATTGATGAAGCAGCACTTCGAGGATTCGAAGGACAAATTATCCTGAAAATACAACAGTGAGTTTCGATGTCGTATGAACCACAAACTGTATTGTTTTCCTATATATAGTTAAGCTAATCAAAACAACGCAAGTAAGCTGGCTAGGAACTTGGATAAGGATAAACCAGCTCGAAAACTATTCGAAGACATATCCGAAGGATGTCGAGAAATGGGATCAATCAGACTCCTGTATACGCTGAAAATATTGTTGTTGTTTGGAGGCAAACACAACATGGTTGTAGCTCGTCGCAAATATAGTATACTTGTGCCCAAACAGATTGTGTTTGCTTTTCAATATAACTGCTCAAGACAAAGGAGACACAGAGAACAAAAAAACAAAAAGCAGCAGATTTTCAATTAACGAAAAGAATGCTTGCCAACATGCTTGATGTTACCAACTGCAGAGAAAAGACAACAGGTCTAGCCGGGTATAAGGTGTTATTTTGGCCATGTAACCACCCTGGGTGGTTTGAGACCAATCAAGTAAGTAAGTATGTAATCAAGATTTCAATTCGTTTGACAAGTTGACACAACCAATTTTTATGAGACGTCTTATTGCGAAGAATAAGCCAAAAGTTAAACTCACAAAATATTTCAAAATCATTGTCCTGCTATTTTTGTCCCACAGGTCAAATCCTTAAAAGCCATGTGTTAAGATAGTTAACACACAGAAAAAAATATGGCACCTTCTTCGGAGCTATCCATCGTAAAGATCTGAAACTTGCTAACAACATCTCGAAACCACATTACAACAATGTTGTGGGCCATGATAAAAAGCAGGGAAAACTTAGAAAAAATTCGCATATTTTAAGATTATTCGCAAATCACGCTTATCATCTTAACTCTGCATATATGAATGGTTTAGTGGTTTTTGCTCCCAGTACTATTCCAAGCGATACACACTGACAACTTTGCCCTTCAACGTGGAACCCCACCACTCTAAGACCGCCCGCCAGGCAACAGAAAACTTTGTAACTTTAGAGACAACAATCCACAATGACTGACTGAATGAACGTTGGGGTGAAGAAACCAAAACATAAGTTTACACCAAAACCAATTCGGTTGGGGAGACACAGAGATGATGGTGGGACGGTTGTAGAGAAAGACAAAAAACAGCATTAACTACCTCTGCTACATTATAGTATATGTGGAAACTTTGTCGTATAACTTTGCAGACTGTGGCGTGGATGTTGTTGGTTATTTACTTTCGTTATTGTTGTAGTTGTGGCGGTTCAATATGGGTGGTAACATTTTTGCTAAATTGCTATAAATCTACATTCACTCCAAATGTGCAACCAACAAACCACAATAATTTCTCTCCATGTATTGGGTAGCACAGCAAACGCATAACAACAACTCATGCTAATGAAATATGTAGAACAACCGAGTCAAAAAAGAACGAATAGAAAATTTTCATCAACATAAGCATGGACTCCCCTGATACCCAGGGTAATAATTTATAGCTTAACTTTAAAGTTGCAGGCGAAGGAGGCCAATGTGGTGGAAGTCTACACACATTCACCAAGAAGAATGAAAGTTTTCACTTCGCTCTCGTTGCTATTGAAATTGAGTATTTTAACTTATTATGTTCATAACTTGGATCCTTTTTGCTATAATTACACCTGTTTAAAATTGACTGTGGGACAGCGATATTGTAAATCATACCAAGTTCAACGTTTCATATGAAACGCATTTGGAATACAAAATAATGTTATTCCATGAATTTCTGGAAGGGATTCGGTGACCTAGTGATTCATTGCTCCTCATCTGTAATAGTAAATTAATAGTAAAGTAAAAGAAAGTTACGTACACGGTGATGCTGCAATCAGTTGCAAACACTTGCTTTGATAAAACAATATCTTAAGAAATAAAGAGCGGATTGTGTAGACAAATGAGGAAACTAGGTGCAAGTGTATGTGGATTAGGGAATTTGATTGAAAACACAGCCCTACACAGACACAATTGCAGTGAATAATCACTATACAATTTTCATGTTCCAAGGTCCTCTACACGATGAAAACTCTGTCTCTTTTTAATGTTTGGATGCAAATATACTATACTTGTGTACAAGCACATTGTGTTTGCTATTCAATATAACATGTTTGAGACACAATGATTAATACGCTATAATATATGTTTTTGATACCCAAATGTGGTTTTGATTATTGAAAACTGGCAAAAAAAAACGAGACAGGCAACAAAAAAAAAACAAAAAGGCAACAGATCGTTAATTCATGAAGCCAATTCTTGCAAATATATACATCTTTCCTGCAATATGTTGCTGGGGCCGATATTTTTTAGCGTGTAGGTTAGGTTGCACTGACAGTCTGAATGACAGGCTCTCTTAGACCTTGTAGTCCATTGTGATACATTTAACTAAACAGAAGTAAATATCATATCCTGAATATAATGATAAATATGAACTTCAAATGAAAAATAATTGCTTCAGCGCCATAGCATGTTTAATTTTCCTCTAGTTTAGTTAATTTTTACTAATTTTGTGGTTCACTTTTTGCTATATACAAAAGGGACAAAAGGAAAGTGATGAGATTTTCCTAATCACTCCAGTTGAACAAGTTTAATTGTTCAGAAAACTCAAGAGTTGTCGGATGTTAATATCAGCCAGACTTGCTAACTCCCCCAAAGACATGTAGTGTAGCTCGCTGCCTTCTGGAAAGAGCCCGGCACAGACTCACAAGGTGTTCTGATCCACATCTTCTTCGTCACCGTAGCTTCTGCTAAAGTCGTTTCTCAAGGCTTTCAATCTCTCTGCGTGTCGTCCAATGAGACAGTGACCCGTCATGACAGACACGATAACATCTGCAGGGCATTAGTGCATTTCAAGTCTTGGCGGCGTCCACATCAGCTTGGAATGTATAAGTACACAGTTTCCTACAAGTAACCACCTACCGTTAGTTGGCGCAAGAGCACAATTCCTCAGTAAGAGCATGCAAGTAGCTAGAAGCATGCCCACATATTCTAGTTCCAATGGAGCATGTAAGTTAGTCCACAGTTTGACAAATTAATCTGATTTGCAGTTCCCTGGAATGTTTCTGTGGCACGTCACCCATATCAGGTGAATATTAAACTGTTCAGCTATCTCCTTAAGAGATCTGCGACACTCAAGCGCAGTACTCGAATTCAGAAAGACTGTTCCCAGAGACTTGATTGCAACTTGACAATCAGAGAAAATATTGATTCCGACCTTAATCAGAACATTTCTTCTCAGCTACTACTCTAAGTACAAAAACGGCCAATATTTTAAATTCTGTGAATATGCTTCTTTTCAAATATATTTTAAGCAAAACTTTCGATTTTTTGAGACATTTCTCCACATAATTTATCATAACTCGAAAATGACTCGTCCGATTTTGTTAAAACAGATTTACAAAAATTCAGACTTATATTACTCGCAACTCATACCTACAATATATTTTAATCTGAGCACTCGTCTCGGAGTTATCAACGAAATAGTGACAAAAAATATATTTTTTTGTTAAACAATTTTTTATTTTTGAAATCACGAATAATGACTGTACAGGAAGTGCACTTTGATACTCATGCTGCATCCAAGTCGCTGGAAGTAAAATAACATTTCTTCAACGTGTTCAGAATTATCATAAAACTTTAGTTACTAAGAAATGTTGAATATCCCAAACAAACGAAGCCCATGTATTCATCTCAGATTCTGACATTGAACTGCCGAAATGAGGATCGTTCGCCTGCTGGCGAATTTATAGGCCGCCAAATATACAGCTTTCAGCTTTTCTGAGCTCAGAAAACGCACAGCTCATTGAGTATAAAAAACTCTCCCCCAGGGGGTTTCGGTGCCACAGCTCATCGGCTAAATAGTTGGAAAATCATGCAAAAGAAAGTGGATGAAGGAATTAGCGGTAGGCTAAATAGGTTTAAATTATGTTTGATTGATACTAATGTCTTTTAAATTGTGTTCGATTGATACTAATGGCTTTTAAATTATGTTTGATGCCAGTTTTGTCATCTGCAACTCCAACTCGATGAAATTCCCACTTGTCACGTGACATCCAGTCAAAGCTTGACCAGCTGTTGTAGCCTCTATGTATATTTCTCGATGCTCTCTCCTATCCATAGATAGGACTTAATTGGAAATTAGGGTTGTTAGGTAAAGACGTTTGTTGGCATTTTATTCTAAAATGAGTAACATTTTAGGAATATTGCAGCACTCAGCCATCGCATGCCTGGATATCTCAGTTCGAGTGACAAAAGCCTATTTTTTCAAACTGATTCGACCACAATAAGAGTGCAATAGACCTGTTATATTTTCAACAAACTCCACACCTGTGATCTCACGTAGAAGTTATCACACAAGGATCTTGTCATAACGATGATGAAAAATATATCACTATGTCTTCACTTTCAATATATAATTAAGAACCTGGCTCACCACCCTATTTAGTCTAACGATTTGTCCAAAAATATGAGAGTCGCATAGGCTGGTCCGAGAATGAAATGAATCGCAAAAAATCTGTCAAGTCTGCCCGTCAATGTTGCTCATTTTTTAAAGTTCGCAAAAAAGTCATATTTTCCATGCGATCAGTATTTTATTTTTTGACATCTTTTGTATGTGGCCGTAGGCGTTATAATGGTATTGCGTGCTGAAAAAAGACGGCTCCGGAAACATATTGCAGGAACCATGTATATGTTTGCAAGCATTATTTTCATGATCTCAAGATATGCTGATTATTCGATTCTTTGTTGTCTACATCCGAATTAGATGTTATCACAGTCGCATTACTTCCACTGAATTTCACTTGCGGGGACTAATTTCAGTCCTGACAACTTCCGTGCGGTTGGTATGACCTCAATTTTTTTTGTGGCAATGAAGCTACGGTTGTTACAACCTCTTTTCAAACAATTAGTTATTTGAGTGTCGTTTTAAACTCGCTGATTGGAACTTAAAGCTTTCCGCCAATTTCTAACGGGGTTTTGATGATTTGCCTTGGATAATTACCCAATATTCGTATCGTCACTAGACGATATCATCATCGTCGAAAGAAATGTGAAGTGATCATTGCAGGGATCGGTCTTATTTTCTCAGGTACAAGAGTCGCGCACTCTAACTATTGCACCACCGACGAAACATGTCCATCCCAAAAATGCAACAGCAATTAACTCATTTTCTTTACAGGAATAGAGCTTATTTCAGATCAATTCCGATTAAAATCTTGTGATGAATAAGCTTTTCCTTTCAGTTGTACAAAGGACGGAGGACTGCCGCGGATTGTATACGCACAATATAAATGTAGCTGAAATTGAATTGGAGAACGTCAATGAAACTTCTGCCTCTTTGCAGGCTCAAGGTCTCAATTATTTTATCAGTTTTAACTGACGCTGGCAGGAAATTGGCGAAATTGAAGGTCGGTAGAAACGGTTCTTGGCAATGCTTTAATGAGAAAGAAGGTTATGAATCCTCTGAGCTTCTCCTCTTGTCGTGTCCAGCGGGATTTTCATTCTTCTTGCATATTTTCCCAGTACTTTATATTAAGAAAGTGGGTAAAGCTTCTCAAAATCAATGAACGTTCTGTCTTCTATCTTAAGAATCAGTGCGTCACAAGCACCTCGCTTCTGCTGATGATTTACACATCATTGGTCGAAATCTGCGCGAAGTTACTTATTTATCGAGAAATGAGAAGAAATCAGTAAAAAACGGGTTTGGCAATACACGACAACAGGACAAAATTAATGGTTTCGCCAAGCAGAACATCCACCCGATTGGATGAAAGGGTGAACGTTGATTATCGTTATAATTTCGAGGTAGTGGACAAATTTATTTATCTCGGATCTGCCGTGAACAGAAGCAGCAACGTCAGCCTAGAAATCAAACGAAGAATTGCGCTTCCAAACATATGAAATACCTAATGAAATATCACTGGGAGTTTTGAAGAGAAAAATGCTTCGAAAAATATACGAATGAACCACAAACTGTGTAATCTGGATCCCGTCATCGACGTAGTTATGCGAGTATAAATAGCACGTTGACGCTGGCTAGGCCATGACTGCAGGATGGATCAGATTGTACGTGTGCGACAGGAATTCAAAGACGTACTCGAAGGCCATTGAAAAAAGGACTACTAAGACTTCGCTGTATAGACCAGATTGAGTATTGTCTGCGAGAGATTGTTATTACCAACCGGAGGGGGAAAAGCTGAAAGTCGAGCCTGTTGGAGAAATATGTTATCCTAATTTTGTAAGATTATTAACCCTTCTAAATTGTTTAAGGCCGCTTAAGCAAATAAGTAAGCTTGTGATCCAAAAATTTCAAACCAATACGGAAAGGATTTTATGAAGCCTTTTTATGCTTAATTCCGCGACAATGTCGCCATCACCAGACGGGGTGAACTTCTTGGAAATGAAAGGCGTCAGTGTGGGAATTGAACCCGTGTTCGCATGTATGTATCTTCGCTGGCTAGACCAGATGGAGTATTGCCTGTCAGAGCTTGGTGTTACCAACCAGAGAAACATATTATCCTAATTTTGTAAGGTCATTGACCCTTCTGAATTGTTTCAAACCATTTAAGTAAATAAGTCCACTTGTGACCTACAATTTCACACCGATACGGAACGGATTTTATGAAGCGTTTTTATACGTAATTCCGCGACAATGTCGCCGTCACTAGGCGGGGTCTACTATAAATTTTGACTGAAATTTGAGACAGCAACATTTTTAAGTTTCCCTAGTATTAATTTATCTATATTTCATTATGATTGCCTGATTACAATGTAAAACCTTCAACAATTGAATCCTTTCTTGTGTCTAGGGTATTTTCGATTCATCTAGCTTCTTTCATTACCGTAATCGCCTTAACTTTCAGTTCGTTACTCTTTTCTTTTAACATTTTTACATTCCGCTCCTGAAGGATTCCCTTCACTAACAAGTACATCCTTATTGTAAGTATGACTTGCACGCGTTCCCTTTGTACTCGGTATGTGTATGTATATATATGTGTGTGTGTTTTGTTTAATAAAATCCTTTTCTATGCTTCATCCCCGCAAACTCTTTCTACTTCTTTCCCCATGAAAGTTCCTTTTGTATTTTTTCGTTTTTGTTTAAGGATAATTTCAAAGTTTTTCTTTCTCTTTCTTTTGAAAAGAAGTTTACGGAGATGCGAGTGTATGAGTATTTCTCGTATAACGAGTACTTAGGACGAGTGCGTACTTGGTTATTATTAGACGATTAATGTGAGGCTCATTTAACAGATAATTGCCACTTTGATCCTTTATAATAACAAGTTGTATAATTATATAACCCGAAACGCACTCACACATACAAGCTTACGCTCCCAAATACATACGTACATAGATATTAAGAGGCTCGGATTAATTTTTGGTATTTGAGAAACAAAAGCTGAAGGAGAAGAGTAGTGATTGCTTTATATGTTGAAGTTGTTGACGATGATTTGGGGGAACTTCAAGTTGGTCGGTCTCCTTGGTAATACAAGCTAATTTTCCGCTATATAATTGTGAGTAATTAGAGTTAAAGACACTAGCATTACATGTTGTTGAGACATTGGGAGAGGGAATACTTTGTAAAAGTCATCACTCAAGGATAATTAAGATATCCTGTTAAAGCAATTAGGTGTAACTTAATTTTGTCATATGGTGAAAATGGTTAAATTTATTTATTATATCTCGAAAGAAAGAGGGACGTGGAGAACTTTTGTTATTTGATAAGAAAATTATTAAGTATTTCGGAAACATAATTTTTTTTTAATTTTTGTTATACGATTATATCAAAAATTGGTAAAGGTTTTGGAGTCCATGCCCATTAATGTCCCGAAATGTTTAAAAGCTGTCCTGGGCGCCTTTCACGGAATTACTGAAAATTTTTGTTTCCTTCGAATGAATTTTCCTATCAACATTTTCGAAATGTTTCCTCCTTATGTGTCATTTATACTATAAACACCTGCACACATTGCTATCGAAATGTCGTATTTGGAGATTTCGTGTAACCAAACATTTGTAATCAATACAATAATCAGCTGTTAATTTATTCGAAATGAAAGGATCCTGCTGCAGTGTGAATGTAGTATAAGAGCCAAATTCATGGGGTTTCAGATATTGTAGTGCTTCAAAAATGATAATTTCAAAATTGCCATTTACTACACAGAAAGAAAAACGTTTCGTCTGATAGATGATACATTTTTGTTAATGTTTTTACGTGGTTATAGTGAAAAGTGTCGTATATCGTCACCTAAAATTCAAAATGACGTAACAGCAAAATTCCAAAATTTTCTTTCTGATTGATTACGATATGTTTGACTAAAATTCACGATTTGACAAAGTTTTAAACAGCTAAGTTCAAAATGAACGATTTAATTAAAATTATTAACTAAATGAAGTTTTTGATAAATCCACATTTTTCCTTTGAACTGTAATTTTATATAAAATTTCGATGACCCTATACATACAATTGATTAAACTACAAGTCCCCACAAACTTTTAGACACCTACGACCCAAAATGGCAATTTTATTCACAAAATTCCGTTTCTATATTTATATATTTTTTGCCTCTCCTGTGCAGTGATGAAAATGTTGTTACGTCTTTTTGAATTTTAGGTGACGATATGCGACAATTTGGTAGCCGCTGCAACGAAAAATTTCATACTTGTCTTCTTTGACAATTTTTCATTTCTTTGCTGCAACAACTTATTTTGCGTTCCTGCAACAATTTTATTTAATTTGAATTTTGTAGAAAAATGGGTTCAAAATTTAAAAAAAAGTAAGTGCATGAAATCTAAACTATTGGAATTTGGTGTATCTCTTACTTTTATAGTTAATTTGTAATATTTATTTATTTTGGAGGTTTGTCAACATTTTGAGATGACGAAACAATTTCTGTATTGTAATGAAACTAATTTTTATGAAGGTATAGAGAGAGAAGCCGTCGAACAAATGAGCGAGCGTAAAATTGGAGAGGGAAAATGGTGAGCGTGAGTGGTGGGTCACGTACACATCTTAGATCAGTTCCATTGCAACAACCGAAAGTGGTAGACATATTTCTCCGCCGGAATAATATAAATAAATTTTTTAAAACAGACTAATTAGTTATACTTCGTAATAATCTTTTATTGTGAAAACTAAATTGTGTGAATTTACGTGTTTGCCTCGATCGTGTGTGTAACTTGCGAATATATAAATCAAATAGATAAATTAAGACCCCTTTCACACTCGGCAAGTTACTTGCGCAAGTCAGTTTTTCAACTATCCGAGTACAAGCAACTCTGTACCTCAAATTTATTCCCCTAACCCGACCTTACCACTGTCATCAACAAACCAAGACTTGGGCAAGAGACTTGCGCAAGTAACTTGCCGAGTGTGAAAGGGGTCTTACAGAATGCAAGTAGCAGCACGACAGCAAAGAAAGTGACGCATCGATAGCAGAAAACATACACCGAAATACATATGTAACTGAACATTTGTGTGTGTGCATGCGCGTGACAGTACAAATCGCAACAAAATTTTCGTGTTTTTATATTTTTACCATAATTCGGTCGTGCCTGTTTCGTTGTGTTGGTATTTGGATTCAGAAAAAAACGAAAGTCATGCAGACATTTTTGCGGGCAGTCGAAGTCAAACAAACTAAGTGTTTCAAGTACGACGAACATAAAAAATAATAATTCAACGTACAATCAAATGAATCCACTCGAAATTTTAACAAATTTGGTTAAAATAAATAAAAGAGCAGTTGAAGAAATTGCATACAGACCGATCACTGGCTTAATGACGGGGAGATTTGGCGCTACAATTGAATGACAGAACCCTCAACACAACAACAATTGCATGATTTAAGGATACAATGATGTGGTTCTATGTTCATAGTAAGTACAGGCATAGATATGTACATATCTTAAATAGAAATCTTAATAATAAATTCCTGATATTTGTTTTTAATTGCAGGACCTGAACATGACGGCCACAATACCACTCGACCCCTCGCCTACACAATCTTCTGCAGACAAGTGTTTCAACATCAATCTATTTAGCAAATTGAGACAATTTTAAAAACAAAAATTAAAAAAATTGTTATCAAACCACCTGCAATGTAATACTAACAGTGTATTTATGTACAATTGTCAATAAATAATTTCAAACACACTTCAAAACATTTATTTCAGCAATGAAACAAAATCATTGTAGTAATGAAACAAATTCATTGCAACAATGACTCCAATTAGTTGCACCAACGAAACAAATCCATAGCAGCAATGAACAAATTCATTGCAGCAATGAAACAAATTCACTGCTGTAATGCAACAGAATCATTGTAGCAATGAAACAAATTCATTGCATTAACGAAGCAAATTCTTTGCAATAATGAAGCAAATTCCTTGCAGCAACAACCATATTTTCATCACAGTAACGATCAATTTTCAGTGGATGAACACATTTTCATAGCGGGAATGAAACTGTACGTTAGCTTACTTTCGATGACAATATTTGTTGGGGTGATGAACATTTCCATCCCTGTGACGATGCTTTTCCGTTCAGTGTACATATTCGAAATATAGCTGTAGATTCAAAGCAACACAACTGAAAGAAAAATTAACCAAATTAGCCGCAACCGAATTTAGCGGTTTTTCCAAACACATTAAATGGAACTGGAGATTGTCACAAATGTATTCGAGGTTGTCGAAAAAAATTATACTTTGATTCAACCGAACTGCGGTTCTGGGGACTAAATTCAGTCGTGACAACTTCAATACGATTGCGACAACTGCAATTCGGTGGCAACAGCTGAATTAATGGTTGCTACAACTCCTTTTCAATCAAATAGTATAAACAAGTTTGATACGGTTGATTTGAACTTATGCATCAGTAGCCTGGTGGCCAGCGATGGAACCACATTCACAACACTTGAAAACTGCAAAAGGTTCAACATATATCTCCACAATGTTTCCCATTAAAGAAGTATTGGACAATTAATCTTTGTTTGTGGAAAACGAACAATTGTGTTTTTGGAATATTAAAATCGAGTTGACTGGCAACGAAGAACTGTCCAGTGGTTTGGGTTCAAATCTTCATATGTCAACGTTTTTTATTTTTTTTCATGGTGGCGCCAATATTGATCGCATTCCTTAATTGCAAATTGTTGCTCCAAGAAACAAATTAAAATAAACGAATGGATAAAGATATTGTGTTTGTATGGGTTGGGTTTAGCAAAAAAAAACAATATTAAGGAAAATACGCTGAACGGAATTCATTTTAGCTGAAGTCGATTCATTAATAATAGAAGTAGTTCTTTGTCTATTTTGGTGCTTAGAGTAAGCTTAGAGTAAGCACTAAAATAGACAAAGAACTGCTTCTATTATTAATGAATCGACTTCGGCAAAAATGAATTCCGTTCAGCGTATTTTCCTTAATATTGTTTTTTTGATAAACGCAAAAAACCTTACTCAACGAGCTATCACGGACTAGCCCGAGGACAAACAATACATTAACATTAGGAATTGCTTGTTCGGTGTTCTTGATATAAGAGAGACACATTTCAAGATCACTTTTGAGTGTGCACACAGATTTCCCCTGTATACATGTTTAAAAGCCATTTTTACTTTTCCCGTAAAAGAAAACTTTAAAATTGATTGAGCTAATCAATTTAGCAATTACGAAGGGACAGATTATTAGTTTACGAAATAGGTAAGTTTACGATTGAAGAAAATTAGGAGAAATTAAAAACTTTCTTCTAAAGTTCTGGTGAACGTATGCAGTAAACGAACAAACGAACATACTTTGCGCAGAACTTTGCATAAAGACCTCGGTATGACGGCCTTTAAAGTCCAAAGAGTCCAAGAAGCGAAGTCTCGTTACCATTGCACGCTCTTTTGCTTCGGTGAATGGGCTGAATATCGTTCGGCAGAATATGAAAAATTTTTTACCGAAAAATCATCCGATGGAGGTCATTTTCACCGCGAGGGCTACGTTGACAAAACAAATTATCGCATTTCGGGTTCGAAAAAACCACATGTCGTCGAAGAGAAGCCGATGCATCTACAATGAGTGACTGTTTGGTGCGGTTTTCGGGGTGGCGGTATCCTTGGCCCATTTTTTTTTCGAAAATTCAGAAGGAGCCTCAATTGCCGCCAATGTGAGCATTACCGTGCCATGCTCAGCAATTTTTATTCTCAAAAGTTAGAGAGAATAACATGGACGACTTATGATTACAACAGGACGGCGCTACGTGCCAGATCTTTTGCGCAACGTACTCGAAAACCTCATAATTAGCCGAAACTCGGATGTCTATTGGTTAGACTATTATCTCTGTGGCAGTGAAACATAAATTCTACGCAAACAATCTCGGGTTCATTGAGGCCTTAAAACACGAGATCGACGCTGTCGTTCACTAGATACTGTAAAGCAAGTTGTGGAAGCTATTTGCATTAATAAATGTTATGTTGCATTCATAAATGTCAATGATGTGGCATTACCTATAAAATCATAATATTGAGAAAGTGAAATTAAATTCCAAATTTTACGAGGCCCACCCTTTATAAGTGCGTTTACAATAACACCCACAATGTTTACGATAAACGTTTTTCATTTCAGGGAAAAGTTTTAACAGTTGCTCTCAATGTTGAGTACAGGCAGCAAAATAAATTCGCTTGCACTAAACGACGACCAAATTAAATAGTTTCATTAAACCCTATTCCGATCCAAGAGGGTCATATATCCCAAATTTTACCTAATTATCTAGGAGGGCTCAAACTACCCACAGGGGTCAAGTGCCTTACAAAATGAGGATAACACGTTTCTCCAACGGGCTGATCTTGAGCTTTTCTCCTCCAGTTGGTAACACCAAGCTCTCGAAGGCAGAATTTCGCCTGATCTTTCCTATTGTTCGATCTCCTTCGATTAAGTTTTAGAATACCTGTCGCACTGGTTCCCATAACACGACATGGCCTAGACAGCGTGCACGCAAACGATGGTTCAGCCATCGTTGTTACTCGCCGTTTTCTATTATAGGACCATATATTTTTCGAAGCATTTGTCTCTCTAAGACTCCCATTGATGTTTCGTCGGCATGCGATATAACCCAGGATTCTGCACCATAAAGTGAGACAGTCTTTATGAGAGTTTAAGATAGTTGGATCTTCGATTCTCGAGAGAGGGTCTTGTCTCTGAAGTACTTTCTTAACCCAGAATAACACCTGTTTGCATGCACATTTCTCCGTTTAATTTTCCGGCTGACGTTATTACTTCTGTTCACGGCAGATTCGAGGTAAATAAATTCTTCCACTACCTGGAATTTATAACGGTTATTAACGTACACCCTTTCATTCAATCGGGTGGATGTTCACAAATCCTATCACCAGAAATTAACAGAAAATCTGACGGTTATCTCAACAATAGAGCAGAGCATCAACCGGACTCAAGAAAAAATGGTACCGTCTATCCCATGGAGAAGGTCAAAAACGAGGCAAGACTCATTTTGCCGTATTTATAACGAATAGGAGAATGGGAATATGATGTTATTAGTGAAGTCTTCATGACCACATGGCTGTCCAATGAAGGTGGATACACAAAACTATAAAGATATATGCTGATATGCATGGGGTGATCAAATAAATATCATCACAAAACGTTGGTTCGCTAATGTTATGCAGGATATGCACAAATTTTGCACCCTTGGCAGCGTGGACTTTGGATGGACTCCGCTGGCTATAATCATATACGCTGAAAATTACTGGCCCCAGAAACATACCATGTACATGTTCAGAAGCATTATTTTCGTGAATTAAAGATCTGCTGCTTTGTGTTTCGTATTGGCTGTCACGTTTTTTTTTTCAGCAGTTTTCAACAAACAAAGCCACATTTGGGTCACAAATATATATATTATAACCAATTAATTATTGTGTCTCAAACATGTTATACTAAATAGCAAACACAATGTGTTTGGACACAAGTATATTATATTTGCGACAAGCTACAAACACGTTATATTTTCATCCAAACACCAAAAATAGCGAAATTTTTCAGCGTGTAGAGGAATAGATAAGAGTTTCGATATCTCTATTATCGTTCCCTTCCGGTCACCAATGAGGTTGGAAATTTCATAGAGTTCGAGTTGCTGTTGCATGTTAGTCTATGCTTGGACATACAACGTAGAGAAGTAACAGATAATGCGCATTTTCGTTTAACAAATAATTTAGTTGTCATTGGAATCAATCAAATAATATTTAAACTTAGTTAGCATCTTGGTTTCATACTTCTTGCTTATCTCTTATTCTCCCATCCAGTCTGCCTGCTATCGACTTCCAACTACCATTTCAATCAGTTGTGGCAAGGAAACCTTTGCTTTAATGGATCCCAATCGGTACTAAAGACCGATCCTTAAATTATTGAATCCGTCAGACCGGATTCAAATAACAAAGATCCTGTGGAGAGACCCAAGTGGAAACTAGGCCATAGTACTGAAGAAGTTCAATCAACTCAAAAAAAACATCGATTCCCATTACACCCCATTTAGCGATTGGGGAGAGCCTTTCACAGCCAGTGTCCTGTGCGCTTTCTACGTTTACACCCACTGATTGCGACCTACTGTTTTACATCTGTTCTAAATGGTATTTTGAGAAACTTTTTCATCACTAAATACTCGATAGTGTCGCCATCCCTAGCGAGGTAACCCCTGTCGAATGACTTGTAAGATAGTCCGAGCAGGGTTCAAACCAACATTCTTATGTACAAGACCCCTGCACACTACTATTACACCACCGACGGCCATCTAACCAACTCAACTGCAGCCGAATAGCAGGCTTTCTATCTCGACACTTCATTTCGAGGCTACAATTATATAAGATTGATTAGGTCAATGTAAATCAATGTGGGTCTTTCCAGACGCAGATCACAATGACTGAACGCTGTCTCTATCATTGTTCCGAGTTCGCTGGATTGTGCTCCAATACCTCTACAAGGAAACAATACCAAGTTTTGACAATGTCAGGAATATGGTCCTTCCTAGAATACGACCAGCATACAGAGCGCCTAACTAATGGCGTACGGGTGTACCCAAAAAAGGGTAATAAAACGAAACACAAGTGCTTCGTTGCTTCCTTCTTAACTTAACCTAACCTAGGGAATTTATATTCCTTCACAATATCCATCTTACTCATTGCGTTTCCTATAACTTAATGGATATTTGATTGATTATGAGCTTAATTGTTCTGAAGCACTACATCTCAAGCAATCAAACAAACCCCCCAACTCCCAACCCAATATAATCTCGTAAATTACTTCGTTTAGTCCTTTGGGCAAATTTCACTAAACACACATACATATGTACATGACCACATCCAACTTAAGCGCCAAACCAGCAGCTTTCGTTTGTTTTATTTGCCCAGCATTTAAATACATTTTATCCTTACCTCAGCAAACTGCCAGCGTGTGAACGATAAGTGGGCGGCGGCGAACTGCCACGAACTACGCCATTCTGGCGATCTCGATCCAAGAGCAATAGCCTGCAAAAGGAAAGAAACAACAAAAACAATTTGTGTAAATTAATTGCCATTTTTTCGAAGTTCCGCAAAATCGGGTAGGGAACAAAAGACAAAGACGATAGAAAACGAAAAAAAAACAAGCGACATCGGAAGGAAACTCCATAATAAATCACACAAGGACATGCAATCATTAACAATGGCTGCAGAATTTGCTTTCTTTGGCAACAACAATAGTAGTAGTAGTAGCAGCAGCAACAACAACAACGAAGAGAAAAATCGCTTCAATTAAATTGGTTTCAACAATAGAGCGATAGACCAAAGGGAGGGCCGGAGGGACGAAACGGCCAAACACGGACAACATGCAATCCGTAGTGAAAAACACTCCCTCCAGGAGTAGCCAAAATAACACAAGCATTTGCACACACACATACACACATACATATATGAATGTAAGTCCTTTTTTGCGTCACTGTATTGAAAATCCTTTATAAACCACATTATGTGGTTAGCCACATTTTATGGTCTAAAACGTTCATTTCACTTTGTTGTTGTCCACCTATTGGCATTTGTTGTTGTTGTTGTGTTTGCTGCTGGTGTTGTTGTCCTGGTATTTTACACTGAATTTTCTCTCTTTTTAATGTCATTAATGTTAGTCCCCTTTCAATCTTCTCTTGCGCCAGTTCAGGAAGAACAACTTTAAGTTTTACTAACCTTAAACGATATTCCTGCATACTGGCCTGATATGATGGAGGTGGCGGTCGGTGTTGAAATTCTGGATAGAGCAGCCCTTGCGGGGCACCACCACCACGACTGCAGGGTCGTCTGCCACATCTACCCAAATCGACGCTGGAGCCCAGGCCCAGACAGGGCGGACCACCAGGTGCAGTCATACGCCAAGCAGCACCGCTGACTGTTACCAGGACAACGCCAACGCCTGCAAGAAATAAGAAGTTGAGAAAGGAGTTAATAATTTAAGGATATTAAATGTTTTAAATACAACAATTTAGTATTTCCTTCAAAATAAGTAGTTGTTAAAAAAGGACATAACAATTTCAGTGTTTCTCGCAATAACATACTTTGTCGAAAAATCAAAAAAAAAAAAAAAACAAAACATTAAAAAGCTGCATCGCTCATGCTGTTATTAGAATATAATTACCATGTCTTTTTGTTGCCAACGCTAAATTTAATTTTCGCTTATTTTATATTGAATGCAACTATAAATAAAAAAATAAATATATTCCATTACATCCCATGACGGGTTAAGGGAGAGCTTCTCACAATCTACAATAAGCGATAAACGAGAAATTGTAACAAGGGATTATTTATGTTAGCGGCGGCAAACACATTTGTAATATCGGCGCCGAAAAGGATGACCAACGTATCTCTTTAATTTCTTACGTCTTATTGAGGTATTTTCCCTGAAGTCTAGACATTTCGTCAGATATGTCAACGATATTGGAAATATAATTAATTTTATTCGGTTGAAGCCACCTCGTTTCATAATTGATGCGGTTGTTATAACTGAATCTTCAATTATATTAGTTCAGTCAACTAAATTTTCTAAAATTTCGATTGGAACAACCGCATTTGAAATTAATTCGGATGCACGAACCGAAATTGGTACTAAATTCGGTTATAGTAACCGAATCTGGCATTAATTCGGTTGTAGTATCCGAATTTGGCATCAATTCGGTTGTAACTATCGAATTTGGTATGAATTCGGTCGCAAAAACCGAATCTAGCCTAAATTTGGTTGCAACGACCGAATTTAGCATCAATTCAACGTCAACAACATAATTCTATGTATTTAAAATCCGACGTTTACAATTCTAGAATCAAATATTTTAAAAATAATTAAAGAAAGTCAATCTTTTTTAGTGGTTACTAAGAAAGGTAAGTAAAATATGTTTTGTATTAAAACGTCTTATTTGGCAGAAATTGTTCAAGCAGATATCAACAGTTTTCAAGTGCTTCGAGGTTGGTCATGCGAGATATTCTGCAATCGTGTGTATACAAAACGGTTTAAGACATAAATCAACTAATAAATTAAATTTTCTAGCTTTTTAATTTTTTTTATAAAAACACAGGAAAATAAATCATCATTTACTAATGAAAAAAATTTAATAACTCATTTCTGACACTATCTAAATTCGGTTGTTACAACCCCTAGTGAGGTTGTGTCAGCCTCCAATGAGGTTGTGTCAGCCTCCAATGAGGTTGTGTCAGCCTCCAATGAGGTTGTGTCAACCTCCACTGAGGTTGTGTCAACATCAAATGAGGTTGTGTCAACCTCTAATGAGGTTGTGTCAACCTCTAATGAGGTTGTGTCAACCTCCAATTCGGTTGAGACAACCTCTTAATTCGGTTACGGCTAATTCGAATATTTCTGTGACTGTATACTTCCAGGTGTTTTTCATCCGCTTGCGATATGACCCAAGTTTCGGGGCCATATGTCAAGAGAGGTATAATGAGAGTCTGATATAGCTGGACTTTTGTCCGTCGAGAGAGGGCTTTATTCCTAAACTGCTTGCTGAGCCCAAAATAGTATCTACACTACGGTTCACTTATCCATATTCAGCAGCCTGTATCTTTTGCAATTTTTAACCGATTGCAGAATTTTAAAATGAAAATAGAAGCTAGATATCTTGAGATATAAAAAAATCATGACAATAGTGGTTTCTTAACTAAAGAACTTTTTTGAGCAATTTATAAAAAAAGGCCTAAAATATGATATTTTTTTTGGTTCACTTGAATAAAGGCACTATCTAATTTTAAATGAAAAACAGTTTTTCTTGTTTTTTTAAATTATTTTACTTTATTTAAGACATATTAGTAATTAATTTAATAACTTCAAATATACGGGTTTTCATTGAGAGATACAAATTTGTGTCTAATTTTTCGACCTTTATTTTATTATTTATTCTTGACTAATTATAAAGATAATTTATGTAATCCAACGAAATTTGATTCCAAGCATCCTTAATGGCCATAGTACGTAATAACACCCCACACTATAACGCCGCCCTCTCGCTTGTGATGTCGGTTCAAAAAATGCCTTTCTTTGCGCAGATCATGGAAATAATAGTTCTAGCCATCAGGGCCATTCAAATTAATCTTCTTCTCATCCGTAAATACAACGGTTCTCCAGTCATTTACATGACCTCTTGGCTGCACATCCCATACCATGTAGTCTCTTGCGAATTGAAGCCGTGTTTCTTTACGAGGAGCATTAAGTGTATACTCACAGCTCTTAATTACTCTGCGTACTGATGAGTTGCGCGCTTCCACTCCAGCTTGAACTCTTATTTTTGCAGAGTTAGAAGCAATTCTGATTTTTAATTTTTTTTTTGCTCAAAAAAAGTTCTTTAGTTAAGAAACCACTATTGTCTTGATTTTTTTATATTTCAAGATGTCTAGCTTCCATTTCTATTTTCAAATTCTGCAATCGGTTACAAATTGCAAAAGATACAGGTTACTGAATATGGAATTTTTAGTGCCTTTAAATAAGTGAACCGCTGTGTATTTGCAAGCACAATTCCCCTATTTATCTCCAGGCTGACGTTGTTGACCTTTTTCACGGCGGATCAACGGCAGCCAACTTCACCTATCACTCCAAAATTAAATCGATTGTCAACGTTCAAGTGCGGACCAAGTCGAGAGGTTTCTCTAGTAATTGACACCATCAATTTTGTCTTGCCCTTATTCACAGGAAGGCCCACCATCGATGATTCCTTTTCGATTTTGGAAAATACTGCAGTAACGTATCGGTAATTTCGCCCAATGATGTCTATGTCGTCAGCATATACCATCAACATATGGCTTTACGTGTTAATGGTCTTGTACGTATTTACTGCAGCTTTTCTCATTATTATCTGCATTACGATGTTGAAGAGATTGCACGAAAGTATGTGGCCTTGTCTCAGTCCTCGCTTGGTACAGAATGGTTCAGTGAGGTATTTTCCCACTTTCACTGCTGATTTGGTGTTGGTCAGCGTCATTATGCAGAGGCGGGTCAGTTTTGCTTGAATCCCATGTTCAGACATAACTTCGTACAGTTTTCCCCGGTTGGGGCTATCGAAAGCAGCTTTGTATACGACAAAAATGTGGTACGCATCGATTTGCTTTTCGTGAGTCTTTTCCAGGATTTGGCATAGAATGAATATTTGGTCAGTCGTGGACTTGCCTGGTCTAAAACCACACTGATAAGGTCCAAGCAGGTTTTCTATAATTGGCTTTAGTCTTGTACATAATACGCTCGACAAGACCTTATACGCGATGGATAAAAGACTGATACCGCGATAGTTGGAACAGACACACGAATCACACTTTTTAAATACCGGAAACAATACACTGAGACTCCAATCGTCGGGCATAGATTCCCCCAGCCATATACCATATATAAGTTGATGCATGTGGGTTAGCAATCTTTCGCCACCTGCCTTAAAAAGTTCACTGGGTCAGCCATCCGTACCAGCGGCTTTATTATTCTTAAGGCGTGAGATCGCCGTTCTAATATCGCCTTAGTTTGGGGGTACAATCTACACTACCTTCCACTATCATTACCTACTGATATTTAGCGGAAGAATCTGAGTGAAGTAGTGCTCATAAGTGGTCTCTATATATTTTAAGCACACACTGATTATCAGGCACCAGATTCCTATTCTCGTCCTTGCAGGAGGGCAGCCCATTATTCGGCCCGTTATTCGATCTTCTAACCCTCTGGAACCACTTTCGGGATTCACCATTCATCCTGCACATTTCAGTTTTTTCACTCTCTGTCTGCTCCCACTGCCATTCCCCCCTCCCCGCCACCTAAATAGTTGGTTTTCCTCCCTTCTCACTCGCTGCACGCATTGTAACTGACTGTTTCGTTGCCATACGTGCAGCGTCTTTTTCATTAGTTGCAATGTGAAATTCTTCGTCGTACCGTGGCAATATAGTTTTCTGAAACATTGGTCTAATTAAGCACACACTACACGCAAAGAAACAAAAACGATGGAAGTCGTTTGCTGTCAACATATTTCATTTGTAACCAATACTCAACGTTTACTGGAACTATTGAAACGTTTTCGCCAAATAAAATGCATTTATCGAAAATACTGGTTTGTATTGTTGTAAACATATTTCCATTTACATGTAAATTTTTATAAATTTGTTTATTACATAAATATAGAAAACAATTGCGAACGTGTATAAAACGAACAGGAGATCTCTCTTGAATTGCTTGCTGCAAATCCTAATATTGAGGTATTGCTTGACTTCACGTTTTGTCTGCGCTTTCTCGGTGTATCGGTGTATAGACTTGCAACCACGGCGCCTGGGTTCACCACAATTTCGGGGAAATTGTATGTACTAAAATCTTTTTTTTCCAAATATTACCCTTCAGACATAGAAAAAAGACGGCAATATATTGTTAACAAAAAATTTCGTACGTGAAAAATGTTAGCACTTAGTTATACTTTTCAGTTATGTACAAAAAAATCAATCAAATATTGAAATGAAAATCGAAAAATGGTACCAACAACAAATATCATAGGAAATACCGCAAAATTTGACGAAGGTTCTGGTTCATCTTTTCTGACGAGGCGGATTTTCATCTCGGCCGCTATGTCAACAATCAAATGTGCTGCATCGGTGGATCGGAAAACACGCAATTCGTTGTCGGGATGACGATGTATCCACACGCTGAACACCCTGTCTTTTTTTGATATTTGGGTGCAAATATAAAGTGTTTGTAGCTTGTCCCAAATACATTATTCTTGAGCCCAAACACATTGTGTTTGCTACTCAATATACCCTGTTTGAGACAAAATTATTAATAGGTTATAATATATGATTTTGACACCCAAATGTGGCTTTTTTGTTGTAAACCGATAAAAACAAATACGAGACAGACAACAAAGAAACAAATATGCAGCAGATCTACAACTCATGAAAACAGTGCTGGCAAACATGTACATGTTTCCTGCAATATGTTGCTGGGGTCGATATTTTTCAGCGTGCACAGAGAGACAGTTTGCTGTGGATTTTGGAGTGGTGGCATCGTTGTCAGCAATTGACGAATCATGATGACGTATTGAAAGAAACACGACACGAATTGGTAAATCGCAAAAAATGTATGGTTTTCCATCATGACAAGGCTAGGCCTCACATATATTTGCGGAGTCGGCAAGAAACATTGGAGCTTGGATGGGAAATGATGCCACATCCTGCTTATAGTCTTCCATAGTCCTTCCATAGTCCTTCGGAGTTCCATTTATTCCGGAGTCTACAACACTTTTTGAATGGAAAATCCTTCAATAGAAAAGACGACCTACAAATCGAGTTCTTTGAGTATATTTGTGGTCTATGAATTTGGGATCAAACAGTAGCCCGAACAAAATGCCAACTAGATCATAGATGACATTAAATTAGAGAGAGTCTATCTTGTAAGTGTGTATCTGTATTTTCGCATTATTCTCTGAGTCAGTGAGTCGTAAATATTCCTGAATTTTTGGATGCAAATATGACGTGTTTGTAGCTTGTCGCAAATATACTATACTTGTGCCCAAACACATTGTGTTTGCTATTCAATATAAAATGTTTGAGATAAAATAATTAATAGGTTATAATATATGTTTTTGACACCCAAATGTGGCTTTTTTGTTGTAAACCGATAAAAACAAATACGAGACAGACAACAAAGAAACAAATATGCAGCAGATCTACAATTCATGAAAACAGTGCTTGCAAGCATGTACATGTTTCCTGCAATATGTTTCTAGGGCCGATATTTTTCAGCGTGCACAGAGAGACAGTTTGGTGTGGATTTTAGATAGGTGGCAACGTTGACCCATTATTTTCGAAAATGCTGCTGAAAACACCAGCTAAGTCAACTGGGAGCGCTACAGAGCCATGATTACGAGCTATTTATGTCCAGAAATAGAAGATATGAACTTGGATTATCTCTTTTTCAACAGAATGACGCACCATGTCACACTGCCCTTCAAACAATCGATATTTTGCGCACTAAGTTCGGTAATCGTATCGTCAGTCGTCTTGGAGATGCCAATATGCCGCCGGGAAGCTTTAATTTGACCGACCCCTTTAGACTTTTCCTAGTGGGTTACTTACCATTAAAGACCGATGTTATGCGAATAATCCAGAAACGATCCACACCCTTAACGCTTATATCTTCCGATCCATTCGTGAGGTAGAACCCAGAAATCGTCAAAAAAAAGTCTTGGAAATTTGGACTGAGAGGTTGAGGTACAGCGGAGCCAACCGGGGCAGCCACATGAATGAAATCGTGTTCCATAAACAATGGGAATATTTGGTATTTCTAATAAAGCCATGAGAAACTAAGTTGAGTTCATTTAATTTAATTTATAACAATATTATATTATTTGGACCACCCTGTACATTAGGGTGGGTCAATTTTTTTGCCGACCAAGAGTATAACAGGAACGTAATCTACGGCAAGTTGTATGAAAATGTTCCCAAGAAACCATGGTTCTAAAATCAAAATCGAGACCGCGATTTTTCACTTGAAAATTTCTATACATATTAGCGTAAAAAATCGACCCAAAAGCCATACTCTTGAAACGTGATACTCTTCGATTTCAATGAAATTTCACAAATGTATTCTAGTCGTTGCTGCCTTTACAATGACGTTTATTTTAGGTCGAAACTCCCCACGGTTCACGGTTATTGCTGTGTACAGTTGGTCATCTGCAGCATTTTTGTAAAGAGATACCTGTGTTAATGTTAGAATAACTTTTGAATGCGATATTAGATCTGCCATTTGTATTTTGTATACCTAAATAGAATGTTAAACCCTATCAGGCGATACCCTTGTCGTTAAAATCTGATGTCGCATTAAAAAGTTATTCTAACACTACCACAGGTATCTCTTCACAAAAATTCTGCAGATGACCAACTTTACACAGCTATAAAATATGAACCGTGGGGAGTTTCGACCTGAAATAAACGTCATTGTAACGGCAGCAACGAGTAGAATATAAATGTGACTATATGATATGTGAATTTCATAGAAGTCGAAGAGTATCAAGTTTCAAAAGTATGGCTTTTTGGGTCGATTTTTTACGCTTATATACAAATTTTCAAGTGAAAAATAGCGGGCTCGATTTTGATTTTAGAACCATGGTTTCTTGGGAACAGTTTCTTAGAATTTGCCGTAGATTACGTTTCTGCTATAATCTTTGTCAGGGTTTTTGGTCCCATACAAATTGACCCACCCTTCTGTACTTCCCGATCACAATATTTCCCTACTTAAATGTTCCTTTAGACTACAAATGCCATATTAGTGCAATTCCATGTATTCCAGTCGGCTATACTTTGTATCCATTAGACCTTTTTGTTCCCATTACTCCTGTGAACGACACAATAAAACGGAAGTTTGCAATTTTCTTTTCTAAAACAACTTCCTGTTTCAGCATTTTTTTTTGTTTTGGTATTGTGGGACATTTAGGAATATGACAACCTTAGCAAAAGGGGTAGCAGTAAAAGCTTTATGTAATACAAGTACAAGATCGAAACCCCTTATGCATATGTACTTATATTAAGGTATCTGTGAAAAGTTTTCCCACATTTCATGCATAGTTCAAAGTCATTTCTGTATTAGTTGTTGAAATTTTTTTTGTTTAGTACATAACAACAAGAACAGGCATTTAGGCAAACTTAATGGACTATACAATTTGCTAAAACATGGCTCGATTGTTTAGCATGGCAGACTGAAGGGCGTTACTTTTACTCAATTTTGAAGTTTATAAACAAAAATTCATAAAATGACATTAAAACTAAAAGAAACAACAGCAACAAATAACAATATTAATACCATAACATTGAGGATGGTGTTTAACATTGACTTCAATGTTCCTACAAACATAATATAACAAGGTAAATTAAGATTTATATATAATGTAATGTAATAATGTGTATTTTATGTATCTGTTTCTGAATACGGACGCAGGTAGTTGTTTTTCTCTAAGCAGTCAGTTGCCTTGGTGACATGAAAAATGTCGTGTGAATTCATTTAATTTGTTTGAAATTTTTTAATTTGTGTTTTTCATACTTATTTATTTGTAACTTTTATTTGGAACCCTCATAAATTCTCAAACTGCGTATGGTCAACTGATTTTATTACAAAAATATTAAATCATTATAAAGGTCTGATTTTTCCAAAACTTTCTAAGATCTCCACATGCAAATAAATTGAAGAAACGAAATATTGGGTTGGCAAGACAGTAACTTTGAATTTCTCATATACACGCTGAAAAATAACGGCCTCTCTAACATGTTCTCCCAAACATATTCTGCAGGAACCATGTATGTGTATGTTTGGAACACACTTCAAACATTCAAATGTTTGCAAGTCCCAAACTCACTTGTATTTAAATATAAACAGTATCATATTTACTGGCAAACATGTATGCTTTTACGTGGAAACATACGTTTTTCATCCCAAACATCCCAAACTTACGTGGAAGAATTCGTCAGTTATCCCCAAACCTATATATACTTACGTGGAAATATATGCATATTTCCTCCCAAACATAATAATAGTTAGAAACGAATTATTCTTTGATTTCAGTATATATGTATTATTTATTATAATTAATTTTATCAATATAAATCCACATTTATAAATATTTAATTAAAAGATTTAAAATGCCCTAATTTTCGTTTACTTGCATTGATTGCATTATTTGTGTTTTTTCATGTAATGGGAACCTGCTGTTCTTTCGCTTCTCCTTCCTTTGTTGTCTCTCGTGTTTGTGTTTTCAGAAGGTTTCAGTTATGCATTGGTTATCACTATGCGTTGGTACACAAACAATATACAAGTCGTGTTCATATAATCCATGCGTGGATTAATTACTTGTGTTGTTTTATTGTCTTTATTTCACAAATAGTCCACCGATCCGATTTTTTCAGTAAAGGCTCGGACAGACAAAGGGCTTCACGTTGTTGCCCTTTCCAGTTTGTTTCCTCAAAATCATTCCTCACTTTGGTAGCACACATACATATATACGAAACACATACACAAAAACCACAGCAACATCACAAACCATTTAACCGTCCAAGCCTTCGGTTATTCGTTTTTCACGGAACAAGCGCTTCCGATGTCCTTTTTCCGACGAACTATTGATGACTGAATACATGAAACTTAAACGCAATACATCAGCCAAAATAAGAAACACTGACTTCATCTGCAATTTGCACGCTCTTCAGGAATATTTATGACCGAGAAAATAATGCAAAAATACAGAGAAACCCTTACAAGATAGACTCTCTCGTTGTTTCTCTTTTATTCTCTTGCTCTCGAGAGAGCATAAACCGTGCAACAAACACAAGTGTAGTTGCAACACAAACACAGATATTTGAGTCGCAAACACATATATTATAACATATTAATCATTGTGTCTCAAACATGTAATATTGAATAGCAAACACAATGTGTTTGGACATAAATATATTATATTTGCGACAAGCTCTAAACACACTTTATACCTGCATCCAAAGAACAACAAAATACAGACTTTTCAGCGTGCTTTCGTTATTTTGTAAATGCTTTTGATCAACTGACTAAAATCTTTGTTATACCGTTACACAGCTAATATTTCAAGTTTAAATTTGTACTAGGTCACAATATTTTCAATAGTCAGTCTTCATTTAAATCGTGTCGTGACTGAAAATTTTGAAAACTTGCGTCCCACCAACATACTGCAGGAACCATGTATATGCTTGCAAGTGCTGTTCTCGTGAATTGAAGATCTGCTACTTTTTGTTTCTTTATTGTCTGTTATGTTTTTATTTCTAGCTGTTGTCAAGAAACACAACTACATTTGGTACACTAATGCATATACAAGTATTATAATCTATCAATCATTGTGTCCCAAACATGATGTATTGAATAGCAAACACAATGTGTTTGGACACAAGTATATGCATATATTTTTACGACATATTTGCGACAAGCTACAAACACGTTATATTTGCAACCAAACAACAAAAAAAAAACAAAATTTTTCAACATGTGGATGATCAAATTGACAATTTTACACATATTTTACTCTATTATTTCCGAAACGGCAAAAAAGCCGCGGATGCACCCTAGAGTATTAGTGTAGGGTGCACGCTGAAAAATCGATTTTTTGTATTGGTTGGATACAAATATGACGTGTTTATAGCTTGTCGTAAATATACTATACTTGTGCCCAAACACATTGTGTTTGCTATACAATGTAACATGTTTGAGAGACAATGATTAAGTCCATAAAATTTTCTTTTAAACCCAAATGTGCTTTTGTTTGTTGAAATACGGTGAAAACAAAAACGAGACGGACAACAAAGAAACAAAAAGGCAGCTGATCTTTAATTCATGAAAACAATGCTTGCAAACATGTACATGTTTCCTGCAATATGTTACTGAGGCCATTATTTTTCAGCACGTATGGTTTGAATGCTTTAACAGAGCTGATTCAAATAATGCTGTTCTGGAAGTTGCACGATCAAAAATGGCCACAGGAACGGTTAGTCACTAGGCAGGAGTACTGTGATCTTCAATATACCTCTCTAATATACGTTTATTAAGGAATGGTCGCTTATGAGGGTACACACAATATAACCTACAAAGTATATGGAAATGTTTACATATAATCTTCGTGTTTTGTCTTCGTATCTAATATACAAACTTTACCTACATTGTTTACTGTAATGTTTACAATGGGTAGAATTAAATTGTATATAGAAACATTTGCAGAGTAGTCCACAATGCAGAAGAGAATATATAAAGAACTGTGTACAACCCCCATATAAGTATGCATTTAAAATGTATTCCGAGGCGTATAAAACTTATACCTTAATAACAAAAATATAAGTTTTGGGTTTCTTATTACTAATTTTTTATATTTAAGATATTAAAATTCATATTTTATTTATATATTTTTATCAAACACGTTCGCATGCTTAAACTTAACAAACACCAAGAGAATGTAATAGTTCACACGTAACCAAACTAAAAGTTGATACCAATTCTTATAAACACATTATCACTGTTCACGTTTTCAATAAACAATGTATGCTAACAGGTATAATATCCAATCAAAATTATAATGAAATCGAATAAAAAATTTTAAGCTTCGTCAGTGTACACTTTTTCGGTAAACAAAGTATGTGAAGATGTATGAAGTTGAATTAGGAACGAACATAAATTTGTCATCTTCGTAACTGCATACACACACTATATACAAAGTATGCGAAGATGTGTGGAGTGGTTTTTTTTTTGTCTCATATACAATCTGTGTATACTTTCCGAAGTATTCGAGAAAACTTCTATTGGAGAGTTACTGCTCTCTCTATGGAGAGAAAACAAGTTTCAACAAAGACGCACGTGCTGTCTTCTTTTACCAAAAACAAAGAAGTGAATCCTAATGTCAAGGTTCTGTGTGCTTTTGCCTGACGTATGCTTTGGCTCAGTGGATAGATGGGCGGACTTGCAGCGATAGTACATGGGTTCAACCCACGTCACGGAAAGGAGGTACCAAAACCAAAATGTCTTCAAAATTCAATAAAATAATTTTATTACTGAGGATATACTTATACTTCCATTCAAAATAAATCTTACAACGGGTGGTCCAAATGCAGGTATCTTTTTAAATTATATGTTATTTTGACTGTGATAAACTTCTGTCTCTTCGAAATATTGACTATCAGTTAGTATCCAGTTATCATACCAAACAAAATTGCCGCGTCTGGGGATCGGAAAACCCGCACTTCATTGTCGAGAAGCCAATGTATCCACAGAGAGTGGAAGTTTGGTGTGGATTTTGGAGTGGTGGCATCATTGGGCCATTATTTTCGGAAATACTGCTGGAAATGCCATTTTTGTCAATGGCGAGCTGTCCAGAGCCAGGATTTATTATGGCATATTTCAATTCTCAGGAAAATTTAAATGCTCTATTTCAAAGTTTAAAGGGTCCTTTTCGTCCTTTGTTCAAAAAGTACCAAAAATGTGCACTAGAATGACCAGCTGGGGATTCAGAATGTTTTATGAATTTATTTCTTATTGAATTCCATTATGGGTTGTCAAAAGCCAAAATTCTCTATCTTTATTTTCAGACGTCGTTTTTTTCCTATTTTGAAACAAGTTTAAGAAACCAGCCCAAGGTGTTTCAAAAGAAGTCATCCGATGTTGTTTGGCTCTCATTTTTTTTATAAATGAAACACTTCTGTTTTTTGATTATGTTTATTCGAACCTTTAGAATTTTATTGGTTAAATTGAAAAGATGATATCGGTTAAATGGGCGCTGTCACAATTGAATACCATATTGGCTCGTTTTATGGCAATTTTCATCACTTTGGCGAGAACTTCGGGCGACAGATTCTTGCACTCGTGTCGAATGTTGACCTTGAGGGCTTCCAGGGTCTCGGTCGATATCATTTTCTCAACTTAACATAATCTAAAAACAGAATCGGAGTTTTTCATTTAGAAAAAAAATGAGAGCCAAACAACATCGGATGACTTCTTTTGAAACACCTTGTACTTGTGGTGGTATAAATTTCACTAGAGAATTTCGCAGACGAGAATCTTTCATCTTGAATTTGCGTATGTCCTGTTTTAAAAATTGAAATCTTAAAATTGAAATCTATTATATTCTATCTATTTCGAACACACTATGTTCTAAAAATATATTGTCAAACAAAGATGTATATACAGTTCAAGAAGTTTCTCGTTATTGTGCATATGTCCTTTAGCCACTTTTCAAAAACTATATCTCCCTAAGTATTGCCGCTGAAGACCTTTTTCCTCTGTATCTGTAATCATTTAATGTATTATAATAACATTTATTATAATCAAAATAAACCATTTCAGATTTAAATTTTAAGATTTCAACATTTCAATTTTTAAAAAAATCCTTGGTAGAATATTTGGATATTTTGCCGGTTATTTTGGTTCAGTTCTCTTGACCTTGTTTCAAAAAAGGACGACTGAAGATAAAGATAGAGAATTTTGGTCTATGACGACCCATACTGAATTTAAATGAGGAATAAATTCCTAAAATATTGTGAATCCGTAGCTGGTAATTTTAGTGTAAATTTTTGGTATTTTTTGAACATAGGACAAAAAGGAACCTTTAAACTTTGAAATAGAGCATTCGAATATTCTACGAAAATAATCCCTGTCCAAAGAATTCGGCAAACTCACCATTTACACTCGATTTTTAAATTTATTTCCAACAGTATCGGATAAGAAAATTCAAACTTGCCACTTCAATAAAAGCGAATCTAGCTACACAGCGGTCTAAATTTTAGGAGTTTGACTATAGTGTGATCATTTGACGCAGAATCATCCACCCCGAAACACAAACCTAAATGCTGTAGAATAGTGTAACGAGAATATTTGTTATTTATAATTATAATGTACAAAATTCAATTGACTGTGACTTGACTGTGACTTGACTGTGACTTGACTTTGTCTTGTCTGTGACTTGACTGTGGTTTGACTGTGACTTGACTGTGACTTGACTGTAACTTGACTGTGACTTGACTGTGACTTGACTGTGACTTGACTGTGACTTGACTGTGACTTGACTGTGACTTGACTGTGACTTGACTGTGACTTGACTGTGACTTGACAGTGACTTGACTGTGACTTGACTGTGATTTGACTGTGACTTGACTGTGACTGTGACTTGACTGTGACTGTGACTTGACTGTGACTTGACTGTGACTTGACTGTGACTTGACTGTGACTTGACTGTGACTTGACTGTGACTTGACTGTGACTTGACTGTGACTTGACTTTGTCTTGTCTGTGACTTGACTGTGGTTTGACTGTGACTTGACTGTGACTTGACTGTGACTTGACTGTGACTTGACTGTGACTTGACTGTGACTTGACAGTGACTTGACTGTGACTTGACTGTGATTTGACTGTGACTTGACTGTGACTGTGACTTGACTGTGACTGTAACTTGACTGTGACTTGACTGTGACTGTGACTTGACTGTGACTTGACTGTGACTTGACTGTGACTTGACTGTGACTTGACTGTGACTTGACTGTGACTCGACTGTGACTTGACTGTGACTTGACTGTAACTTGACTGTGACTTGACTGTGACTTGACTGTGACTTGACTGTGACTTGACTGTGACTTGACTGTGACTTGACTGTGACTTGACTGTGACTTGACTGTGACTTGACTGTGACTTGACTGTGACTTGACTGTGACTTGACTGTGACTTGACTGTGACTTGACTGTGACTTGACTGTGACTTGACTGTGACTTAACTGTGACTTGACTGTGACTTGACTGTGACTTGACTGTGACTTGACTGTGACTTGACTGTGACTTGACTGTGACTTGACTTGACTGTCACTTTGACTTGACTTTGTCTTGTCTGTGACTTGACTGTGGCTTGACTGTGACTTGACTGTGACTTGACTGTGACTTGACTGTGACTTGACTGTGACTTGACTGTGACTTGACTGTGACTTGACTGTGACTTGACTGTGACTTGACTTGACTGTGACTTTGACTTGACTGTGACTTGACTGTGACTTGACTGTAACTTGACTGTGACTTGACTGTGACTTGACTGTGACTTGACTGTGACTTGACTGTGACTTGACTGTGACTTGACTGTGACTTGACTGTGACTTGACTGTGACTTGACTGTGACTTGACTGTGACTTGACTGTGACTTGACTGTGACTTGACTGTGACTTGACTGTGACTTAACTGTGACTTGACTGTGACTTGACTGTGATTTGACTGTGACTTGACTGTGACTTGACTGTAACTTGACTGTGACTCGACTGTGACTTGATTGTGACTTGACTGTGACTTTATTTAATTTTTTAATATATACTTGTATTTGAACCAACCTATGTATACTAAAATATAACACCTTTACATTAAGCGAAATACCAGTTTTCGCTTTCCGTAAAATAATCTTGAGTTTGGTGCATAAAGGGAAACATTTTTTGTATATCAGAAGTTACTTTAAAGCAAAAGTACTTCCCCATATTTCGAACTGTTTTTGGTTCTTTTAAATAATTTTCTTTATTCATCAGAATTGAAATGATTTGTCAGCAATTGTTCAGGTGGCGCAATTACATTGGCCAAATGTAGTTCATTTATCTGGAACTTGGTTTGGGCGTAACGAACATTATGTTTGCGTGTACCTGTTCCCTTATTTTTCGTCATGTCTGAGCCCTGGCAATAACACCAGCATAGTTTTCACCTGTATTATTTTATACATTTTGTTGTATTTATTTTCGTTGTATTTATCAAGCGTATACTGTAAACTGTCATATTGTAGACTCATTTGCCGTAACATATGGTTAACATTTTATTTCAAAACGTAACTACACAATCACACCCATGTGTGTATGGATGTGTAATAAGGATATTTTATGCGGACATTTTACACTTGATGTGTAAGCAACGTAATGTATATCATGCTATCCTACACATGACTCAAATAGTATAGTGTAAATTTGTGGTGGTATGTGTGTGTATTTATACGGTTATTATGCATCATTTAGCTCCAGAATGACCGTCAGTTTAAGTGACATTGTATGTAGTGTAATGTAAACGCACGCATGAGTTTGTGCGTTTATATGTAAATATATACATTTTATATTGACACAAACGCATAGGAGTGTGTAAAATTGGCGAAAAAAAGTCGTAATTAAGTGGGTACTTAATGGCTGGTAAAATGCAAAAAAAAGGTAAAAGTAAAATTTTTTTTAAAAATATTTATTACCGAACAATGTATACACAGGTACAACCAACAACGACTACAGCAGCTGCAGCAGTAGCAGCAACAACACCAATGACTTTATTCGCACAAAAAACAGCAAGAACAACAACATTATATGTATGATCATTAAACAAAAATGTATGTAAATATACAAAATTACACATACGAATACAAACAAAACATTATTCATATGGATGTAAACATAATCTGAACTCGACACGTTTAACAAGAAAAACCTTAATATATTAACATGATTACGATACAATTGTACAAGAAGCCAAGACACACACAACCGTACACAAAAAGTCTTAAATATGTAGAGATGCCACTTATGTGCCACACAATCCCGGTAATTCGAACTAGAATTGAGTTTCGAAATTATGGGAATTTTGGAGAGGGATCAATTATTCATGTTGTAAAAATGTGTATTGTAAATAAATAAATGGTTTCCCATTACATCCCATGACGGAATTAGGGAGAGCTTCTCACAACCAGTGAGCTGTGTCCTTTCTAGTTTTAGACTCACTGATTGGGACCTACAGTTTTAGACCAGTTCCGATCCGTATTTTTAGAAGCTTTTTCATGACTAAATACTCGATAGTGTCGCAGTCACTATGCGAGGTGGCCGTCGCCGAAAGAAATTGAAGGTGGTCAGAGTAGTGATGCAACCCAGGACCGATGGACACAATGTTTAATATACCAATTAATTTTTATCGGTCATCGGTGCAACATTTTAACCCTCTTGGGCCCAAATTTTCGCGTTCTGATTATTTTCGATTACGAAAATACAGAATTTAGGTTTCCAGTAAAAATTAAATTCAACATTCAATTTGTCTTGTGCATTTAAATTATATTTAAATTACCCAGGAAGGATTATTTGGTTCTGACAATTTGTTTATCACGCCGTCTTCAATTTCGTTGTTGACAAATTCGAATGCGATGTAGAAATGATCACAATATTATATATATCCATTTAAGGACGAGGCCACGCAAAGAGCGGCAAGGCTGCGAGCTTTTATATGAAATAAAGTGCATAAGAATATAGGATAACTAGCAAAGACAAGAACCATTATCCTTACTGTGAATGGTTGTAGAAATATTAAATCAACAAACATCCGGAAACAATGAAGTTTCTTCGAAAGTATTCAAGGAAATTCAGAAAAATGTACACTATCAAGAAAGTAGCACACGCTCTACCCAGAAATACCAAACTTTTGCAAATACATGTGAAGACGTAAATGTTAGAGAGCCTGAATGCGTCTGCCTGCAAAACCGCGGTTGAAGGAAGTTCCGTTTATAGTCCATAAATTAGGGTATCCAACGGTGGGCCCACCTTTGTCAGATTCGATATTGGATCGCAGATATAATTAGTCCAAATGGCTTCTATTAAAAAAAAAAAATAAAAAATTATGTAGGCATATATTTTTTGTTCGGGACTCTTGATATCCAACCCTGTCCACACTTTTGTCTATTGCGATTTTGGACAGGAGATATATTTAGCCAACTCACGGGCGATGTGTTAACACCTTTTTGTTACATGGTTCCTGTCCGATTTCTATGAACACATTAGTAAATGTTACATTGGAAAATTAAAAGCATCGTTCAAACATAGAATGAAGTTTCAGTTAAATAATATTAATAATTAAAATTATTTGAAGCCAGTGCAAGCACATGTGCCATTATTTTTTTGCATAATACTTTTTGTTTTATTCCCACAACAAACAAAGAGAATGCAAAGCAACAGACACATGTGCATACATTGTGTTATGTTCGTAACCTTACGAGTATCAAGACTTCGTCTTTTATGATAACTATTCGCTGCCGGTGCAATAATACCACCATACTTATTTTCCAGCAACAACAACCACATGTTATTTTCAATGCTAACGCTACATAACTTCGACGTAGATAACGCTGTGTGTTGTTTGCATGTGTTGACTTTGTTCGATTATGTGTTAATTAACATATATGTTATATATGTTAATACATCAATAAATGAAGGAATATTTAGCTCACTGAAATAGTTGTTTTTGTTTTGTCATAAACACAGCGACAACAAAAAGTATTGAAAAGTATAGAGAACTTCTTGCACTCTTTTCCCGCTCTTATGTAGAGAGTCTGAGTAAAAGAGTATAAACGAGTCTTATGGAATATTTCAATATAATTGCAACATTTCGACAATGTTATTACATAAAACAATACAAAAAAACATAAATGTTTCAAAAGGCATCAATGTTTCATACCAAAATTATGAATGGACCAAGTTGTCACAAAAAGAGAGTAATACGTTTTGAATCATTCGCCAGACGTCGCCAGTGCTCTGGAGTCAAACAATTCGTTCCATGAGTTGTCTATACTATTCAATACTCTTTAGCGACGACGACTCGCTTGTTTATTCGCTGCCGCTACAATACCATCATACTTTTGGCATAGTGGCACATTTGGAAAACTATAATTTCAAAGCCTCTTTTGTCCCACCCACGCAGTTTTTCATCTATGCCCACTTAATTTTTAATTTTTTTAAATAGGGTCTATTTGGACTAATTATATCTCCGGTCCAAAATCGAATGTGAAAAAGGTGGGGCCAGCGTTGGATGCCCTAATTTATGGCCTATAAACTGCACTACCTTTATTCGTCCCACCTCTTCGGTTTTGCAGACAGACGCATTCTGTCTCTCTTACATTTACATCTTGACTACAAGGCCCTAATCACACGTATTTGCATTTCTAGGTAGACACATATTTTGTATTTCTAGGTAGACCAGGTGCTTCTTAATTGGAAGTGTAAATTTTTCCGAATTTCATTGAAAATTAAGGTTCTTGTCTTTGCTAGTTATAATCATGTATAACTTCACCCACTTACTATTTTGACTAAATATATCTCCTGTCCAAAATTGAAACTCAGATGGTGGGGACAGGGTTTGATACGGCCTCCTCGAAAAAATAAGGCTGATGACTTCTCCGGCGTTAATGTTACTTTGAGAGGAATTGTTTTTGAATATTATGAGGATTCTGAGTGGCCCAGAATCGCAAATATGGTAGGTTTACATATCCGTTCTGTTGATAAATATGACTGAAAATCATTCACTGCCTCGTTGATGTGCAGTAGAGCATGAGCGTAGTTTAGACGATGGTCTACAGACAAGAGGTGATTCACTGCTGAACTTTTTAAAAGAACATTTTTAACTCCGTGACCAAAATACGCTGCAGAGACGAACGTACACGTTGTGTGGAAAGTCCTCTTGTCGACGATGGCTGCTTCAGCTACCTTCGGCCTTCTGGTGCCTCTGCTGTCACGTGTTTTTCAAATCCCTTTATAGAGAAATAGACAAGAGCCTCTATTCCTCTCTTCATGTTCTCTTGATGACGACGAGGTATAAGGCCATTTCATCGAGTTCGAGTTGCTTTTGTCATTTACTCTGTGGTTGGACATAACACGGACAGAAATAAAAGGGAATGCGTTTAAATCTTTGGACAATCAAACTGTTTGACATTTCTAACTTTATTAATTTTTAATTATAAAGGCTGTTGGGCAGAGATGGTTAAATACTTGATATTGTTTCGAAAAACTTATGAATTATAAAAATAATTTCTACACAACAAAATATGATTACGGCAAATGATCCCTTACGTTTTTTTCGTTGCTTGAATATATTGAATTTTCTGTAACTTTGTAGTTTCACAAGGATTCGTAATACTTTTATATGGATTCTGATGCGTGTTTTTCTATTTTTAAGGTCTAGTACGGCATTTACACCTACCAATATTAGCGCATTTCGAAGGTTAATCCGTTATCCCACGCTATCCCAGAAGATTACTAATACAATTTTAATTTGAAAAATTAAACCAAACAGTTTTTGGAACTCACACCGCCGGTTTAAATTGTGACCCGCTTTTATCAACTAGCCTGATCCAATTTTAAAAGTTCAGTTATTTCAAAAACATCCCAACTTTTTAAAAAACTGGGAAAACCAATAACCACCAGCTTAATTTGTCTGTTGTGCGGCCGTCTTCCATAATTTTGTTTCGGCGCGGAGTTTGTCTAAGCATGGAGTTGCCACCTGAAATGCCAATTTAATCTCAAATGTGGTGATTGTAAAGCGCCATTTACACACCTACCAAGATTATCTCATTTTCGGGATTATCGACGTTTTCTTACTTATGGAGTTGGACATTTGTAATCCTTTTTCTGTATAAAAATCTGTATAAATTTTGTCTGATTACCGAAATTATAATTATATTCCCTGGAACTTTATAATACGTATTTCCATCTGGCATCACCAAAAATCTTGATTTATTTAAACACAATGACAGTAATTGAATAACTTGTACACTTTGGAGTTTAGCTCAACGCACTCATCAAATTACATAATTTTTGTTTACAAATTTTTAATAGACTTTTCGTGTTTTCAAAAGGAAATGATGTAAAACAAACAATTAGATTCCTGTCCTCTTACTCTTCACGGTTCTAGGGGAATTAAGTTCAATAATTGAACAACTGTAAGAGACAAGTCAAAGAGGATGAAAGGGTAGAGAAGAAAATGTACTCACGTAAGTGGAATGCCAACGAAGAAAACGAGTGAAGCGCCTCGTTTCTTTGGTATCTCTCTCTCTCTCTCTCTTATTCTCTTCGATGAATATATCAATATACCAACAGTTTTTTATTGATTTTATAGTATCTAACTATAGAATTTCCAATCATGTTTAAATATAATTACATACCTTTTGAAAAAAGTATGTAAAAGTAGGAATCGCGTCGACTTTTTGGTTCTCTTCTCCACCTGAATTCATCCCCATTGACCAAGTTATCTCGATTTGTTAGAAAAATATTCTCGTTCATATCTAATTATGGGCATTAGGAAACAATGCCTGCTGAGAACAGTGGTCTTCATATCAAATAATACGGGTCTATAAACATGTTATCATTTGTCTACCTTTATCCATCGTTTGATATAGAAAGAAGTATCGTTTGATATGGAAAGAAGTGCAACACAGTTAATTACGTCTACAAATGTAAAATGGAAATGCCATTGTATTGGTTTATGAATTTGATAAGTAAGGGAAGGCAACTCCAATCAAAGACACAAACCTGTATATATACAATACCTGAAAAACAGAATTGCCAACAGTCAGACAAACGTAAAAAAACTTCAAATTCAAAACAATATATCAAAACATTCCCAATTGTAGTGAAATCAATTAGTGCCCGATTCCATAACCATGCCTCTTTGCATCGTCTGAAATTCAAAAATTGTCAATTGCCATTGCGAACCACTGCAGTAATTTTGTTTAGAAATTACTAATAGATAAAGTAATGCAAATTAAATTCCAATGCCACTTATGTTGATCCAAACGCAATTTGCAGATTTTCGAGTCAGGTACAACACATGAATGTTTTCGGTCTGCTCTTTCAGACTCTGAAAATGATACGACGAGAAAAATTTGGAAATTTTAAGAAGTTTTTATCGATGTTATGACTTTTATTGATTCGCCCTTTGATTAAGTTGATTTTCTACTTTAAAAACGATATTCTCCAATAGCAGTAAGTGTCGTTTGGTCCAAACTAGCATGTGAGCGACGATATGGGAGTAATAAGAAATGGTGCATACTATTAGGCATTAAACCTTTTTTGTATCCAATGACTTTATATGTTATTTACATTGTGACATCTATCAGTGCCATCAAAAACTATGTGCTTAATATAACGTCAATCGTTCGTTTAGTTTATTTTAAAATGGAGAGCGATCAAAAAGTTCGCGAATAGATAATTAAAATTTTCAACGAAAATGAAAAACGTCCATATAAAACAATAACTAGTAGGGCAGGGGTGTCTCGTAATACTGTTTCTAGAGTTACAAAAAATTTAAGGAACTCCTGACGATCGATAGAAAATCTGGATGTGGCGCAAAAAAGGGATTTTCAGACGTCGGGAAGGCAAAGAAAATATTAGACATTCTTAAGAAAAATCAAAACGTATCAGGAAGAAACGTTGCTCAGAAGATCAATTTCTCGGGGTCCTTGCTAAGAGAAGTTAAAAAGAGGCAGATCTGAAAACTTAGAAAATTCAAAAACTGTCCGATTGAAATTCCAAAAGCAATACTGCGAACTAAAAATTTACAAAGAAATTTCATTCCAAATTATGGATGCTGTGTAATGTAAACCAAACAATTAGAATACCGTCATCTTACTCTTCGCGGTTCTAGGAGAATTACGTTAATTTATTGAACGACTTTAAGAGACAAGTTAACTCGAGTTGTTACAAAAATATGTAGATATGCAAGCTCCTATCTAATTATGGTCATTAGAAAACAATGTCTGTTGATCACAGTGGTCTTCATGTCAAAGAATACGGGTCTTTAAACATTTTTCCATTTGTATACCTTTATCCGTAAGGATATCATGTGATATGGGAAGAATTGAAACACAGTGAATAACGCCTACAAATGTAAAACAGAAATGCCATTGTATTGGTTTATGAATTTGATAAGTAAGGAAAGGCAACTGCAATCAAAGCCACAAACCTGTACTGAAAACCCATCCTAGCTCCAAACTATTGAATTGGTTTATGAATTTGGTAAGTAAGGTAAGGCAACTTTGGAGTGTACAAAGTCACAAACCTGTACATATACAATACTTGAAAAACAGAATTGCCAATAGTCAAACAAATTTAAAACAATATATCGAAACATTGCCAATTGTAGTGAAATCAATTGGCGCCCTATTCCACAACATTGGCAAGGGAATTGGAACTTTTCAATTGTAATTTGTTAGATATTAGATAAAGCAATGCAAATTAAATTCCAATGCCACTTACAAAATTCCAATGTTGGTTCTTATAAAAATCTACATGTAGATAGAAATTCGGTTAGCAAAAGAAAAAATCTGTAATTTGTAATTTTAATTATAATTTAAGAAGTCGTTATTTAATTAACTGTATAAGGAATACTTTCAAACTCCCCATGTCAAAAGAATTAAAACAAAATTGAAAAATTCTAAAAGAAATATAATTTTGTTTGAATTTCAAATAATTATGTCAAGATAACGTTTTCAATTGGTTTCAAATCCAAGCTCCCCTTAAACCACTGTTCTAAGATATTTCGGGTTTAATTTTCGCCATTGTGGTACTTACAACTTTTCTCTACTTTGTTTCCACAATTTTGCAATGTCATTTCAAGAAAAAAGACTCAATTATATTTCGTTTTCTTTCCGTCATGATAGCAAATGCAAACAATAATAATTTCATTAAATGAGTAACAAACGAAAATTGAATTGAAAAATTAACCCATTTTGTGGGCGTGCAATTGGTAACGCATGAAAACCCTTCCAAGCTCCAATAGCTCGATGACTTTATAAAATGTGTTGGCAATACACAAACAAAAATTTGTGGTTAGAAGCAACTTCTCCCACATGTTAAGTTTGAAATGTTACAGTAGGATGATGATGGTGGATAAAAAAAAATAGCTCCGTTGTTAAACTGACTTGACTTTCTCTTTCATAATAATCTCTTTGTTTGTTTGTATTTTATGTCTTTTGTTTCATTAAATAATTCATAAAATTCACTGAATGCTTACATAGGCATTTAATGATTCATGGTGTTTTGACTTTTGTTACAAAAGTTTCAGATTATTGAATGTTTGACTGCATCATTCTTCATTAACCGTTTGGAGTTTGTTAAATGTTTAGTTGTACAATGATGTTGCTGGATTCTTAAAATAACGATTACTTTCTAACCATTTTTTTTTGCATTTATTTGGTATTATAATTAAATTGTTTGTGATACTTCACTTCATCTTGAGCAACAAAAACGTTGAAGGCCATTGTAATGTTTTCCTAAATGTTGTAGTGTGACTTTGCATATAGACGAGTCAATGGGAAATTATCAATGCCCAAATATGTTAAAATATCTGTGGAAATGTTTTGTGGTTTGAAAAATACTGAGAGAAATCGAATGCTCATTTTGAAACAAATAAAGTTTTTGGTCCACTAATCGGCCGTTTTGTTTGATGTTCATTTATCTTCCTATTTTCATTACAAAAAATACAACTCATTCGACCAGAGTGCAGTAGAGCTTATTTTTCTATTTTATGAAATCAAACAATTATTGTGACGAAGTTTTAAATTCGACTGTTTCTTTCAAGTCGTTAAAATGCGGTATACATTTTGGCAGAAATGGTTGAATATGATGTAGGATTTATCAATAAAACTGTCATATGGAACGCTGTTTAACACCACTACAGTTTTTAATACATTTCAACTATGTACGACTATGTACGAACTTTCAACTATGTACGAACACATGGATATAAAATCTAAAGAAAATGTAACAAAACAATCCATCAATTAGGATCGAAATAATTTGGATTTTCCCTCGAAATAGAAAAGTGTATGAAAAATAGAAAATGTGGAGAAAAAGGCGTTGAAGATGAATCGAAGCACCAACTGCATTTAAAATATGTAAAATGCATTACCCCTTACAGAGACAAATTCATACTCTAATTGTAATCCAAATATACTTGTGTACAAACACATTCTGTTTGCTACTGAATATTACATGTTGGACACACAATGATTAATAGGCTCTAAAATATAGTTTTTCTGCCTCTAATGTGTCTTTGTTTGTTGAAAATTGCTGAAAAAACCTGACAGACAACAAAGGAACAAACTCGCACCAGATCTTCAGTTCATGAAAGCTAAGCTTGCAAACATATATATGGTTCCTGCAATATGTTGCTAGGGCCGTTATTTTTGCATGTAATTCTTTGTCGTTACTTAGCGCATTTACATTTTTCAATCATGCAATGTTTAAGGCAAATCCTATGCAAAAATGCCAAACAGTTTAGAGTACTATCAGTTTCATACAATGGATAAAAGGCTTTAAAATGCGATAACTCAGGAACAGTAACTGCAAATTGAAAATTTTTTTCACATTTGCTTGGTATTTATCCGTCTTTTAAAGTTCATTATTAGATTTTTCAAATTTTTATAGGAATTTTAAAAGATATAAAGCGGTATTTACAAAATTTACAGAAAATTTACGAAAAAATGTAATACGTGGTACCTAATTGAGCAAAATCATTGCCAAAACTGATGGTTTATGCATATCAAATAAATGTCTGGACGTTTTGCTTTAAAAATGTTGACCTATAAACTAAGAAACTCGTGGTTATTGACCGAGTTTTAAGTAAAATTCAAAAAACGACCAGAATACCCGATTTTTGGGAGAAATTCGACTTGTGCGACCTTTAAACCTTTTCCGAAAAATCTTGAAAAATCTCAAAAATACTTTACCCTATAAGATTTCCAAATAAGCTTGAGCAACCAGGTAAATCGAAAAAGAAAATCTTTTTGGGACACCCTAATGTATATATAATCGTCTGTCTCCAAAAGCATAGCATGCAGACATTCTTTCAAATGTTGGTTGTATTCTTCTTCAGTTTTAATTCACAATAACGACAGTTATCATCATTTTGGTGAATTTTTCGTATTGGCAACTTTGTGCCTGATTAATACAGAGGTATAAAAACCATCCTGCTTTATCGCATGTAATGTAGTCATTCTGGCGGATGTTTATTTTCTTCTTCTGCTCTTGAATTGTTCATAGTGGCAAATTTGTGCCCACTTAAGGCAGAAGTGCTCTTTTTTATTCCATTAAGCTATTGCCACTTATGAGATTCCAAAAAAAGCAATCCACTCTTAATACCACGAAATGTGGCAACATTTGCTGTAGTGGGTGAAAAAATGCGATACGGCAACACCTACCTACACCTACATCGAACTTCATGACCAAAAGTCGAAGAGAAATTGAGCGATACACTGTTGCCAAGTTAATTCCATGTGGAACTTCAAAACTTTACGATCATCACACTAAATTAACTTTCACGAAATTCGGCCTGAAACGAACGACGAACACAATTGAATTCGAAAAATCAGCGAAATAGGGTGGTACTGGATGTTACTCACCAAAGATAGAGTTGACGAGTTAATTCTCGTGGAAGTTCATTACAAATCTTCGCACTAAGGACACGGTCGAGGGGACACTTTTGAGAAGTATTATGTGCTAGGTGACCGTCGCCGAAAGAAATGTAAGGTGGTCAGAGCAGGGATCGAACACACGTTCTCATGTACAAGGGCCGCGCACACTAACCATTGAGACACCGACGGCCACAGGGCAAATAATAGTCACTGAAATAATTACATTGTGATCGATAATGATTTACGGGTGTTATTGTGCTGACCAGCCAGCCAGACAGACAGACATAACTCAATCGTCTTAAAAAGTTATAAAACGAATTTCGTCCAAACATACTAAGTGTGTAATATCCTTCTATGCGCTAATATCCTTCTATCCCTATGTGGGGGTATAATTAATCTCAGTACTAAGATCGTTCGCGTAAAAAATAATGAGGAACATCAATTTGTTTAGGTGTGAAATGAGCCAAAAAATGAGTTTGGAACGAAGTTCCTTATCGCACGTTGCGGGATGGGGGCTGAGTGAAGAAAAAATTAAAAAGCTATACCACGGAATTGTTTATTATTTCCAATAAAACCAACCATTTTTCAATTGGAAAAATATTCGTCACCTTGTAAGAATTTCTAACACATTAACCATAGATAAATCAAATACCATAGATGGATTTGCAAGAAAAGGGAAATTTTGTAGATGGCGCCGGAGAGGTGGATATGGACAAATTTCACTGGAAACAAAAACAATTGAAAAAACTATATAACCATGATTTTTTGCCGTTTGTATTGTGAACAAATATCAAAAGCTATATGTTTTTGTATTATTTATATTCTATTTTCAAATTTAAATAACAGAATCGAAATAAAAATGATGTTTGAGTGCTCTGTCGAGGCATCCGAGTGACAAATGGTCCTACGGAAACAGCATTTGCCCTCTGGTGAAAATGGTGATTAAACAAATGAATTATCTATGGCTTTTATTTATCTATGCATTAACTAAAAACTAACAAAATCGGTCATATAATTCAAATTCAAATTAAACAACTTTCGCTTTAACACTATTATGATACAACCCACTATTATCAACTATATTGTTTACTTTTGCTTTGGGTTGTGTATAGACTAACGGCTGGATCATAGAGAAAGAAATTAACTAAATGTCTCGCATATATTGGGAAATTTTGTGTTTCAATATTTAGTATATATTGTAGATTTGGACACAATAAAAAATAAATTTAGAAAAGCCAAAGTGCTAGATGTTTAAAAAAAGAACATTTTCTTAAAGAAGAGCATTTTCTTACAAAAAAGTAAATTTTCCCAAAAAAATATCTATTCATGTTCTTCAATAAAGTACATTTTCTTAAAAAATACCATATCTTAAAGAATTACCTTTGCTTAAAAAAAGTACATTTTCTTAAAAAAGTAAATTTTGTTTCAACAAATTGTCTTTTTTTTAAAAAACTACTTTATCTTTAAAAAGTACCATTTTTGGAAACAAAATAACTTCTCTTGAGATAAGTACATACTCTTAAAAATTTACCTATTCTTGCAAAAAGGACCAATTCTAAGAAAAATTCCTATTTCTTACAAAACCTTTTCGTCAAAAAAAAAAAAAAAATTTAATTAAAAAAAATCTTTTCTTAAAAAAATTCTTTTTCTTAAAAGTAATTTTTCCTAAAAATAAAATACTACCTTTCTTTTCTTGAGATAACCACCCTTTCTGAAATAAGTACATTTTCTTAAAAATGTAAACTTTTCCTAAAAAGAGTACCACTTCGTAAAAAAATACTTGTTTATAAAAAAAAGTGTATACTCTTATGACTTTTTCTTACAGAAAGTACTTCGTCTTAAAAATAGTACCTTTTGTTAACAAAAACATTAGCTTTTAATATAATAAGTACTTCTCTTTAAAAAAGGACCTTTTCGGGAAAATATAATACATAGTTTTACAAAAATTACCTAAATATATAAATTTTTTTCTTATACAAATACATTTCATAAAAAAACATTTTTCTTAAAAAAATTTTTCATTTTACAAAGAATATCGTTTCTTAACGATCCATTTAAATTATCGTATTTTTCAACGGGCGCCTTAGGCGTGTTGGAACTAACTAGTACATAATATATAGAGAAATGAATTTCGTTCCAACCGGATGTCCCCTGACACCTCATGTGATTTTTTAAATTTATTTCCTTGCCCTACATCTGTTTTGTTTCAGAAATTGATAATTTCTTCCTACAAAAACGATTGGTCGTTGAATTTTTCTTAGCAACATTGAAATGTTACTCGATACATATTGCTAGTACAAGGAGTTTCAAAAGAAGTTATCCGATGTTGTTTGGCTCTCATTTTTTTTCTAAATGAAAAACTTCGATTCTGTTTTTTGATTATGTTTGTTTGAACCTTTGGAATTTTATTGGTTAAGTTGAGAAGATGATATCGGTTAAATGGGCGCCGACGCAATTGATTAGCATACAGGCTAGTTTGATGGCATTTCTTATCACTTCGGCGAGAACTTCGGGCGACAGATTCTCGCACTCGTGTCGAATGTTGACCTTGATGGCTTCCAGGGTCTCGCACTTGTTCTAGTAAACATCGGACTTCAAAAAACCCCTCAAAAAAAAAGTCTGGAACGGTTAAATCGGGCGATCTTGCGGCCCAGCGCGAGAGATGTGGCGCCCCGTTAACGCCGCCTTCAGAATATCGGTTGTGGCTCGCGCAGTGTGTGCCGTTGCTCCGTCCTGTTGGAACCACATGTCCTCCAGTCCTGATTCGTCGAATTGCGGCAGAAAAAACTCGATTAACATGGCCCTATAGCGCGCACCGTCCGCTGTTGTCGTTTGACCAGCGGCGTTCTCGAACAAAATGGGCCGATGACTCCTCCAGCGTGAACAGCGCACCATGCAGTCACTTTGAGCGGGTGTAATGGCTCCTCGTGCATCACTCGTGGAGTTTCGGTGCCCCAGAAGCGATAGTTCTGCTTGTTCACGTACCAGCTAAGGTGGAAATGAGCCTCATCGCTCATTATGATTTTGGTGGAAAAATCGTCCACCAGATTGAGGATGGCTTGGGCGTAGGTTACATGCGTTTGGCGGCCGACAGGCAGCAGCTGATGCACGGACTGGACCTTTTATGGGAACATACGCAGGTCTTTGACCAAAATTCGCCATAGGGACGACCGGCTGATGGTTAGTTGCTAGGCACGGCTTCTGGTTGATGTTTCCGGCGACAGCTCGACATCCTCCGCAACAGCAGCGATATTCTCGGCAGAACGGGCGCTCCGGGGCCAGCCACTCCTGGCAACATCTTGCGTGGTCCCATACTCGTCAAGGTTAGTGGCCAAACGGCGCAGTGTTTGCGAAGTCGGTGTCGGCCGGCCGGGGAATCGGCGACGGTATTCGCGCTGCGCCAACACCACAGACGAATTGTTACGCAAAAAAATAGACACGATTATTCCGCGTTCTTGGGGAGTGTATCGGCTCCATGGCTTGTTTACTTGTATTCTACATCTGTGTAGTCCACAAATGACAAAAGAGCTTTGACATTGGCGGTCATTTGCAAAAATAAGAGCATCTTACGATGGTCACTTTTGAAACACCCTGTATTAAAGTACACGTGCAGAAATATTTCGCCTGTATTTTTTTGTTAGGGGTTATTTAAAAATGCACATAAAATGTTAAGAGAAACAAAGAATTCGGGCTATAGAGACGGAACTTCCTAAGGATATGAAGGATAGGACCAATATATGTGTTATATTTTTTTGTGTTTGTGATATGCATAAGTCATATAGAGTTGTTAAACTTTGGAATTTCCACTTGATGCGATTTCACAACATGTTATGCTGCTTATAATGGTTTCAGTTTGTTGCAACAAAAAGGCGTTGGCCAACTATTAACTTTTTTTAAACTCTATATTAGGGTGAAACGATCGTAACTAAAAAAAAAAATGGTTTCCCATTACATCCCATGAAGGGACTGGGGAGAACTTCTCACAATCACTGAGCTGTGCGCTTTCCAGTTTTCACTCACCGATTGGGACCTACAGTTTTACACCGATTCCGAACGGTATTTTGAGAAGCGTTTTCATGGCTATATACTCGATAGTGTCGCCGTCACTAAACGATCGTAACTATTTAAGTTTAATCAAAGAAAAAGAAAAATTATCAAACACAAGTGTTTCGCTTTTCTTGTTAAGGCTCACAATGGTTTTACAACAATCAGTGGTTGGAAACTTTAACCTTTTGCAATACCCCTAGATTGCTTCATAAATGCGCCCGCTTGTAACTACCTGTGTCGCAATAATATATTTAACCAATGGCTACTGGTGTTAGTCAAATATTACATTCGATTTCCAACGACGATATAACACAGTTGCCTTTATGACAATTTTCACACTCTTAAGATGATTAAAAAACCATTTTGACAACCTGTAACATCGACTTTTCTATTGTTAGCACCACATTTAGACAACAGCCGCACTGAGTTTAGGCCACCACTCAAACTAAGCGTGACAATACAATGGAACAAATTCACATTATTAGCCAAAAAACGAAATTGTCACCAACCCAACGTATGGGCCACCGCAAACAATTGACACAGCCAATGAGGGGCCCAACCGAATTCAATTGATGTTACAATAATGATATGAATAGTCACATTGTAGTGTTGCCGTTTGCGGTGTTTTTGCGGCAATTGTGTCGCTTCTTTGCCTCTCTCTCTAGTATTGTTGTTCATGTTGTTCAAGCTTGGTTGTTTAATTCAGGTCAATATTTACGATTTGTTGGGTTTTTGGTTTCAAATAAGTATCGTCCATAGTCAGCCATAACAACCAGCAACTAATGAATTACACGTTAGTATGACAAACCTTAAAATAGTTTAAACCAATTTTGCTGGCTGGCAATGTGTAACAAAAATTAAATAAACATTAATGTTGAACAAATGCCAAAACAAACATTAAGGAAAAAAATACCAGCCAAACTCGCCGCAACATTAACAAAAATTACAAATTGTGTCATCATCACATAAAATCCATTATGAGTTAACTGCTTGCTGACTTTAATGAGCGCTTTAAATTTCACTTGTTATACTGTTACGAGGCGAAATTTCGAATACATATTATATAATTTAAAAAGACTTACCTATCATTAAGAGAGCCGCCGTAAAGTGAGAGCTAGGAGGTCCTGCCAAACCGGTGGCCCCCAAGGCAGCACCACCCAAAGCACAGGCCACACCACCCAGTGCGACCACCGCTATTAAGGCACGTAGGGGAGGACCGGCAAACCATTGACCGCAGCAACCTTTGCCCGAACGTTCAGAAGGTGATCTGCAAGTAGGATAACGCAAAACACAGGTACGTTATTAAACTGTATACAGGATGAAATTTAATTATAATGTTTATGGATGACAGGATATTAATGGCATAGAGGCGGTATTGTTTATGCCAAAAATGATTTATAACTAAATACAAACACATATTTCTGAATAAAAACTTTATAATGCTAAAAAGTTGAATAAGGTTCAAGTGAAATTTATGATACCCTAATATGATGACAGACTTAGAGGACAGAATTAGCAGTACCCTGGAATATTTTACTCTATAAATAAATAAACTAGAAAGTGGTACATAAATAGAAATATAATGAAAATGTTGTTAAATATCTCACAAAAAAAATATTTTATTGGATTAATGAAGCGAACTCTTCTTTGTTGTTAGGATGCAAATATATGGTGTGTTTGGAGCTTGTTGCAAATATAGTAAACTTGTGTCCAAACACATTGAGTGTTCTATTCAATATTACATATTGCAGCCACAACGACTGATATTTATAATCAGCTGAGGACTGGTCAATCAAGTTCAGAATTTCTTGACATGAAACACCTTAAACAACTGATTTGCAGAGAATAAAAATTTTGAACAGTGTGTTAATCTATTTCATCGCACATAGCTGTATGTTTGTGATCCAAGTATACCTGTGTTTGTGATACAAACATCTGACAATTCTTTCGTTGCTGTAACGAATTGCTTGTGACAGCACGTTGTTGCTTTGTCACAGCAACTCACTTTTAACTTTTAATTGAAATAAAATATCGCACATATAGGGTTGCTATTTATATTCCGCGTCTAGCAATAAAAAAAAAACAACATTTATCATTGGAAATGGTTTTATTTTTCTCTAAACACTTTCTCTAAATACACTTTTGCATGAGCTCAAACCAATTTTAGAAGCACTTTCTCCACTCCGATTGAGGCACCTCCAAAACATGGTTTTAAACGCTTCAACAGCTGCTTCGGGCATCGAAAAACGTTGACCACGCAGTTTTTTTTTCTTGGTGTCATTGGGTGCGAAATCATAGCTGTACGACGGACCATCCATCAATTCTACATGTTGAGTGCTCAAATAGCTCATTGTTTCAGCTGATGTGTGAGAGCTGGCATTGTCCAGATGTAAAATGATCCGTATTCTCTTGATGTTTCTCCTTACTGCTTCGAACATTTTCCGCATACAGATGGTGGAATACCGCTCAGAATTGGCCGTCCTACGTCGCACTAAAGGCAATGTGGCCCCATGGCCGGTTATACAAAAAAAGCGATCATTTGCTTCACTGTGGTTCTTCCACGAACAACTTTTGTTGCATTTAGATCGTCTTGAGAGACTCATACTATTGATTCCTGTTTTGTTTCGGGCACATATGCATAGCTCCATGATTCATCCAATCGACACGAGCCTTTTTTTGAGCATACGTCAAATCATGTGGGATCCAACGAGAACAAATCTTTTTAGGGCCAAATGATCATTCAATACCTTACTGATGCTTGTCATGCTAATGCCCAAGGATGCCTCAATCTCACGGTATGACACTAGTCGATCTTGCTCTATCAGTTCGCGTACTGTATCCGGAAAAGGGCTGCAGTTGGACTGCCTTCACGAAATTCATCCTGGAGCGAACGGCGCCCGAAACTGAAGTCTTGATACCTGCGATTTACAATGGTTTTTGATGGTACTTTATCACCAAAGGTCGACACAAGTTAAGTGAGACACTCTTGTCTCAAAAATCGACGCCGAAAATCGGGCAAAAACTTTGCACGAAAATTTTCTCGGCTTAATTCCAATTTTCGGGCGAGGAGAATTTTTCAACACACTGTCAATAGAAAAAATAGTGCTCTTACGGAACAACTTTCTATGTTTATGTTTATGCTAAAAAATTTCAAACTTTCCAATGGAAGTTCCAGTTTGCATCTGGCAACACTAGTATTGCCAGGACCCAAAATGTAAACAGCAACCTCGTAAGTAGAAATATTATGAATTCATTCATTGATCTAATGAAATGTTATTAAATTTATTATAAAAAATAAATTTTATTGGATTAATGAAGCAAAGTCTTCTTTGTTGTTTGGATGCAAATATATGGTGTGTTTGGGGCTTGCCGCAAATATAGTATACTTGTGTCCCAACACTTTATATTTTCAATTCAATATTACATGTTGTAGACACATTGTCTTGCGCGCGGCTCTTATATGTATATGGACCCCTCAGACCACTTTCCAGTTCCTTCGACGACGGTCACCTCGATTCTTTCGCGAGACCAACACTCAGGGGATGTCCCCTATAAATGCAGTGCATTGCATTGGAATTAGGAAAAGGGGATGGGAGTAGGGGGGAAAAGACAGAAGTACTTGTTAATGTTTGACTTAAACTGATGTTGTAAGAAGTTGGGAATATACTTGCCGGAAGCTTATTCCGATTACGGACTGTTCGGCTGAAGACCGAATTGCTTCTGTAATGCGCAGTTCGATCCAACGGACAGGAAACAGAAGCCATGTAACTCGGCGAAACACTTTACGTGGAAATGCCTATAAAATACCGAGACACAGCTAACATTTCGTCGATGCTCCAAGGAGGCAACAGTGTTGGATATACTGATGTCGCCTATCAGCTTCAACGCTCTCTTTTGCACGCGGTCTAGACGCTCCAAGGTGGACGCTGCAGAACCAGCCCAAATATGAGAGTTGAATTCCATTTTCGGCCGAATATACGTGGTGTCGATATTGAGGAGACCCGCTGCGGTGAAAAATCTTTTAAACCGCTTTAAAAAGACCAGGCACTTGAATGATTCTTTCGACACGTTGAAAATATGCTTATTCCAATGAATGTCACATTGTATCTTCATGCCCAGAACATCAAGAGCTTCCGATTCACCAACATCTAAAACACCCATTGAAATCATTAGCAGGGTCGAGTCACCAGTATGCTTGTGCGATATTCTGCAACACTGTGTTTTGCGTGCATTAAATTCGACTCGGTTTTCCCTGCCTCACTCACTAATCAGATGCAAGTCATGATTAAGCGTGTCATTCAGTGTTAGTCTCTTTCCTTGCACTACGGACAGATTCGGTCGACGATCGAACGAATATGAGTGACATAAATTACTATCATCAGCGAATTGGTAGTCCGGTCCAGAAGGTCATTGATGAAAATAAGTCGTTGATGAAAAGAGAGGGAGAAAGCACAGAGTCTTGAGGTACTCCCCCATTAATTGTATACTCATCGGAATAGACACCGTCTATTACAACTCGTATGGAACGGTCTCTGAGAAAACTCGAAATAAATCGAGCGAAGTTTCTAGCTAAACCAATAGCATTAACCTTTGATATGAGTGCCTGTTGCCAAACTCCTTCAAATGCTTTAGAAATATCTAAGGCCACTATTTTTCTCTCACCCAGTCTATGCACGGACCGATTCCTCGCTTAGTGACGGCGACACTATCAAGTATTTAGCCATGAAACAGTTTCTCAAAAATACCCATCGAAACCGGAGTAAAACTGTAGGTTCCAATCAGTGAGTGTAAAATTGTACGCCCACAGCTCACTAGTTGTGAGAAGCTCTCCCCAATGCCTTCATGCGATGTAATGCGAAATTATTTATTTTTATTTAGACACATTGACTAATATGCTATAATATATGTGTTTGTGACACAAATATCGGACGATTTTTCGATGATGTAACGAATTGTTTGTGACAGCACGTGGTTCCTTTGTCACAGCGTCTCAATTTCGTACACGCTAAGAAATCTATCTTTGTTTTTGTTTGGATGCAAATATAACTTGTTTGTAGTTTGTCGCAAATATTGTACGCTTGTGTCCAAACACTTTGTGGTTGCTAGTCAAGTTTGGGACACAATGATTAATAGGTTATAATATATGTTTTTTGTGACACATTTGCGGCTTTGCTTGTTGAAAAATACTGAAAACAAAAACGCAGCAGACCTTCAATTCATGAAAACAATGCTTGCAAACATGTAGAAGGTTCCGGTAACACGTTGCGGGGGCCGTTCTTTTCCAGCATGTAGCTGCAAAGACTAAAATATTCTAAGTATTTTGATTTTAACTATTGTCATATTTCTTTAATTCTAACGAACATGTTTTAGCTTCAATGTACATGTGATGAAAAAGTATGTACCATCTGTAGGTGAGCCTCTGTGTTGTAAGAGGGTGAACATAAATGCGATTCTGAAAAGTGGTGTACAAGGGCGGTCCCAAAACTAGCCGACCTGACATGTAGATGGTTCCAGTAGTTTGAAAAAAAAGATACTTTGGTGAAAAATTACAACCTTATAAAACATATGTTTGAAGCCTTAAAGCACCACGTTGTTTAGTATTTTTATTCGAGCCATCAAAAGTAAACGCACGCTGACAATTTTTTCTTTTTTGTTGGTTGGATGCAAATATAACGTATTTGTTGCTTGTCGCAAATATAGAATACTTGTATCCAAACACATTGTGTTTGCAATTCAATATACCAATGATTATTAGGTTATAATATATGTATTTGTGACGCAAATCTAGATTTTTTGGTGAAAACTTCTGATAACACTGCTGTCTATGATAGTAAAGAAACAACAAGCAGTAGATTACTAATTCACGGGATCAATGCTTGCGAGCATGTACATGGTTCCTGCAGCAGGTTGCTGGGGCCGTTATTTTTGAGCGTGCGGTCTCAGTGATTTTGTAAACATGGACAAAATTGGTCAGCATTATGCAATTAAATATTTCGATATGAAAGGTCCCAGTCGAAGCAATATTAAAGTCGAGATAGATTCTACTCCGGGGAAGTCTGCTCCTTCGTTTACGACTGTAAAATATTGGGTACCAGAGCCTAAACGAGGCCGTGGTGGTCGACCAATTGAGGTGTCCACGGCAGACACGGTTAAGAAAATCCACAAAATGGTATTGGATAATCTTCGGCTAAAGGTGCGTGAGCTAGCTGAAATGATAGGTATTTCAAAAAGTGCTGTACATCGTATATTTATCGAAGATTTGAAGATGGGAAAGCTGTGTGCAAGATTGGTGCCGCTCTTGCTTTCAATAGAGCAAAAACAGCGTCGTAAATATGTTTCAGTAGAGCGTTTGGCGATCTTTCAGCGCAATAAAGCCGAATTTTTGCGTCGATTTGTAACCATGGATGAGACACGGGCCCAACACTTCACACCTTAGACAAAGGAACAGTCAAAGCAGTGGACTGAAATGTGAGAATCGTGTGGGATACTTTTCATTGATTTTCTTCAGAAAGGAAACACCATCAACGGCGAATATTATGCTAATTTCTTGCAGCATTTAAGTGTTGAAATTGTGGAAAAAGGCCGCATGGGGCGAAAAAGAAAGTGTTGTTGCATCAAAACAATGCTCCAGTTCACACATCCACTATTGCGACGGCCAAAATTAATGAGTTAAAGTTCGAATTGCTTTTCGCCAGATTTAGCTCCGTCGGTCTATTTTCTATTTCCAAACGTACAAAAATGGCTCGGTGGTAAAACATTTTAACAGTGAAGCGGTGGAGTCTGCGGTTGATAGATATTTTAAGGACTTTCACAGTTCTTACATTAACCAGGGTATCGAAGCTATGCACCGAGCTAAAAGGAGGTTATGTTGAAAAATAAAGCAAATTTTTCCCAACTTTTTTTGTGTCTTCTTTGTTAGGTCGGCTAGTTTTGGGACCGCCCTCGTAGCAACTACTACGAGTACAATCCGTTAACAATATTTAATACCATTCGCATATGTATTAAAATAATTTTTCCTATTATCCCTAGCTTTTGTGTGCTAGTACTCTATAATTTTTGTCTAAATCGTACGAGTCACCTTCCACCTGAGTCTCCCAATACAAATACATTGCACCTGCACAGTGTAGGGCACTCTGCATTAGTTCGACATCTGTGTTCCATTATCTTCTATTGTGTCGCTGTGAACAAGAATAATACCCCCCTTACTCAGCAACAATTCTCGCAATTCACCATCACTTTACATAAAATCTTTGAGAACAATGGCAACACAGCAAAACAATAACAGCATTGCCAACAACAAATTAGTTGTTATCATGCTGGGACTGTTGCAAGGTGTGAATTCATTCATAAACGCGTAACAAAATAAAGCTCAAACTTTTGGATAGTAGAATATTTTGGAAATTCGGTGTCAGTCGCTTGGAAACAATAAAGTATAGCTGAGTGACGGTTTTTCCGTCTACTTTATTGTCTGTTTGTCGTTGTCGGTACATCAACACAGACTGAAACTGTTGTCATGCACCGTTAGTTTTCCTGTCAAGGATAACAACACACAAACATTCAGACACTCACCCACACTATGTCTATAGATTTTACGTAGTGTCCTTAGTTATACTATACATGATGACTCGTCCCCCGCTTTCGTTCGCAACTTCCCCTAATAGTTGCCTCTGACATCGTCCTTGCAGATGCCATTGCTGTTGTTGTTGTCCTTCCTACCTGTTTACACGATATTAAACATCTGTGACAATGATTTTATGTTCTGTACATTTATAAATTCTACACAACAGAGATCCAGTTTGCAAATAGATGATAAAGGAAAACAGTTGACTGGCTCTGAAACACCTTCCAGACAGATCTAGTAAGAGACACAAAACACAAAAGTTTTCGAATAAACATTAAGTCGTCGCCAAAAGTTTGTATCCTGCATGTTGATGATACTTGAGATGCTTTCAGTTGGTAAATTCATAAATTATTTTAAGCTAAAATACGGAGAGAAGAAGAAGAAGAAATACAGAAAATGTGGGCGAATAAACTGACTTAGGCTAAGTTTGAAATACAAGTCGCAATCCAACTTGTATTTAGTTAAATTTTCCAGACAAAAGATAACTCGGGTAGCAAAAATAACATATTTTTTGGTAAATTAAATTACAGGGACGTATAGTGAAATAAAAATATTTCAGTTCTGTATTAATTGGGAGATTTCTTGAAACAATATCCTTGTGCTGTCAGCGTGGGGATAGAATTCACCCAGAAAGAGTCCAACCACTTGTGTCAAATGAACTACTACTGTCTGCATTCTAGGAAAACTAATCTTAACTTAAGTAATGCTTGGCGTTCCGTGAATTACAGGGATGTACAGTGAAACGGGAAAAAGCGCAAATTTGCATCAATTGTAAGATTTCGTGAAACGATCACCATTTCTTTTCTGTATTGGAACAGCACTTCTAGAAAGAGCCCAATCATTCGCGTCAATTGAAACACATTGCTCTACATTCGAAGCAAACTAAAGTTTACCTTGAAAATTCCCGGTCTTCTGCGAATTACAGGGATGCACTCACGCTGAAAAATCTGTCGTTTTTTGTTGTTTGCATGCAAATATAACGTGCTTGTAGCTTGTCGCAAATATACTATACTTGTACTTCAGTATAACATGTTTGAGACACAACGATTAACATGTTATAATATATGTGTTTGCGACCCAAACATGTTTTTTTTTTGTTAAAAATCGGTAAAAACAAATACGACACAGACAACAAAGAAACAATAAAGCAGAAGATCTTCAATTCCTGAAAACAGTGCTTGCAAACATGTACATGTTTCCTGCAATATGTTGCTAGGGCCGATATTTTTCAGTGTGTAGTAAAACTCAAACTATCCCTATTTGGCGTTAATTAAGAGATTTCTTAAAACGATATCCGTTTGTTTCCAGTCTCGAATTAGCTTCTCCAGAATGTGGTCAACCACTCCTGTGAAATGAACTGTTGTTGCCGATATTCAAAGCGAATTTTACTTGGGGAATTTTGGATTACCAGTGTCACAACTCTTAATATATTCTGTTAGACACACGATTCCTTATTGTTGGATATCCACAAGCTTTTTGTAGCAAATACTCCCTATTACTTACTTACTTACTTATCCGGTCTCGAACAACCCGCCCGGTTGTCAGGGGCCTTACAAAACGAAGATAATATATTTCGCCAACCAGTTTCATCTTCTGCCTTATCTCTCCAGTTGGTAATACCAAGTGTACACAGGGATTCGTCCAATTGATTAATCCAGCGGAGTTTTGGACTCCCTATTTTCCGTCTTCCTTCGAGTTCGGTTTCGAAAACCCTCCGTGCTGGTTCGTCTTCATCCATTCTACTAACATGGACTAGCCAGCATAATCGCGTTATTTTGACCCGCTTAACTATGTCAACCACGGGATATTCAAATATAGGTGATGGTTCATGAGTCGCCGATACTCGCCGTTGTCCGTTATAAATAAATAAATAGTTTCCCTTAACATCGTATGGTGGGACTGGGGAGAATTTCTCACAACCAAAGAGCTATGCGCTTTATAGCTTTACATTCACTGATTGGGACCTACAATTTAACCCCGGTTCCGAACGGTATTTTGAGAAGCCTTTTCACGGCATAGTACTCGATAGTGTTGCCACCACGAGAAGTGACCATCGTCGAAACAAATGTGAGGTTTGTCAGAGCAGGGGTCGAACACACGTCATCATCTACAAGAGCCGCGCATACAAAAGATTGCACCACCGACGGCCAATGGTGCACTATAGGGCCAATAATTTTTCGGAGAATTTTCCTCTCGAAGATTCCTAGATATGTTTCGTCTGCCTGCGATAAAACTCAGGATTCTGCGCCACAAAGCAAGACAGGTTGTATGAGAGTCTTTATAGCTGGAGATTTGATACTCGAGAGAGCGCTTCATCTCTAAAGTGCTTGCTTAGCCCAAAATAACGTCAATTAGCAATTACAATTCACCGCTTGATCTCATAGCTGACGTTGTTGTTTTTGTTTATGGCATATCCGAGTTATATAAAGTGGTGCACCCCCTCCAAATCGTAACGGTTATCAACGTTCACTCTTTGGTCTAATCGCGTTGAGGCCCTGCCCGTTGAAACCATTAATTTTATCATGTCCTCATTTTCTTTCAGACTCACTTTTACAGCCTCCTTCTCAATTCTGTAGTAACCGCAGTAGCTTCTCTCATTGTGCGCCCCATGATATCTACAGGGTGATTCAAGAAGTTCCGGAAACATTTCTCCAGCGTATTCCTTGGCTCATTTCATGAATAAAAGTCCACTAGGACCATGTCCGAAAATGCAACGGTGCGAAATGGCAGCGGGTTCAAAATTTTCGAATTGCTGGTCGGAGGGTAGTAGGGTAAAGTTGCTAACTTCTGAGCCAGTGATTGGATTTTTCCTTTAACATCAAATGTTTTTTTTTCCCTTATGTGTTTGATTCTTCAGCCAAAAATTTTAATAAAATAAAATCCTTAACGTGTTAATTTACAAAAACAAATAAATGTGTGCTGTTATTTCGCTTCCAAAAACAAAAACAAATATTTTTGCATTTCAGTAAAATGGTCATAACTTTGGAACGGTAAGACCTCTGGGCTCCATTTAGGTCATTTTGGAAAGGTAAGAGGTATGGCAATCTTTCAACAGAAAAAACATAAGTTTCCTGCCATATGGCTGAGCAAATTGAGGTTATGTGAATTTTTTTTCCATTTTTTACCGAAAGCTCTGTATCTCGGCGATTTGACTTTTTTCTACTTTGATTCTCTATTGATTCTGAAAGGCCTTTCTAACAAGCCCAAAAACAAAAAACAAAAGATTTTATTTTATTGAAATTTTTGGCTGAAGAATCAAACACATAAGGAAAAAAAAACATTTGATGTTAAAGGAAAAATCCGACCAATGGCTCAGAAGTTAGCAACTTTACCCTACTACCCTCCGACCGACAATCCGAAAATTTTGAACCCGCTGCCATTCCGCACCCTTGCATTTTCGGACATGGTCCTAGTGGACTTTTCTTCATGAAATGAGCCAAGGAATACGCTGGGCAAATTTGTCCGGAACTTCCTGAATATAGTTCCGTGAGCAGCATGTGACTTTTGCTGCTGATGGTTTTCTTCATGCTGACAGCTGCATTTCTCATAATGATCTCCATTAAGATGTTAAAGAGATCGCACGGTAGGGTGTCACCTTGCCTGAGGCCTCGCTCAGTTTCAAAAGGTTCGGTAAGATCTTTACCAACTTTCGTTGCGGATTTGGTGTTCGTCAAAGTCATCCTGCAAAGCGTATGAGATTTGCAGAAATACCACGCTTGGACACTGTTTCGTACCGTCTCTTCCGAATCAGCTTTCGATTTACTTTTCATGATTTTCAATGACTGTGAGAATCTCTCTCAGTTGTTTTATGGGAAGTAATGGGAAAATATTTATTTATGTAAAAATCTGTTGTGTGATTGGCTGGAAATATAATATTTATTTGGAGCTTGTCCCAAATATAAGATACTTGTGTCCAAACACATTGTTTTGGCTATTCAATATTACATGTTTGAGACAAAATGATTAATATGTTACAATATATATGTTTGGTATCCAAATATATCTGTGTTTGAGTACGGCTTCGAATATATGTATGTGTGCTTCCAAAGTGAGAAATAATTTTGAGGAAAGAAACTGGAAAGGGCAACAAAGTGTCCGCGCATTTACTTAGAAATTCGGAACGGCGGAGCATTTGTGAAATATAATAAAAAATACACAAGCAATTAATACACGTTTGGATTGCTTGAACTAGATTTCTTCATAACTATATTGTTTGTGTAGCAACGCATAGTGACACCCAAGTCATAGCAGAAACCTTCTGAAAACAAAAATATGAGAGACAAAAAAGGAAGGAGAATTAAAAGAACAGCTGATTCTCATTTCATGACAAAATAACAAATAGTGCATTCAATGCACGTAAATATACGCCGTTTTAAATCTTTTAATTTTTTGTAGATTTCAAGTGGATTTATATTGGTAAAATTAATTATAATATATAATATATATAGATTGAAATCAAAGAATCTAAATTTTATTATGTTTCGAAGGAAATACGCATATGCTTCCACGAAAGTATATGGAGGTTTGGGGGAAAAAAAGCTAATGCTTCCACGTAAGTATATGGAGGTTTGGGAGGAAACAAGCGAATGCTTCCACTTAAGTATATGGAGGTTTAGGATAAGGTACACATATGTTTCCACGTAAAATCAAACATCTTTGCCATTATAAATGCTGAGGTTTTCAATGAAATACACGTAAGGGTGGTGCTTGCAAACCTTGAATAGTTGAAGTGGGTTCCAAACATGTACATATACTTATACACAATGTGGTTAGGAAAATATATTACATGATTTCCCTTACGGGAATTTTACTCGGTCTGTTTTCCAAAACTTACAGATTTATTCAAGCTCAAGACATTTTTAAATAATATAAAGATTATTAGCTTTATAATACTTTCAAAGAAGTCGAGCATAAAAACGCTCCAATGATACCAAGGCTGTCTGTATAGCTATCTCGGATCTTGCCAAGATCCTCATCAGCAGACGTTTTTGGTATGTTTTCGGTGAATTCTTCAAAAATATGTATCCAGAAACAATCATCATATTAATGAGAATTCCTTTATATACATGTTGTGCATGAAAGTGTTCCAATGGTAGTGCTTGGTATTCTTCAAACATGTATATAAAGGAATCCTGATGAATGATTAATGAAAAGGGACTATTTTGCCACGCCCATGCCTGTAACGTCCATGCAAATTACGGACGGACATTTGGTTGGAAAACACGATAAATCCCGAAATTTTCAGAATATCGAAATTTAATTAACTTTTCGACAATATTTTGCCCAATGTTACTCTCCTACTGATTCTGGGTGAATGGAAATTTGCAGACAAGCCTTGTGGGTTCACGGGAATGATGCATTGAATCATAATAAAACGAAAAATTAAAATCAAATTTGCCACGCCCATTCGGGTATGGTTATTGATCATCCGTCAAAATTGTGTTCTCATATTGCGAATTATCCTAGTATTTCACTTCGAGTGAGATTATGTTTATGTCAGTTCACTCCACCGGAATTTCTGTTCTGGAATTTAAGAAAGAGTTATCATTTTTTAAGACTTTTGCCCCTTTCAAATAATTCACTTTCGACTGGCACTGTTCTTCGTAAATATCATGGCTACCGGAAATAAAGAAATAGAACAGTAGAAAAGAGACTCATATAAACAAAAAACGTGCAACATTAATATTATGATTAATGTCTGTTACACTTTTTGTTGTTTGGCGTATTTTTGTCTTACTGTTGGTAGGTAATATTTCATTTGTGTCATAAATATTCAAATTTTATTAAGAACCAAAGAAGAATCATAAATGAAAACAATTATTCTAACGTCTCCTCGAGGTCCCTAAAAACGAAAGACAGACAGACACACACACACATACTACAAGGACTTTTTTGGTCGACATCAAGGATTCCCTGACACCATTATCGTCATTCATAACTCATTCTTACCCCGTCATCAGAGCGAGCCAAACAATGAAGGGTGAGGGCTAGAGTGGGGGCCAAAAATAACAGCAAGGTCTATGATAAATGATAATTTTACTTAAGGACCATAAAAAATAGGCAACCAACCCATAGTCTTTCGTCATTTTTCTCTGTAACGTTGACTGCGGGCATTCAGGTTGGTTGCATAGCAAATAGATTTACATTTGGGTTCCTATAACGTCAAGATGAATTGGGTTTGTGAGTTGCTTTAGGCCATGTTGACACTTTTTTCGGAGACAAACATTGTCAACATACTGACTCACAATAATGGGTAGATAAATAAATAACCGAACCATTTGATGTAACAAAGTTTTTGAGCATAATTTATATAGAATTACACTGGGCAAGTATTTGTAAGAAGACATCCATAAATTATGTCGTTTGGAATATTGAAATGTCAGATGAAATATGAATGTCTTTATGGACCAGTAAGTAATAAATATACAACGTTCTGTATCAAGGGTTAGAGACGTGACAAACAAAGGTTATGATGATATTGGTATATTATGGCAACAATATTGAACAAATTGATGTTTGTAAGACAGCAATAAAACGTTTTTATTACGCTATTTATTCAGCGTAAACATACCACCCTTCAATCCCTTGTTTCTAAGACAAAAAAAAACATTGGTTAAATGTGTGTACACCTAACCCTCGATATACAAAATAGATGTGCTCGTAAGAATATCGTGTAAATGGATATTGAAAATTGATGTATGAAAAATTGTGTAAATCGAAGGAAAGATACGGTCAAGTTATTTTGTTAATAAAATAAATGTTAATAAAATAAACCTTATTTTTTAAGTGAATTAAGTGTATTAAAAAACATCAATAATAAAAAACTAAGGAACTAATTGTCTTTAACTAAAACATCCGGTGAAAGTTTAATAATTTAAAAATTATTACTTAAGGGCTTTACGCAATTGCACTCACTGAAAAAACGGTCCCAGCAACGTATTACTGGAACCATACATATATTTGCAAGCATTGTTTTCATGAATTGAAGATCTGCTGCTTTTTTGTTTATTTGCTGCCTGTGACGGTTTTATTTGGAGCAGTTCCCAACAAACAAAGCTGCATTTGGGTCACAGAAACATATGTTATTATCAACTAAACAGTGTGTCTCCAACATGTAATATCGAATAGCAAACACAATGTGTTTGGATACAAGTATACTCAATTTGCGACAAGCTACAAAACACTTTATATTTGCATCCAAACAACAACAATATACAGATTTTTCAGCGAGCATAAATATTTTCAAAATCTTAAAAAAATGTATATGAATAAGTTTTATGAATCGAGGTAACTTTTAGATACAACAATTTAAATGAAAAGCAAAAAGATGTTGCTAACAAGTGACATTTTGCATAAAAAATAACATTTTCATTATTAATTTTTTATTTTCATATCACTTATAAATTTTATAACTAAAGGTGTCAGGGGACACCCGGTTGGAAAGAAGTTCCTTTCGCTATTTATTATGTACTAGTTAGTTTTAACACGCCTAAGGCGCCCGTTCAAAAATACGATAATTTAAATGAATGTTTCAGAAAAGATACATTTTGTAAAATGATACACTTTTGTTAAGAACATTTTTTTTATAGAATGCATTTGTTTAAAAACAAAATATATTTTTAGGTTCTTTTTGTAAGAATTTGTACTATATTTTCCCGAAAAGGTTTCTTTTTAAAGAGAGGCGGTACTTCTTTTATTAAAAGCTAATGTTTATTTTACGAAAAGTTACTATTTTTAATAAGAAGTACTTTCTGTAAGAAAAACCATAAGAGCATGAATATTTTTTACAAAGAAGTACTTTTTTAAGAACAGGTACTTTTTAGAGAAGTAGTACTCTTTTTAGGAAAAGGTTATTTTTTTAAGAAAATCTACTAATTTTCAGAAAAGTTACATATCTCAATAAAATAAAAGGTATTATTTTATATTTAAAAAAAGGGAAAATATTTTTTGAAGAAAAGGTTTTTTTAAGAAATGGGAATTTTTTTTAGAATTGGTCCTTTTTTCAAGAATAGTTAAATTTTTAAGAGTGGGTACTTATCTCAAGAAAAGTTATTTTGTTTCACAAAAAAAGGTACTCTTTAAAGAAAATGTATATTTTTAAGAAAAGGCAATTTGTTGTAAGAAAATGTTCTTTTCTAAGAAGTGGTACTTATTTAACAAAACATAATACTTTTTTAATAAAAGGTACTTTTTGTAAGAAAATTTACTGTTTTTAAGAAACTATACTTCTTTACGATAAGGTTTTTTTTTTTAGAAAAGGTACTATGTTTAAGAATACTAATAGGTATTTTGTTTTGGGAAAATTTGATTTTTTTTTACGAAAAGGCTGTTATTTAGGAAAATTTTCTTTTTTTACACGTCATTCACTTTGGCTTTTCTTAGTTTACTTTTTATTGGGGTCAAAACTACAATATATACTAAATATTGGTTACAGGCACCACCTAGAAAGCTTCCCATTAAACAAGACACAAGAAATTTCCCAACATATGTTAGGTAGTCTAGACACAAACCAAAGCAAAAGTAAACAATATAGTTGATAATAGTGGGGTGTAGCATAATAGCTTTAAAATAAATGTTGTTTAATTTATTTTCATTTAGCCCCCATCCCGCAACGTGCGATAAGGAACTTTGTTCCCATAAGTATCGTGTAAATCGGGGGATAGCTGTACCTGATTTTACTAAGAATACTGGACAGCTTGAAGATAGATTCAGAATCTAACAAGCAAAGGCACGAACCACTTCGCATTACATAGAGTTAGCAGAGATAAATTGAGAATTTAAAGGGAGATACTGGGTGGTACCGTGTGGTCGTCAGTGGTGCAATGGCTGGTGTTCGCGGCTTTTGTGCATGAGAACGTGGTTTCGATCCCTGCTTTGAACACCTTACATTTTCTTCGACGACGGTCACTTCGCTAAGTGATGGCGGCACTATCGAGTAGTTAGTCCTGAAAAAGCTTATCAAAATGGCATTCGGGACCGGTGTTAAACTGTAGGTCCTTACCAGTGAGTGAAAAACTAGAAAATGTACAGCTCACTGGTTGTGAGAACCTCTCACTAATCCCTTCATGGGATGTAATCGGAAACAGTTTTTGTTACTGGGTGGTTCCAAAACACTCACCCGATATCGTTTTCCTAAATCTTTAATAATTTTGTTTTAAACGTTTTCTTGGATCTATGACTTTTTTGGTTTACATTTTCAAGATGATATCGGTCAAGTGGGTGCCGAAATTGTTGCTTATCATTTGAGCTCTTTTGACCGAAGTTTCAAGCCTTCTGGCGAGAACTTTAAACGACAGGTTATTGCACTCTTGTCGGATAGTCCTTTTAAAGGCTACCAGTTTAGTTTCAAACACAAAACTATGAATAGTAGCAATAAAGCCACAGTGGTCCTTAGTTCGTTCAAACGTTCATAGCAGGTTTATCCCCAAAAATAGATTATAACAAAACAAGTATTTGAGAAAACAGCTGTTAAAGATTACGAGTCACGTTCGTCCCTATGTACATTTTTTGCTTTTAGAAAAAAATACTTCCGTAGTTTATTCGAGTGCAATTCACCTATTACGATAATTTGTGAGCGTCAACATAGTTACAATGCTTTTTTTTCTTTGAAACAAAATAAATGAAGCTAAGAGCGAAAATAGAGATAAATTTTCTATAAAGTTAGTTCGAAAACCAAACATCCATTTTTCCGACCATAGTAGGTAACTTTCCAAGACGATTTTCTTTGGTGGTCGATGCTGAAGAAATATACTTATATAAGTCTGCTGTCAAACGTCCAAAAAATAGACATAGTGTGTATACATGCTAAAAAACGGTCTTTGTAATATATTCTCTCAACGACATGCTGCAGGAACCACGTATATGTTTGCCACACATAATTTAAACAAACATAAAGTGTTTTTAGCTTGTCTCAAATATAACATACTTGTGTCCAAACACATTGTGTTTGCTATTTAATATTACATGTTTGAGATACACTGAGTAATAGGTAATAATATATATTTTTGTGTCCAAATGTGGCGTGGTTTGCTGAAACTGCTGAAAAAACAAGACATACAACAATGAAACAAAAATGCACCAGATCTTCAATTCATTAAAAACACAGTTCCCAATATGGACAGTGTTCCTGTCTTTTTTCAGCGTGTAAATATCAAAAGTTCCTATGCTGACGGTATGATTCCCCATTGGAAGTGGATCAGATGTCACTAACGTCTACCTTTGAAAGACACTTCGCCACTCATACCCGAGAAAGACGTATACCACACTCAGAAAAACATGTCTTTTTTATTGTTTGGATGCAGATATGACGTATTTGTAGCTTGACGCAAATATGGTATACTTGTGTCCAATAACATTGTGTTTGCTGCTCAGTATAACATATTTGAGACACAATGATTAAAAGGTTATAAGAAACGTTTTTTGACCCAAATGTGTATTTGTGTCTACTGAAAAAAAAAAGAAATATAAAAACGGCAGATCTTCAATTAATGAAAACAATGCTTGAATACATTTACATGGTTCCTGCAATATGTAGCTGGGGCAGTATTTTTTCAGCGTGTATGTAGTAACAGCCACTATGGTCATAGTCCGATTCCACGTTAGAATTGGATTAGATGTCACTATATCGACCATTCAGATATACTTTTCCACTCATACTTGAGACAGATACGACTAGAAGCAACGTATACCACGCTACAAAAGATATAAAGATAAGACTAGTTGGTAAACGAGATTTTGGATTCTGTTCTAAATACCTAGGTTTAGACCTCGTATAAAGTTTACAAGACCTCTGTAGTGTTTTCAGACAGAAGTCATGGCAATCGGAGAAAGTTTATTGTGGCTGAGGGGTAACATCATCACCACCAGGGCTATTAATGTCTACTCTGACAGTCAGACTGCTATAAAATTTCTGAAATGAGAGTTTAACCCAAGCAGTTTATCCCTTTGATGATCATACATTTTCGACCGGAACGATTTAATTTTTTTGATTATTTACGTAATCTATGACCTAACAATAGCTTCGCCGGAAAAAATAGAACCATATTTTTTTGTTCGTACTTTTGTTTTCATTTTAGCCAGAAGACACACATATTTACCAAATATATGTTCGGACCATGTAAGGGCGTTGAAATTCGACCCTAAATTTTTTAAAAGTCAAGCTGTAGATTCAAAACGTGCCTGAACGTTTCTCTCACGAGCATCCCTTTTTTCGTCCTGTTGCATCCCTTTGTTGGAAGACCACTTTAGTTGCCCCTACTGTCTTCATTAAATCAGCCATAGATGCATTTACTGTATCTCCTAGCTGCCCAAATATGGGGTTCATGGTATCCAGTGCAGTGCGGCATGTGGCAATGTCATGTTGAAACCACATGTCAACTAAGTCCAATTCTTCCGTTGGGAAAAAAAGTTTGTGATCATCGAACTGTACCTTACTTCATCGATCGTAACGTTGCCGCCATCATCGTCTTTGAAGGTGTATGGTCCAATGCTTCCGCCGGCCCGTAAACCGCAACAAAAAGTGAATTTTTCAGGCTGCATTGGCCGCTCTTGAATAGCCTCTGGCTGCTCTTGAATTCGTTTCATTGACGACCCATGACGCCAACAATGAACCCTGTCGCCGAAGACAATTTTTCAATAAAAAAATGTAATCTTCTCCGAGCTTCGCTAAGGCCGATTCACCGAAAAGACAACGTTTTGGTAGGTCGTAGGCTTTAGCTCCTGCACCAGCTGTATTTTGTATGGATTTACACCAAAGTTTTTATTTAAATTTTACCAGGTGGTCGAAAAGCATCGGCGACTGATGGACATAACGCGACCGCCATTAAGACTGGCGGATACGGCAACAACATTCTCCTCAGTTCGTACTGTACAGGTACGGGTTGGTGGATTGATAGAGTGAAACCGGTGGTCTTAATGGCTTGAATACCTTGCACGGTGGGTCGATTATGACGACCACTAAATGGACCACATTTGCTAATACATTTTTCACAGAGCACAAATGTTTATAATGAAGCTCAATGATTTGCAAGCGTTGTTCGTTTGTAAGTCCATTCATGATGGAATGGCAAGGAGAACTGAAATTTTCTGACTTTGACACATGTTACGAATTACGCTTAAACTGGCATAAATTGAACGCTGAAAAACCAAGTAGCAAAAAAAATCACCCGTACACTTTTAATGAATTTTCAAAATAGCTTCATTTAATCAATCAAAAATTTGATTTCATGTTGAAATGAATTGGCATTTGTACAGATAATTGCAGTTTAAATAAAATTTATAATTATCAACTAATTAACCCGGCTCTTATGTATAACCCCATATGAGTTTCGACTAAACATCTCACTTTAATTTATATCCGCAATACTGTATTATCTTCCTCGTCTACCAACAAAGATCAACGCAATGCAGATTTATAACAATTCAATCATTTTTTAACTCCCAATCAAAAATGAATACCAATCATTATATAGTGGTTTATCTTGGCCATTTGTTGTTGTATAGTAACTTGATTTTATTGGTCAAAATCAAATGTATAACAATGTTATCTCAATGTTTGTTTTCATTATCTATATGAACTAAAAACACCGTTTCCAATACGGCTTTTCTAGTTTACGTAACCGCTGTAAAATCCAAAGGCAAACGAAACCAATTTAAAGGAAAAATATTAACGATTTTCGATTTCCATTCAAGATGATGATGGAAGTGGAAATGGAAAAATACATACAAAGCGAGAAAGTAAAAGAAAATCGTGTAAATGAATGTGTGAAAACTAAAAAAAGAAAAAAAAACACAACTGAAATGGGAAAGTAATGGCTAAAACTTTATGATCATTAGATAATAATGGTCCTATCATTTGAAGAAATGTTGCTTAGTATGTGAACATATGGTGGCTGCACTTATGGCTTTCTTATGTACATTAGTCAGCTATAATCTATTGGATACAACCAATGGCTAAACTTCCTTTAATTCACACCATTCAAGGTGTTGTGTTTTTCCGCCTCGATCTGGCGTTTTTCGCTAATTGCCTTGATGTTAAGAAGAAGAAAAATGTACAAATTCATCGAAATCACGCGATAACTCAGTCGTAATTTGAAACTTCAGAAAAATTTAATATTTTGATTACAATTATTACAATCTTGTTTGGTGTCGGTCTGTCTGGCTGGGGTGTTTTTCTGTTACTTTCTTTGTCTGGCTAAAGGTTTTATTAATTTTTAATTTTCCGTCAGTAAAATCAGGGGGTTAATTATGTAAAAAAGGATATCGAATTCATTAGCGTTTTGTCGGCAATGAACTTTTATGAACATATGTGTTTTAATTGTAGCCAGCATTATCTACATCGCGAAATGACGGTTATCGTCATACATACTTAGGTCGCACGTTTTGATTTGAATATAAAATTATATGTATTTTTATAATTATAAAAAAAAAATTTATATAAATTCATACAGAAATTGAACTATTTGTTTCTATCTTGTGCCAACAATAATAAGAACTAATTTGTTTTTCAAAATAATTCCGTCAGTCAACTTTTACAAATGTAGACCCCCTGCTTTGTCATTAAAGCTCCTTTGTCTGATACGTTTCATTTGCTGATGTTGTTCAATTGTCTCACATACTTTGAAAAATGTTGTTTAATTATAGAAAAACTGTACCGTGACACAAACTGGAAAACAATACAGATTAATTTTTAAAGGAATATACTGTAAAGGGAACCAGAAATTAGCTAAAGCTGCCCTAGATGCTTTGAGATGGGAGCCGCGTTTGCTGGCATCTTAACTGAAGGTAAATAATAAAATTATAAAATCATTAAAATAAAATTTTTACTAAAGGAAAACATTTCGTAAATACACTGTGATAGATTTTGGCAAATAAATTTTCAAGACAAGGCCGAAGGTGACGGGTTTATCCCAATTCGAGTACGACAAAGTGAATACATGCAAACAACACACAGCGTTAGCATCACATACGTGGTTAATGTACAACCCCAGCGGCGGAAGTCGCAAGGCCTTCCATAAATAAGGCATGCGGAATGGTTCATTTGTAATGTCTTCCTAAAATAAGGCCTGCGGAATGCATGCATTTTTTCATCAGATATAACCAAGAATAAGATTTTTAAAATTTTCTGAAATTTCTTTTCCGATTCTTTTTAACCGTAATTTGATTGGAAAATTTCATAAAATTTTAAAATTATATTATTTATTTAATATTTTCCAGGGTATTTTTAAAATGTTCAATTTGAAATTGGGCGTGGTAAAAATTTCTAAGATAGATACAGTCATATTTGTAAATAAGTATGTAAAGGGTCCGCCATCTAACTTTTTTTTTCAACTAGTGCTTATTTCGTGAATGGTACCACTTAGCACATGTCTGATTTGACAGATAATTAGTTTTATCCTTCCGCTGAACGAATATGGTTGTGTATACGCTTGAACAACGCTGGGAAATATTGCGACATTACTTTGAAAATTATGGTAATGTTGCAGAATGTGTGCGAAAATTAAAAGATGCCGATTTTGCCAAAAAAAATCATATTTTCAGATGAAGCTCATTTTAAACTTGGCGGGTATGTAAACAAGCAAAATTGTCGCATTTGGGGTACAGAAAACCCGCACGCATACATTGAAAAGCCGATGCACCCAAAACGAGTCACTGTTTGGTGCGGATTTTGGTCCAGAGGCATAATTGGGCCATTTTTCTTCGAAAATGAGCAAGGAGTGTCCGTTACAGTCAATGGCGATCGTTATCGGGCCGTGTTGAACGAATTTTTGTTCACAAAAATTGAAGAGGAGGATATTGGCAACATTTGTTTTCAACAGGACTGCGCTACGTGCCACACAGCCGAACCTACACTCGATGTTTTGCGCCCTGTTTTTGAAGATCGCATTATCAGCCGCAGAGCTGATGTCTTTTGGCCACCTCGGAGCTGCGATTTGCCACCGTTGGACTATTATTTGTGGGGTGCCCTCAAAGATAAGTGTTACGCCGACAAGCCAGAGACAATTGACGCTTTAAAGGACAATATTCGTGAAGCCATTGGTGAAATACAGCTGCACACAATCGATAATGTGCTTAAAACTTGGACCGATCGTGTAGGCAATTGCATGGCCAGCCGAGGCAGCCATTTGAATGAAATTATTTTCCATTATTAACTGGAAGGATTGTACTTTCAAATAAAAAAAGAAACTTGAGAAAATATTTAGTAGTTTTTTTCAAAAAAAAGTTATTTGGCGGACCCGTTAGAAGTGGATAATGATTTTGTGATAAAATGAATTATTTAAATTTTTTTTTTTTTAACAAAAATAAATTAAGATAAATGCCTTCCAAGGCCTTCCTCTTTGCATGCCTTCTAAGGCCTTCTTTAGGCAATGGGCAAGGAAGGCCTTGCCTCCCAATCTCGCGCAATTTTAAAAAGAAAGGACGAGGTAATGTGTAGGGAAAGCCTTCCGTATTTTAAAGAAGGCCTGTTTGGTCATAATTTCAGGCCTTCCAGGTCATGACTTCCGCCGCTGGGTCAGTAGTCTTTGCCCGAAAATAAGTATGCTGGTATTGATGTAGCGGCAGCGAACAAACAAGCAGGTCGTCGTCGAAAAAGAGTAATGAATAGTATAGAGAACTCATCGCACGAATTGTATGACTCAAAAGCATTGGCGATATCCGGCAAATGATTCAAAACGTATTACTTTCTGTTTGCCATAACTTGGTCCATTCATAATTTTGATGTGAAACATTGATGCCGTTTGAAATATTTATGCTTTTTGTATTGATTTATGTAATAACATTGTCGAAATTGTGCATTTGTTTTGAAATGTTCTATAAAGAGAATAAACTGCAAACGAGTGTTTATGCTCAGACTCTCTACATGAGAGCGGAAAACGAGTGCAATAAGTTCCGTTTCCGTTTCTCTGTTTATGACAAAACAAAAATGTTACCTTCTTACCTTCTTTAACAATATTGTTCCAAACGTTTTGGGCTTCAACCTTTGGAAACAAAGCCTACCTCTAAAACCGGGTTTTTGGGGGCCTTGATTCAGTACATCGACAAAAAATTAATTTTCCGACTTTCTTTAAGCTTTCTGTTCACAAATTGCCAGCAAACATATTCTTTGGCCAAATAAGAGAAACCTTTCTCTATACAACTATATTTATTTACTAATCTTCATTTTCAATATCAAATTCCACTTTATTATCAATTTCACTTAATTTTATTTTTTTACACTGAGCAAATTGTTTGATCAAAAACCACATTGTTTACTTGGGTTTTCAACCAAAGAAAGGTATAAAAAACTATAAAAAAAGTACAATAGTTAAAAAAAAGTACTCTCGCCTACTTTTTGAAGGGTTACGCTGAAAACAGTAATATTAGGATTTTAAAATTGTGACCTATATTAAACCTAACGTGATATGGCCGTCGATGGTGCAATGGTAGTGTGCGCGGCTCTTGTCCACCGATCCCTGCTTTGATCACCTTAAATTTCTTTCGACGGCGGTCACCTCGCTTAGTGATGGCGACACTTTCGGGTATTTAGCCATGAAAAAAGCGTCTCAAAATACCGTTCGGAACCAGTGTAAAACTGTAGGTCCCAACCAGTGAGTGTAACACTAGAACGCGCATGGCTCACTGGTTTGTGAGAAGCTCTTCCTAATCCCTTCATGGCATGTAACCGGAAACCATTTATTTTTTATGTAACAGCAATCAAATTTAGGTTAGATTTCATATTCAGGCGGTCGTTAATATTAATAACAAATAAATAAAAAACCTTAGTGCTGCTATTTGTCTATTTTATGTTGCACCGTCGGTGGTGCAATGGGTAGTGTGCGCGCCTCTTGTACAGGAGATCCTGGGTTCGATCCCTGCTCCAACCACCTTAAAATTTCTTTCGACGACGGTCACCTCGCTTAGTGACGGCGACACTATCGAGTATATAGCCATGAAAAAGCTTCTCAAAATACCGTTCGGAATCGGTGTAAAACTGTAGGTCCCAATCAGAGAGTGAAAACTGGAAAGCGCACAGCTCCAGTGATTGTGAGAAGTTCTCCCCGGTCCCTTCATGGGATGTAATGGGAAACCATTTATTTTTTTTTTTTATGTTCAAATTATATTTCGTGTATCTTGCTTTCGCCCCACTGTACATACATCACCCTAATTAGCTTTACATATTCATCACATTTCTGATGACAGCTTCTAGTTCTTTGTCCCCCAAATATATTTAAAAGCTGCAGCTACTGTTATACAGGGTGATTCAGGAAGTTCCGGACAAATTTCTCCAGCGTATTCCTTGGCTCATTTCATGAAGAAAAGTTCAATAGGACCATGTCCGAAAGTACAAGGGTGCGAAATGGCAGCGGGTTCAAAATTTTTGGATTGGGGGTCGGAGGTTGGTAGGGTAAAGTTGCTAACTTCTGAGCCAGTGGTCGTGTTGGAAAGGTCTTTAAGAGGCCTTTCAGAATCAATAAAAAAAAGTAGAAAAAAGTCAAATCGCAGGGATACAGAGCAGAAAATGGAAAAAAAATTCACATAACCTCAATTTGCTCTGCGGGATGGCAGGTAACTTATGTTTTTTTTGTTGAAAGATAGCCATACCTCTTACCTTTCCAAAATGGTCTAAACGAAGCCCAGAGGTCTTACCGTTCCAAAGTTATGACCATTTCACTGAAATGCAAAAATGTTTGTTTTTGTTTTTGGAAGCGAAATAACAGCACATATTTATTTGTTATTGTAAATTAACACGTTTAATATTTTATTTTATTTTAATTTTTGTCTGAAGAATCAGTGGTCGGGCTCAGAAGTTAGGAACTTTACCCTACTACCCTCCGACCACCAATCCGAAAATTTTGAACCCGCTGCCATTTCGCACCCTTGCATTTTCGGACATGGGCCTAGTGGACTTTTCTTCATGAAATGAGCGAAGGAATACGCTGGAGAAATTTGTTCGGAACTGCCTGAATCACCCTGTAAATCACGCATAATTAAGTAAAATTAAATTACTTAAAAGCAGCAGTTCTCAAACTCCCGAACAGGACCCCATAACAGTTGGGTACGTACAAGTTTGTCGTTTAATGATCTTACGAAAAAAATAGTATAATTTATAAAGTATGACCTGAAGGTGTAAATTGATTCTGACATATCATCAGAATCTAAACCAAATGTCTATAAAATATGTTGATGTTTTAGATTTTTTTTTCGAGATATTCAGTGTTGAAAAGATACCAGTTTAGATCGAAACTAATTAGATTTCAGCACAAGTTGATTAGAACTTGATGAAATATACGATAGATAGAAATTTTTAGATATCTCTAGACATAAACTTATCCATAAATAAGAAAAGGGAAAGAAATACCAACAAACAATTCAATAAATGAAAATATGAACATGACGGCAACTGGTGTAGAACTTCAAAATAATCTGTGTACAAATATATTGACAAATCACATCTCTTTTAGTATTTATCGCCGCCATTTTGAAATTTTTAAAGTGGACCATGATGGCCCTAATGTGACTTCGAAATCAATGCCAGTGGAAAAATGTTTTAATACAGCTAGGTTAGGGTTTCTTGTTGGAATGTAAATCTATGCTGAATTTTGGGGGTAGAGTTCATGTAAAGTTTTTGGTCTCTTCGGTAAATGTTCTGGGAATGATACAACCTATCAATTGGCTATTCCACATTTGCCTCTGCAGCACAGTTTGATGGAAGACTTGACCATGTTTCCCAACAAAGTGCAGGCAGTCCATCAGGTACTGCTTGCAGACCATCAATCACGTCTAAGCTGCGCTCACGCTCTTCTGGACCTCATATTGGATGATTTTTAATCGAAATTTACCATGAACGGATAAGTAAACAACCAATACTTGCGCTTCTGCACAACTGAGAATCCACGTGTCATAAAAAATAAATAAATAAATATTTTCCCATTACATCCCATTATGGGATAGGGGAGAGTTTCTCACTCTCAAAGTCCAGTCACTGCATGGCGCGCCATTTACGTCGAACGTATCATCGGATATTGTTTTTTCAAGGGCGCGGTAACATGGTTATTGTGACTAGTGAGCGATTTAGAGCCATGATCAACTAGTTTTCATTATCGCGAATCGATGAAGTGCGAATGGAGCACATGTGGTTTCAACAGGACGGTGCAACAGCTCGCGCACCAATAGACATTTTTAAGGATATGATTTCGGTACGAATAATATCTCGTTTCAAGATTTCATCGTACCAGACTTCCTGCTTTGAGGTTTTTTGAATTCAGGAGTCTATTTGGACAATCCACAGACTCTGAAAACTCTCAAAAAGAAGACAAGACCCGCTATCCGTCTCTTCACGTTATCTTGATGACGACGAGGTAGGGGGCCATTTCATCGAGTTCGAGTTGCTTATGTGTTTTACTCTTTGGTTGGACATAAAACAGAAAGAAATAAAGGGAATGCATATTTACGTTCGATGACATAAAACATAATTTAGCTGTCATTAGTATCATATAACATGTTATATGACATATAACATTAGCAACATAACATAAAATATAATTTAGGTGCCATTAGTATCAACCGAACACTATTTAAACTTAGATTTCTGCATGGTTTGCTTCTGGTTGGTTGTCGTTTTCTCGCCCATCCACTCAGTTCTTCACCAATTTCCCACTACGTAGTCGATCGGCTGTGTCATGGATGCCCCCTGCTCGAAGACAAAGAAATGGTATACTACCTCCTCGTCATCAAGAGAACGTAAAGAGAGGAATAGCGGCTCTTGTCTTTTTCTCTATGTTTCGATGCAATCTATAACAAGTAAAAGTGTTAAATTCGGCTGTGCCGAATCTTTGATACCCTCCACCTTAGTGTTAACCAGCAAAATATTAAATTTTAAAAAATAACCTTTTTTAAGAAAATGTACTTTTTAAAAAAAAATAAAAATAAGTTACTTGTTCACAAATGCAATGACTTGTTCACAAGTGCGCACAAATGCAGGATGCTCACAAATGCTCACAATGCTCACAAATGCATTGCTCACAATGCTCAAATGCTCACATTGAAAATGTACTTAAGAAAATGTACTTTGAAATGTACTTTGAAATGTACTTAATGTACTTAATGTACTTTGAAATGTACTTTGAAATGTACTTAAGAAATGTACTTAAGAAATGTACATTAGAAGAAATGTACTTAAGAAATGTACTTAAGAAATGTACTTAATGAAATGTACTTAAGAAATGTACTTAATGTACTTTGAAATGTACTTAAGAAATGTACATTTTTTTAAGAAAATGTACTTTTTAAAAAAAAATAAAAATAAGTTACTTGTTCACAAGCAAAATAAAAAAGCATTTTTTCAAAATAAAAAAGCATTTTTTGAAGAACTGTTAAAAAAAAAAAAAAAACTGGGACGAGAGTTGAACCAACAACCCTCAGACTCCAACGCGCAACCCTTTACCCATTAGGCCTCAGCGACCTTAGATGAAGTGTGACAAAATTCATATAAATGTATGAACACATGAAAGTACATCTAAACATTCTAAAGTACTTACCTATTATAAAGAACAACAAAGATTTTCAACATGGAAATTCACCACACGGCAAAAGGAGTAGTTTAGTATAAAAGTACAAAAATTAATGTGAAAATTTTGTGAGTTTTTTTACGTTTCCAATCATAAAATTTTTTCCAATGGACCAATTTCGCTGATTTTCAATACCAAACTGCTCAGGAATACGTGGAACATTCTGGCCAAAAACCAAACCACGTCATCGCCGATTGAAGTCGTGAGAATGTTTTCAACAGACGGACAGACGGACACGGCTATATCGACTCCGGTTGTTATAAGGATCAAGAATATATTTTCTTTATGGGGTCGCAAAGCCTTATTTCTATATGTTACAATCAGAATGACAAACTGATATATACCCTCTATCACTTACAGTGGGGGGTATAAAAATGAAATCGTTCTAAAATGTGAGTGTATTTTAAACAATTTTAGAAAGATTGTTTAAACGAAATCACCCTGTATACGTTAAATGGTGTTTTCACCCGAATAAATCCCTTACCATAAAATGACAATATATAAATTAGATTATTCAGTTAGGTTTTACAATAGGTATAAGTGACCTGGAATGAAGAAAGGGATATAGTGCGTCAAAAGCCAGGCCGATGCTGACGTAGTAAAGTATGCGAAATCCTCTGGCACGTTTTCTCGAAAACCTTGCATATTTCTTCACTCCAGGTCACATACAGGAAAATATAAAACTGATATCAAGTTTCATTCTAATGGAAGTGTCATGAAAAACTGTAATGAGAAAAGATAGTTTGCGAACCTCTGCCTTTAAGGGTCGTTGTCGTCGATGCCATCGTTGCCGTATCACTTTTATCTCTTGACTTTCCAAAATAATAACACGCATACTATTTAGTCATTCATTTACTCATCATATGTTTGCCGGCACGTCTTCATACAACTCGTCAGTTTTACTTGTCATTTTCCCACACTGAACATTGACAGGGAGACAGACGCACAGTTAACAGAATAGATGACGACGTCACTCCATTGGGTCGTTAAGCTGGCTTCACACACAATGTTTATATACGAATGACTTAAATTGATATGTGTCGCTCAACACGTCATTTCATCAATGTTATCATGTCGTTCCACCACAGATGGGGCTCCTTTCCTCAACGTCATTGCTGGAGAGATGTTGTATAGTCTGACATGTTTACTTTTTTTTCTGTGTGTTTTTTTTTAATTTTTTGTTTCTTGCCACTTTGTTAAGCTCTCTGTATATCATCTATACCAAAAAGGTGAACTGGAAATTGCTAATTCCCGTATATGGTAAAGAGTAGCTTGTTTCTATTTTGAAAATTATGTCAAGTCTTTGTTCCCATTTATAGTGTTCATTTACTGAAGATAACATTCATACATACATACATACATTTATTTTTAGAAAGAAGCAATTAAGCGCATATTCTATTAGAGATTGCCTGAGCAGTTGATGATTTGAATATTAAAATGTATAAAGGTGTAAAATGGTAAAACAGACCTAAAAATTGATCAGATCAAAGCCATTGAAATATTTGGAAATAGTTTATTTTTAACACACTGCAAATTTTTTGTGTTGATATCAGAACTTATTAAATGTATTCTCCAAGGATTCGTTCAATCAAATTTCCAACGAAACTAAATGAGTTCTCATATACACAGATATATGGCGGAGAACCGTCACAAAAGTATCCTTCGGAGGTAAACAAGTATTATTTTAGCGATTGCAACACCGTTTCCGAGTTATAGAAATTTTTGTATTTCTGCGATTTGCATATTTTGTCGATTTTTTCAAAAAATATTCTTCGATACGAATTGAACCACTTTATGAAAACCCCTTAGAAACCCATAACAATTGGTTGCTTTTCCGATTGGCCGCTTCGTTTCCGAAATATAGACTTGAGGGCATTTATTCGATTTTTTATTTGAAAATTTGTACAGTTTTAATCTGTACATACAATTTTAATATGTAGAAACTGAAGTTTAATTTTATACCTCATTTTAAACTAGTGTACATTTTGATGCAACAATGTTAGTTAATAAAAAAAAATGCAACCATAATAAAAACATACACAACAAATCAACTGTTTGATAGATGAAAGCCGATCGAAAGTTTTCTGTTGTGCCGCCGTCCGCAATAATGTTGTATCGGCGCGTAGTTTGCCTAATCACGGAGTTGCCACCCGGAATGTCAATTTAATCTCAAATTGGGTGGTTAAACGGCAAAGATTAGAAAACAAGGTTATCGCTAACCTGACCGCGAAAAACGGCGATGTAAATGCGTTATTACATGACATAGAAAGCGTGTAATCCGGCAATGCCAATAGTTTGTTTATAACAATCATTTTTTTTTAGAAAGTTCGTCCATTTTGGATTTTGTTGTTGTAATAGATTGTCGGTTTCCACTCCTACTTCCCTCAAAGATATAAAAACCAAAGCTATGCGTATTTCCCTTATGTGTCACTGGAGATGGCGGTGGGAGGCTGGAGAAATTGTGCCACCTCCAAGGGTCTGTCCCATAGGTCCACTGGACGCAAGTCAGTACGCCTATCCGGACAGTTTAACATCTGAATAGTGTCATGAGGGGTTTATAGGCAGTGTGGTCACTGATCTAAGGTGCCTGGGACTATTCTTGATCTGTGTGAGTTCAGAATAGAACTCCAACCAGATCTAAGCTGGGCCAGAATAGATCTTGTGTGCCTGGGCAGAAGCCTCTCATTATTCGAAATCGCGGGCGGGTGTTCTTTAACCACCCTGTTGCAAGAGCAGACATTTATGGCCTCTGACACCGTCGTGTTATGAAACAATTTCTGAGCTACTCCTACCGACAGTCTGCTGACGTCAGATGGAATGATGTCTTGGATGTCCGCACAATAGCGCCTGATGTCCTTCCGGATGTGACGAGGAGGTGCATCCTTTTTTTTTTTTTATCAAACCAACACTCAGGGGATGCCCCCTATAAATGCAGTGCATTGTGTTGGTGAAGGAAAATTGCGGTAGTAGAGGGTGGAAAGAGGGAGTAGTGTCTGTTGACATTTGCCTTGAATGTGTGTATGTCACAATTGGTGGGAAATACACTAGCCGGAAGTTTATTCCACATACGGACTGTACGGCTGAAGAACGAATTTTCTCTATAGTGTGTAGTGCGGTCAATCGGCCACTCGATAAAAAACGGATGAGAGTTCTTGGAAAGCCACGTACTTCGGCTAAATATCCTCACGTCCGGCATAAGTTGACGGATGTCCGAGGAACACATACCGTGGAAATATCGTTAGAATAGTGACACGCAACCCACATTTCGACGATGCTCAAGGGAGGCAATAGAGTTGGATACCCTACTGTCCCCTATTAACACCGTCGCTCTCCTCTGGACACGGTCGAGAAGCTCCAAAGAAGTCCTAGGAGCACCTGCCCATATATGGGAGTTATACTCCATCTTTGGCCTGATATAGGTGGTGTGGATATTGAGAAGATCAGATGGAGTGAAGTATTTCTTGCACTGCTTTAAAAAGCCTAGACACTTGAATGCATCTTTCGACACTTCAAATACATGTTTTGCCCAACGGACATCACATTGTATATTCATGCCCAGAACATCAAGAGCGTCTGATTCATCAATATCCACATCGTCCATAGACAATGACGACACACCTGGGTCAGCAATACGTTTATGCGACAACAAACAACACTGGGTCTTACTCGCATTAAAATCTACTCTATTCTTTCGACCCCATTCAACAATGGACACCAGATCGCGGTCGAGTGTTTCATTTATCGTCCGGCGTTTGACTTCAATCTCTTGAAGACTTGGCCTGCGATCGAATGAATAAGAATGGCAGAGATTACTGTCATCGGCAAAAGAGTAGATTGGATTCACAGTCTGACCCAGGAGATCGTCAATAAAAATAAGAAAAAGAGAAGGAGAATATGATGGTTGGGGCCACAAGAAACTGTCTCGTCAACAACACATTATGTTGTTGCAATGACAATAACTTGGTCTCATCATGTAAATGATCTACGTTCGTCATTTTTGTGCATAGGGTTGCGATTCGTAGTGCACTATTTTGGATCCTCTGCAGACCTTTGCATTGGGTATTGCTTAGGAAAGAGGACCACACCGGGGCGGCATAGTTGAAGACCGAGCGACTTATAGCTTTATTTGGGCACCGTAGCATTACGTTTGGTTCTTACCAAGTTCTTACCAAAACTGGCCCACTAGGCATATTATATCACAACCACAACCTTCGTACCAAGTAAGGTGAGGTACATACCCACTTAAAGTTTGAGATTAGTGCACTATTTTGGATCCTCTGCAGAGTTTTTCATTGGGTATCGCTTAGGCAAGAGGACCACACCGGGGCGGCATAGTTGAAGACCGAGCGACTTATATCTTTATAAGTCACGACAATTGTCTCCTTCTCCTTGCCCCAAGTAGTAAGTAGTAATGTAGTCCGCATGTTTAGAGAAAGTAAGGTGATTATCGAAAAAAACTCCGAGTATTTTGGGGTTACGGACTGTGGGTATATACCCCCCATTGACAGATATGTCGAGCTCTCTCCTCACTTCTTTGGTCCAAGAAGTGAAAAGGGTCGCAGAAAACTTCGACGGAGATAACTGTAAGTTCCGTTCATGCAGAAAGCTGCTAAGGGTGGCTAGATAACTTTTAGTTCTAGCACAGATATCGTCTACATTTACGCCACAGGAGATGATGGTACAATCATCAGCGTACGACACAATACTAACTCTTTGGAGGGGGTGCAGTAAGATTCGTAAGATAAATGTTGAAGGGTATACGTGACAGTACTCCTCCTTGTGTCTCTATCAATGTCATTAACTGATCGGTAATACGAAATATTAGGCAATTTCCGTCGACGCTGCGCCAATTTCTACGGCGCGGCGAAAAACTCAAAAAAACGGCGGCCAACCAACTTTTGTCTTCTCGTCATTATCATAATTATTCGAAAATAACATACATGCTTAGGAAAAATTAAAAAAATTCCAACCAACTTTTACTCCGCATTCTGGGGTGTGAACAACCCAGTGCAGAGAGGAACGTATACAATTTTAGGCTTTTGCTGCTCTTCGACATGATTGGCAGGAAATAAATCTTCAAAGGTAAAAATATTTTTTGTTTGTTCTTTTACATGTGTAAAACTCTTAAGCTACTTATATATAATGTTTAATAATTTATTTTATTTGTAGGTAATTTTCAAAATCATTAGCAACAAAAAATTTTACCTTTTTATTTTCCATTAAACGTAAAAAGGGTCTTCCAAATACTAAGCCGATTTTAAATGACATATTGTTTGACAAGCTTTCCATTTGCTTTTAAATGTTGCCATAATTTTTTCCCTTATCATTATGCTATAAATTCTTGTGTTATCAAATTTAAAATATTTCCGCGTTGTTATCGCAAACACTGTTGAGTTTTCCCTTCCTTTTCATAAATTGTTTTTCTTTTTTTTTTTTGTTAACAACTGATGATATCGTTAGAGATGGCATCGTTGTTATGGTGATGTGTGACGCGCGACAGCTCTGCGATAGGAAATGCGATATTGTTTCGTTTAACAAATAAATTTTCTTCTTTAGTTTCCTCCTTTTGTGAGGAAAAATGTCGATTTTGTCATTGATTTTCTCATCGTTTACCATTTATCTTCAGTTTACACATGAATGATCATCATCGTCGTTGTCGTTGTCGTTGCCGTTGCCGTAGTCGCACCATGAAGTGCGTTGCGTTGCATGAGTATATGAGGAAAATTGGAATCCAAGTGAAAACGGAATCGCTGAAACGTAAGATGAAAACTCGAAACACCATAATGAATTCATGCTTTCCGACTAACCCAACCAAATAGCCACTCCATTCTTTGAATTGCACACAGTTTCTGTAAGCATTGAGTCATTGGATAAGGTATGGATGGATGGGTTGGAATGGGTTGAGCTGGGATGGTTCAGTTCATTTGCTTGGCCGCTGTTCGATGGCCATCGTTTATTATTGATCATCGTTTACAAATTGTGTCTTAAGTTATGTAGCGTTGCAGTTGAACGCTTTGAATGATCAGTTACAGTTGTAGGCCTGGCCTTAGGTATGAAAAGAAGCATATGCTAACACATGTCTATACATAAAGTCTTCATCCATTTCAAAGTCACCGTTATTCAATATGAATCCTACATTCAATTGCAGTCAAACGCAAGTTTTATTGCATTTCCGTTTATAGAAAGTTTTCCAATTTTTTTCATTGTTTTGTTTCAGTTTTATGTTTTGCAACGGGCAATTAGCCAGAGTTCAAACAACGATTCCGTTTGGGCTATTTAGCCAGCAGTTGGCTGCTATATTTAGTATACATACATATGTATATCTGAAAATTGCACATAGGGAGTATTTTCCTTTAAGCGCTTGCAACAATTTTATATAATTGCATAAAATTGTGTATACTAGTATGTATATTTGAAAAACTATCATTAGTCCTTTTGTGCAAACATATTTTTATGCAAAACTGATGTCTTTTTATTCATATACGAGGGTAGATATTGAATTATGTGTAAATTTATACATAAATAAAGTATAATATAAAGTTGTAATTTGCTTTAGGCTAAGAGATCATGTTTCTCCGGTTATTAAAAAAAATATAACTGCCGCGGGTGGGATTCGAACTCACATTCGCTGGACGATCGTTTCGATGTTTGTGAAGTATCATCTTCAGCAGCGTCTAGCCCGTTAAGCCACTGCGGTGTGTATTCACACTAGTCACTAACCGAAGACATTTATTGTGCAGTGATTGTTTGTCACTACTTAGACATTGCTTTCCTACTTACACCCACGGACGCCGAAGTTTTGAAAGTTTTATTTATAGAACGCACTATTCTAATTGTAGTTGTCTTGTTCTGTTCTGGTCTGGCCCTACCATATGATTCAAATTAAGTTGTCCCACAAACACAATACAAAAGTTGATATATAAGAACATAAAATGCATTTCGAAGAACCGAATAAATATTAACAACAGATAGGAATGAAGATCTGCAGCATTAATCAAATTCGGATTCTGAATATGAAAGACTGTAGTTCTTTCAATTGTTACTCACACGCAATGAAAAACGCTTCGGACAGGGATGCAACTCGTTCATTTGTGTGAAAGCAAATGTTGCATACATTCGACAATTTTTTTAATTGCCGTAATGTATTTGTACATTGTGGCGGTACATTTATTCGGTAGCTCACTGTTGGTGAAACTGTTTGTTGAGGTGACGCTTGGTAGAAAAATCATGGGGTTGGGGCTAAATTCTGCAACAGCAAAGAATAACGACCAATGAAATTATTTAAATTACAGAATAAATGCATAAAATCGTAGTAATTTTAACAAACATTTATAAAAGACCAGGTAGGCGCATAAAGTTCACGACCTGCGTTCAAATTATAAATATGTACAAATACTCAAAATACAAACTTGTATTTTACAAAATTTTCCATTTGTAACTATCACAATCAGTAATGTGATTGTGTAAATCATATGGTTCTGACTACAGGTTACCCAGCCAACATTGGGTGGTTAAATCTCTGTTAACGATTGACTCAAAACCACAATTTAATTAAAATTCGAAGATGACCACTGATTGAAGAACTGTCCATAAGTAAGTTAGTAAAAATTGGGGCACATATTTCTAATGAAATAAAATGTAAAAATCTGTTTTTTTGTTGTTTGGATGCAAATATATCGTGTTTGTAGCTGGTCGCAAATTCAGTATACTTGTGTCCAAACACATTGTGTTTGCCATGCAATATAACTTGTTTGGAATACAATAATCAATAAGTTATAATATATGTATTTGTGATGAAAATGTGCATTTGCTTGTTGAAAAATGCCGAAAACAAAAACGTGATAGAAAATAAAGGAACAAAAACTAGCAGATCTTCAATTCGCGAAAAGAATGCTTGTAAACGCTGAAAAATCAGTTTTTTGTTGTTTGGATGCAAATACATCGGATTTGCAGCTTGTCGAAAACGTATTATACTTGTGTCCAAACACATTGTGTTTGCTACGCAATATTACATGTTTGGGACACAATAATCAATAGGTTATAATAATAGGTATTTGTGAAAATTTGTTTGTTGAAAATTGCTGATAACAAAATTGCTCTTTTGTTGTTTGGATGCAAATATATCGCATTTGTAGCTTGTCGAAAATGTATTATACTTGTGTCCAAACACATTGTGTTTTTTGCTACGCAATATAACATGTTTGGGACACAATAATCAATAGGTTATAATAATAGGTATTTGTGAAAATTTGTTTGTTGAAAATTGCTGATAACAAAAACGTGACAGATAAGAAAGGAACAAAAAGACGCAGATCTTCAATTCACGAAGACAATGCTTGCAAACAAGACCATGGTTCCTACAATATGTTGCTGGGACCATTCATTTTCAGCGTATATATGCTCAGGTGGAGCTGAGTGGAAGTTTGGACAGTACTCACCCCAAATAAAGAGAAACTTGCTCAAGTGGTATATCTTTGACGGAGTAAGAGTCACTTGTGTAAGCTAGCTGGGTTACTATTGTTGATGGGTTGCCTGCCCTTCAAAGGAGGTAGCACGGAGATCCACAGCACGGGGATCGTTGTATTAAAGTCTTTGTTAGAATGTTAAAATGAAAGACAGTAAATTATCACACTCGAGTAGCTATCTATTTTTTACCCTCCCTCGTTCATTCACTATAGTATAAGTACTATGTGCATTATAATGAAACTATAAATTTTCATAATGACAGGCAATTTCGTTCAGCCGAAATAAAGAAGAAAAAAAACAAAACAACAAAAGAAAATGATAAAGCCAAAAATAAAATACACGGTCAAACAGTAAACTCGGTTTAGAGTGAACGCATTAAATTCATTGCCTTTAATAGCTGCTGATATCGTCTATCGAAGAAAAGGGCAAAACCGTTAAGGCCTTATGGCGTGCATTTCATTGATTGACTTGATTCGGATTTCAGTTCAAACAAATGTCGAGGTACAAGTTTAACATTTCAATTTTGAGGGACTGACTTACCTACTGACTTTGTAGTTTGTATAATAAAATCGAATGCATTAACTACAGTTTTTTTTTTTGTTTTTGTCAAACTGACAACGCTATTGACCATTGGCAGTATGACCAATATCAGCTGCACATTTACCCGTCCCAGGGCGGCCATTAAGCTGACCACTTTAAATGCAGTTGGTTGATTGATTACATTTCAATGTTTGCATTTTGCATGGCAGCAAAACGGTGTTAATTAATATGATAGCAAATGAGTTACAGTCATCGCCCCGCAACTGCTGCCAACTCAAAGTGCGAATGCACACGGATTACCCTTGAACTACATTTGAATATATTTTATTTCATTTCATTTCATTTTATTTAGTTTTTCTATTTGAATTTACACAAAAGTGAATAAAACGTAGTTTTAATATTATTATATTCATGACTAATTGTAGGCCATTATTTTGTGTTGAATGCGTTCGTTCGTTCGTTCGTTTGGTCGTTCGTTCGTTTGTTGTCTGAAAGCCATTTAATTTGCTTACAGACTTTGAAGTCTGTCTTTCTGCCTTTGTCTCTGACAGTTGTATTTGTAGTACTTTTTGTTGCTTCTTTGAATTGCTCATTAAGCCGACAAACAAATAGAAACAAAAAAGCACACAGAAAAGTTTCTCTAGAATGAGTTTGTAGACAGATATAAAAATAAATACGAAATTCAAATGTATTTTTGTTTTATATGCATGTAAAATAATTAAAATTTATTTCAAATTTGTTCAAGGTCCACATCAAACATCTGCCATAAACAATAGCTATAAATTATAAACATATGTTGCAGATGTTAGGAAGATAATCAAATGTGTTACAAATTTATGTATGAGCAATAATAATTTTATGTTCCTAGAATAAATTAAATGTACAGAAATCGTACTTAGCTATTGCAACATTAAAAAACAAAACACGCGAGTTTTTCAATGGCCTTGGCAGAACCTTCTACATTCTAATTTGTTATTTTCCTAGGTCTGTTTTATAGAAACACAAAATATTTTATCCAAAATACAATGTGAGACTTTCAACTATATATATGTTTGTAGAAAATTATGGATTGCATAAATAATTGTATCTCCTCGTGAAATGACAGCCGTTGACTTAGAAACAAACTCGCTTTTTAACTCTTCTAAAGTTGCGACGTAAATTAGTTTGCGTTTACACGTTGAAATTTACATGCTACTTTTGACATTTACTATTTATTTTAATATAATTTTAATATGAGTTATTGATTAAACACTCTCACGCTGAATAAACGGCCTCTGTAACATATTCTTCCAAATATATTCTGCAAGAACCATGTAAATGTTTGGAACACACTTCAAACATTCAAATGCTTGCAATTCCCAAACACACATGTATTTACATACAAACAGTAGCATGTTTACTGGCACACATGTATGCATCCCCTATTCCCGTGTTTCTCCCAAATCTCCATATACTTACTTACGGAAACATGTGCGTATTTCCTCCCAAACATAGTGAAATATAGAAACGAGTTATGCTTTGAAATCAGTATATTTGTATCATTGATTATAATTAATTTAATCAATATGAATCCACATTTATAACTAATTAATACAAAAAATTTAAATATTTTAAACGTATTTTTTCACAGTTACTTGCATTGAATGCATTATCTGTTTTTTTTTCATGAAATGAAAATCTGCTTTTATTATTTATTATTTTTCACAAATTCTCCACCGTCCCGATTTTCTCAGTAAAGAGACAGACAGACAACGGGCTTAACGCTGTTGCCCTTTCACATTTATTTCCTCAAAATCGTTTCTCACTTTGGTAGCACACATCCATACAAAAGTCAAAGCAACATCACCAACCATTTAACTGTCCGAGCCTTTTTTTTTACTCTGTTTTCACTGATCAAGTGCTTTTTATATCCACTGTCCGATGAACCATTAACGACTGAATTCATGAAACTTCATCTGCAATTTACACGCCCATTCAGGACTATTTATGATTCACTGACTGAGAGAATAATGCAAAAATACCGATACACACTTACAAGATAGACTCTCTCGTTGTCCCTCGTTTATTCTCTTAGTCACGAGAGAGCATAAACAGTGCAACAAACATAGCAGTATTTGTATCACAAACACATATATATTTGGGTCGCAAATACATATGTTATAAAATATTAATCATTGTGTCTCAAACATGTAATATTGGATAGCAAACAGAATGTGTTTGCCTACAAGTATACTATACTTGCGACGAGCTCCAAACACAGCTGTGTTTGTATCACGAACACATATATATATTTGGGTCGCAAACATATATATTATAACATATTAAGCCTTGTGTCTCAAACATGTAATATTGAATAGCAAATAGAATGTGTTTGCAAGTATTGTTTTCGTGCATTGAATATCTGCTGCTCTTTGTTTCTTTATCATGACAGACATCAGCGCTTCAGTAGTTTTTAAGAAACAAAGGCACATTTGATACACAAATGAATATATTATAACCTATTAATCATTGTGTTCTAAACATGTTATATTGAATGGCAGACACAATTTGTTTGGACACAAGTATAGTATATTTATGACAAGCTACAAACACGTTATGTTTGCATCCAAACAACAAAGAACACCAAATTTTTCAGTGTGAAAATATACCACCACGGAAAAAAGTACAAAGGCATTGCCTGGTATCAATACCATGAACATGTCATGGCATTTTCCTACCCCATTTATTCCACTACACGTTTGTCGTCAAACCAAAATTCGCTGGGAAAATTACAGTAAAAAATCCCTTCGTGTAAGTGTTCTCATATATGTGTTTGCTTGATTTGCTTATATGTTGGAAGAAACTGTACAAACATACACTCCGGTTCACTCATTTAAAGGCACTAAAAATTCCATATTCAGCAGCTAATTGCCAAATAAGAAAAATTATTTCCCATTACGTTGTCTAATTTTTCAGTCACTGATACAGACTTACAGTGTTACACCGGTTCCGAACAGTATTTTGAGAAGCACTTTCATGGCTAAGTACTCGATAGTGTCGCCATCACTGAGCGAGGTGATCGGCGTCGAAAGAAATGTAAGGTTGTCAGAGCATGGGTCGAACCCACGTTCTCATACACAAGAGCCGCGCACACCAGCCATTGCACCACCGACGACCACAAATATGTTGTCAGATAATTTACTTTTACTTTTATTGAATATTGTACAACCTCATAAGGGTACAAGTCTTACACATATTAACTAAATGTAAAATGAGAGTCTGGTATAGCTGGACCTTTGTCCGTCGATAGTGAGCTTTTCTCCTCAACTGCTTGCTGATCCGAAGATAGTATCTATTTGCATGCACAATTGTCCTATTTATCTCCAGGCAGCCGTTGTTGTTATTTTTCACGGCGGATCCAAGGTAGACAAATTCATCTACCACTTGAAAATTAAATCGGTTATCAACGTTCAAGTGCGGACCTAGTCGAGAGTTTTCTCTAGTCGTTGACACCATCAATTTTGACTTGCCCTCATTAACAGCAATACCCACCTTCGCTGATTCCTTTTCGATTCTTGAAAATACTGCAGTAACATCTCGCAAATTTCGCCCAATGATACTATGTCGTCAGCATACACCCCCAAAATATGGATTTTCCCGCTGATGGTCTTGTTCGTGTTTACTGCAGATTTTCTCATTATTATCTACATTATGATGTTCAAGAGATTACCCGACATTGTGTCGCCTTGTCTCAATCCTCGCTTGGTACAGAATGGTTCAGTGAGGTCTTTCTCACTTTCACTGTTGATTTAGTGTTGGTCAGCGTCATTCTACAGAGGCGGTTCAGTTTCCCGGAATTCCAAGTTCAGACATAGCTTCATACAGTTTTCCCCGTATGGGGCTATCGAAAGCAGCTTTGTTATCGACAAAAAGGTGGTATGTATCGATTTGCTTTTCGTGGGACTTTTCCAGGATTTGGCGTAGCGCGAATATTCGGTCAGTCGTGGACTTGCCAGTGCAAAGCCACACTGATAAGGTCCAATCAGGTTTTCAATAATTGGCTTTAGTCTTTCACCGAATACGCTCGGCAATACCTTATACACGATGGATAAAAGGCCGAAACCGGGATAGTCGGAACGGACACACGGATCAGCCTTTTCGAATACAGGACATAATATACTGAGACTCCAATCGTCAGGCATAGATTGATTCTCCCACCATATACCGCATATAAGTTAATGCATGTGGGTTAGCAGTCCTCCACCACCTGCCCCAAAAAGTTCTGCGGGTAGCCTATCCGCACCAGCACTCTGAAGGAGGGCAGCCCATTATTTGGCCCGTTATACGATCCCCCTACCCCCAGAAAAAATCTCCGGGATTCATTATTCATCCTGCACATTTCGGTCCCTTCACTCTCACTCTGCTCCGACTGCCATTCTTTCTGCCTAAATAGTCGATTTCCCTCCCTTCTCAGCTTGTAACACTCACTCGTATCACGCGTTGTAACCGACAGTGCCGCTGCCATACGTGCAGCGTCTTTTCCATCAGTTGCAATGCCACATTCTTCGCTTATCCTTCCGCGGTCCATGATAACCAAGTTCAGTCCTGTTACCATTTCAATGGAGTACTTAGCGATGCTCAACCGTAATCTGAAGGAATTGTTTCGCCGTTTTGTAACTGTGGACGAAACATGGATCCCTCACAACAGACGAGAGACCAAGGTATAATAAAAGCAGTGGACTTCTCCAAAGGAACATTTACCAAAGAACGCCAAGATGGGTGTGACGGACAACAAGGTCATGGCGAAAGGTTTTTGGGATTCATGCGTTGTCATTCATATCGATTTCGTTGAGAAGGGTTAAATGACCACTGATAAATATTATTCACAGCTGTTGAATAGACATGATTTGAAGGGAAAACGAGCGCAGCTGGAGATAAAAAAGTGATCTTCCACAGTGACAACTCTACGGTGCAAAGGTCTGTAGTCGCCATGGCAAAAATTCATAAACTGGGCTAATGAATTGCTGCCTCATTCGCCATATTTTTATATATATATTAGGGCGGGTCAAATTGTATGGAACGATTTTTTTTGATGAAGCGTATAGCAAAACCGTAAGCTATAGGTGATACTGAGAAATTTTCCTCAAGAGATTTGGATCCCCCCAAAATTTCAAAATAGATATTTTTCCATATATGCATACATAGAATAATTTTATTAAATTCGTCATAAAATCGGATAGAATTATAGTAGATTGTGGGCTTGTTTGAAAGGTATTTTTATCACCTTTCAGAATCTGTATTGATACTTGTAGAGTAAGTTCATTTTAGGCTATTTTTCGACAAAAAAATATTTCTACTAAAAATAAAAAAAAACTATTGGTATCAATACAGATTCTGAAAGGTGATAAAAAAACCCACAATCTACTATAATTCTATCCGATTTTGTGACGAATTTAATTAAATTATTCTATGTATGTATGGAAAAATATCTAATTTGAAATTTTGGGGGGCTCCAAATCCCACTTAGAGCTATGGTCTCTTGAGCAAAATTTCTCAATCACCTATAGATTACGTTTTTGCTATACGCTTTATCAAAAAAAAATTAACCCACCCTAATATAAATTCCTCGGATCTAGCCCCGAGAGACTAATTTCTATTTCCAAACCTAAAGAAATTTTATACTATGTTCTTCCATACAAAAATGGAATTCAAAACAATTCAAATACCTCGACGGTAAGAGATTTTTCAGTTCCATTTGAGCTTTACAGATCAGGGCTTTTGCTTTTATAATGACATAAGGTGATTCACACGAGAGATAGTAAGAGGAGAGGAACCCCAACGACGACAACAGCAATTAGTGAAAATGTGAACAAAACGGTCCCTGGCGTAGAGTGCTAAGGTGATGATGAGAGGTGCTGAATGGTCGTCCAGCAACGTGAGCTCAAATCTTGGTTCCGACGGTTTAACTTTTTTCTAATTGCTTACAAAAATCCCCTGAGCTGTACAGCTCAAAGGCCACAAATATCTTATTGCACATGCAAAAATACTATTGTAATAGTCACAGACACAGATTGTTTTTGTTTCCTTATATTTTATGTCGTCTATTGTCCTTAATCGCTTCAACTATTTATCTGTGATTAAGACAAACTCTTGTAAATGATATCAACAAATTTTCCATACGAAAATTTCTTCACAATTCAAAACTATAACACAACTAAACTATATAAATATGATCATAATATATGGAACCATCATTAGCCTAACAACTTTAAAAGTTAAACAATTATAAACAAAATACTCGAGAAAGGAACAAAAAAAATCTCAAAACCACATGAAAGAGAAATCAAATATGTACACATTTTTCATATGATTCAGTAATATTCTCTTAATGGCAGCATTCGGTTCGCATGCATCTAATAAATGTTCCGGGTAAACAAATTCCAATTCCAGAGGCAACAAAAAAGTCCCACAAATCATAATGCCAACTTGAAATGTAGCCAAGATTGCAGTGCAGTTCCAATGAATGAATGAACAAATGAATGAATGTACTTGTTCCGATGAAAACAGAAATGAAAATAAAGCAGACAATATAAATGATGATGGAATTGCAAAATGACCTCAATCTAATGGATACACTCACATATGGAGGAAGTGGCAAGGAGCATTGTGGCAGCGCTCACCACCCTCACCCAGTCCAAGACCAACAATGAAAATGAAAATATAACTAGAAGTCAGAAATACAGAGCAAAAAGAGCTGAGAGGAAGGAAATAATAGCTGAGTAGCCTAAGTATCATTAAATGTCATCAGCATTTTGACACGCTTTATATACAAATGTAGATATATTCATGTACATGTGTTTGTATATACATGGATGAGTATTTCAGTAAATAGTTTTCCCATTTACACATATATACAAATTGTAACAAGTGTCTGTCTGCAAGTGAGTGAACATTTTAATTCTGATGCTTAAAAACAGGGTGTTATGATTTTGGGGCGGCCAAAATTCAAACTTCGATAAAAAAGACTTGCCTCCTAAACAACGACTTCTTTATAGGAAACCAGTACAGGAATCTGAACGACTTAAACAGTTGGAACCGACCAACCTTCAGTAACCCGAAAGGGCGTCGCAATTTCTACAATATTCAGGTCGATTCCTACAGTCACCTTCACCATCATTACGCGCCTCATTCACTTTTTGCTATTCTATAATACGTTGGTGATGGGATTGCAGGAAAACATATGTTTTTAGAGAAGTGCAAACATAAACATTTGTTTTCTTTCACATCATATGTATTCTAAAATACTCGTGTCACTAATTTATATGTCATTTTCGTCCGACGTCAATATCCGCCCGTTTACCGTTAATCTTGATCGCGTGGCATCCGGGTTAGAAACATCAAAAATTCAATTAATAAAACTGATATTTCCTAAAACTTTTTTTGGGTTCTAGAGTTTTTGATGTGTTAACATCTATAGGCGCGGGTAGGGACTAAACTCACAAAGTGAACACATCCAAACACAGTTTGTCCGACTGCGATCACAGATTGTTTGGCGTTAAAATCCTCCGAAACTGCTGGACCGATTTGTACGAAATTTTGTATTCATATCGGGTAGGCCCCAAAATCGCCCAATATCTATTTTGCATACCACTAAATGATAAGGGTGACCCACCCCTATATAGAACACAGATTTGTTCGAAACTACAAATTACAAAAAAAAAAACACACACTGATGTAGCGGCAGCGAATAGTTGTCTTGTGTGGGTGCGGAGCACTCTCAGAGCAAAGAGAATAATGACGTAGTTAGACGTATATAAAAATGAGATAGCCAGAGAGCAACGAAAATTGTGTGAACTTGTGCAGCCTATGTACGAACATAACATGTGTCTTTGCATTCTCTTTGTTGTTTGTGGTGATAAAACAAAAAGTATTAAGCAAGAAAATAATGGCACATGTGCTTGTACTGGCCTTTAAATAATTTTAAGTTTTAATATTATTTAAATGTAACGTCATCATATGATTGAACGCTGTTTTTTATTTTCCAATGTAACATTTACTAATTCGTTCATAGAAATCGAACAGGTACCGTGTAACAAAAAGGTGTTAACACATCGCCCGTGAGTTCGAACAATCATTGGATTTATTTTTTTTATAAACGTACCTGATGTTATTCATTGAAAATATTTCCATCGTGTTATTTCTTCAGTTTTTAAAGACACTTCGTATATTTCCCGAGTTATCAGTAACACAAAACTCAATGGTATCCATTTTAAAGTAAAATATGAGTGTTTGTTTCCAATTTTTTGTTAATGACGAATAATTTTCACAATCAGCTGATTACACCTACTACAGCTGATTTAATTAGTGATGCCAAAAATTTTAAAATTTTTATCGATAAGTCATCACGAGTATTTTAGCATGCATCGAAAACAGAGGGTCAAAAGTGAATCGTTGCCTTCGTCGAAGTGAAACGCGTATTCAGAAATCAATCTGATTATTTAGAAAAATCAAGGTTTCCCATTACATGGGGGAGAGCTTCTCACAACCAGTGAAGTGTGCGTTTTCTGCACGCTGTAAAATCTGTATTTTTTGTTGTTTGAATGCAAATATAAACTGTGTTTGGCGCTTGCCACAAATATAATATACTTTTATCTAAACAAATTGTGTTTGCTATTCAATATAATATGTTTGAGACACAATAATTAATATGTTATAATATAAGTGATTGCCACTCAAATATGACTGTGTTTGTAATACAAATACAGATGTGTTTGTTGCACTGTGTATGTTCCCTCGACAGCAAGAGAATAAAAGAGGGACGACGAGAGAGTCTATCTTGTGTGGATCTGTATTTTTGCATTATTCTCTGCCAGGGATTCATAAAAATTCTTGAATGTGTGTGCAAATTGCAGATGAAGTAAGTGTTTCTTATTTTGGTTGATGTATTGTGTTTTAGTTTCATGTAATCTATCGGTTCATCGGCCAAAGGATATCAAAAGCGATTTATTAGTAAAAGAAGAGTAAACGAAGACTCGCACGGTTAAATTGTTTGTGATGTTACTTTGGTTTTCGTGTATGAGTTTCGTATTTATGTATGTGTGCTACCAAAGTGGAAAACGAGTTTGAGGAAAGAAACTGAAAAGGGTAACAACGTGAAGCACTTTGTCTGTCCGAGCCTTTACTGTGAAAATCGCAACGGCGGACTATTTGTGAAATATTATATAAATAAACTAAAAGTATTTACTTCACGCTTGGCTTGCATGAACTAGATTTGTATATTGTTTATGTACCAATGCATAGTGATAACCACCACATAGCTGAAACCTTCTGAAAACAAAAACGAGAGGACCAACAAAGAAGGGAAAAGCAAAAGAACAGCAGATTCTTATTTCATAAAAAAAAGAAATTCATTCAATGCAAGTAAATGTAAATATTTTAATTTTTTGTATTAATTATTTATAAATAAAATTAATTATAATAAATAAAGAAAGAAAGAATAATTCGTTTCTAAATACTATTATGTTTGGGACAAAATACGCATATGTTTCCACGTAAGTATATGGAGGTTTGGAGGAAGCACGCGAATGCTTCCACGTAAGTATATGGATGTATGGGATGAAGAATGAATATGTTCTCACGTACAAGCATACATATATGTCAGTAAACATACTAATGTCTGCATTTAAATGCACCTGTGTTTGGGACTAGCAAACATATAAATGTTTGAAGTGTATTCCAAACATATACATTGTTCCTGCAGAATATGCTTGGGAGAATATGTTAGACTGGCCTTTATTTTTCAGCGAGTAGTTTTAGACTCACTGATTGGAACCTTCAGTTTTTCACTGGTTCCGAGTGGTATTTTCAGAAGCTTTTTCACGACTAAGTATTCGATAATGTTGCCGCCACTAAGCAAGGTGATAGTCGTAGAAGGAAATGTAAGGTGGTCAGAGCAGGGATCGAACCCACGTTCTCATGTACAAGAGTAGCGCACAATAACCATTCCACCACCGACGGCCCATATTAATTAGGCAAAATAAAAACTAATTCCCAATTTAATTAGAATTTGTTGTGTTACGGGGATTTATCGAGACTACCAGCCAATTGCCCATTAATCATATGTATGTCAGGTGCTAAAATGGGCGTGGATATTCGTCAATTTTTATTGCAGGGTCGCTTCTGATGAACTACTGTTTCGGCAAAATATTATGTAGTACCAATTTTAGTTAAAACTGGAATTCAGTTGATTAACTTCAGATCCTGCCGGACAGTTGTCCATTTTTTGTATGGGAGGTGCATAAATGGGTATGACAAACATAATGGAGTCTCATATGTTACAAAGTTATCCGAGTCTAATTACAAACTAATATTTCATGCAGATCGATTGCGATTTACTCGAGACCTACCAGAAAGCCACCCATCTTTTGTATGGGAGGTACAAAATTGGTTATGGAAAAGTTGAGAACTTTTTAGCTACAAAGTAGGTTTTGATTAAATAATGCCCAGTACCAAATTATCTTAATATTGATTGTGGTTTACGAGAGCTAGCTTAGCAATCAAGTGGATATTTTACTACGGGAGGTACCAAATTTTAATTCACAAAGTCACCCATTTTCCACAACAAAGTGACGTTTGATATAGTAAGGCCTTATACCAAATTTCATCAAGGCAGGTTGTATGCAGCATTCGGATGGGTGATATATTTGGCAAAATAAAGCCAAGTACTTAAGAAATGTTTACGCGATTTATCGTATCGGCAAACCGGGCGGTTCCTAGCTTTGGATGGGAGGTACCAGAATGGGCGTGGCCACCTCGTCAACTTTCTCCAGTTAGGTGAAATAATACAGATTATTAACCAATATTTGAATTGATGATAATTAGATAATTAGAAGAAAAAGAATTAGAAGAAACATGATTTTAGACGAAAGGAAGTTCCAGAAAGGGAATGGTCACATTGCGTATTTTCTATGCCAAACTAAGTTCGCCATGGATAAAATTTCATGGCCATCGGTAAATATTTACGGCAGTTGTCGTGGCTGCAAGAAAAAATATTGTACAAGGTTATGTTGAAGGTAAGTTTTTGACCTCTGTACTTCTTCATAAGTACCATAAAATCCTTCAAAGATTCCTCATATAATTTTCAGCCAAAGAAACATTTCATGGAATCTATGAAATATTTTCGTAGATTTTATGTAAATTTTTTCATAACATTTATAAAATATTTCATAGACTCTATGAAATTTATTGTACGAAATTTCATTATGAAATTTATAAGACTCTGTCAAGGTTTCTATAAATACAAATTTTTGATATCTTTTCGTAATATCAATGAAACATTTTCATACATTTTATGAAGTCTAACAAAAAATTATAAATATCACAACTATTTGGCCACAGACTATCATCAGCGATCGTTGGGAATTAAGCTATTAAAAAATTATTCAAGCTATATGTAAGGAAATTTCTAATTCTAATGAGAATTTTTATATATTCACTTAGTCCAAAACGAAAGCAGGTGATCAAGCACAAGTTTTTGAAAATTAAATTTCCCATTCAATTATTCACGAATATTTTATGAATACGTTTCGGAATTTCGAAAACATTTTATGAAAGCTATTCATAATACGTTTGAAACCTACGTGGGGTTTCATAGGATTAATGAAGAAATTTCAATGAGGAATGTTTCATAAATACTACCAAAAATTGTTTTGCACAGTGTATTAACTTAAAATTCGTAGTTTCAGCGAAAACAGTTACTAAAATTTGTAACCTTCTAACCATCTAAATGGCTTCGTGCATAAACAAAATTCGTCGAATTTGGGGCTCAAAAAACCCTTACGCAATCCATGAGAAACAAATATACCCACAGCGAGCAACTGTTTGATACGGATTTTGATGAGGCGGCGTGCTTGGGCCTTACTTTTGTTTGAAGATGAGGCCGAAATTGCAGTGACTGAGAACGGCATTCGCTGCAGGAACATGATAATGGAGTGCTTGTAGCTTCAACTGGACGGCATGGATCTGGTGACATGCGGTTTCAGCAAGACGGCGGTGCCTGTTACACCGCGCATGAAACAATCGATTTGTTGCAGCAACGATTTCCAGAACAAATAATGTGAAGAAATTCTGAAGTCAACTGTCCACCAAGATCAAGCGATTTAACGCCGTGCGATTTTATTCTTTTGGGTTTTGTGAAATCTCGGGTTTATGCGAATAAACCAGAAACAATTCCTAATTCCTAAATCCGAGGTCCAATGCGTCATTGGTGAGATACGGCCAGATGTCTGCGAAAAATCATGGGTAATCGAGAGAAGTGTAATGACATGTCATCAGAGCCGTTTGGGACAGTAGACTAAAATTTTATTTCGTACTCTATCGGAACATGTCTTCTTTACTCTCCAATAAAAAAATCACAATTATTCCCAAAACTACGTGTTTTTATTTTAAAATTAAAAAGTGCAATATTACAGAGACACCGTTCATGAGAACATGGACCATGATCTGACCATCTTATATTTCTTTCGACGGCGGTCACCTCGATTAGTGATGGCGACACTATTCAGTACTTAGCCATGAAAAAGCTTCTCAAAATTCCGTTCGGAGACAGTGCAAAACCGCAGGTTCCAATCTCAGAGTGTAAAACTAGAATGCGCATACCTCACTGGTAGGGTGAAGCTCTCCCCCATCCCTTCATGGGATGTAATGAGAAACCGGATTGTTTTCTGACCATTCTGACCAAAAATTCTATCACGCCAAAATTCAACACTCATATAGGTTCGTGTAATATGTATCCACAGTAACAGCCAAAAGTATTGTGGCGATTGGAAATAATGAGAATTTATTGCAATAAAAGGCATTAATATTACCGAATACAATAATTGCTGGAATAATTAATAATAATTTATCTTTTTATCTGATTACATTTCATTCCGTGTTCATGTGGGAGACTTAGAAATAGAGTGACTAATTTTCGAAAATGATTAAAATGAATTCGAATTATGATTTAGTAGTTAAAATATAAATATTTTAAATCTGATTACGACCATCGCCAAAGCAACTTAGTGATGGTCAATGTGGATCTACTATTGTGGATCTTTTGTAAAAAAAAACTATCTTACTGTGGTATAAAAAAATATCATATAAAATGAAGAGTATTAAATTTAAAATCAAAGTTTATATAAATATGCGATTGAGTTTCAAATTAGAACCCAGGCTAAGATTACACTGTGCAGCAGTGGGTCTCGGACCTCAACCAAACCAAAAACTTGTGAAAGTATTTTAACGTGGTATTACAAAACCCCGCTCAATTTTGCTTCTATACATAACAATTTGTTTTACAGGGCGAAGAAAATGTTTGAGGTGGGTCAGGGCCCTATTTCAGCTTAACCTTTGACAATATTAAAAAATTTACTATTTCTGAATTGGTGCAATCATTTTGGAACCCAAAATGGTGGCATGTCATAATGTCCAGGGACATAATATCCATGGACATTATGACACCATAAAAGGTGTCATAAGGTTCACGGGCATTATGACACTGTCAAAAGTGTCGCAATGTCCATGGACATTGTGACCCTTAAATAAAATAACAGTAGAAAAAATTGCTACAGAATTGTTTTATTTATTTTATTGAAATATTTTTAATTTATTTTCAAAAATTTGTCTGTTCAATAGTGTCACTATGTCCATGGACGCAGTGATAACGGTTTTATGGACATTGTGACACTTTTGAAAGTTTTAGTTTTAAGGTGTCATAATGTCTATGGACATTATGTCCCTGGACATTATGACACGCCTCCCACAAAATGTAATTTTTGTTCACTAGTGTTTTTGACAATATTGTTAAGTATATTAAGCACTATAACTTCGTAGAAGATATAAGTTTGTAATTTGTTTAATATTGAATATATCGAGAGCTTATATTTATATATTTATATATTTCAGGAGAAGGAAAAACAGTTTATTTTCCGAACTCTCGAAGATTGAATCTTTAAATAATTTTTGTATGCAGTACCCACTAATAATATTTGACAAAAATTCTAGAAGAAAATTTACTTCAATTTTCGAGAGTTCGGAAAATAAACTGTTTTTTCCTTCTCCTGAAAAATTGTGTTTTTGCGTGTAGCTGGTATTGAATATAAGCTCTCGATATACAGGTGAATATTTAAAGAATATGGGTAAACGAAGCATTTCTACACCAATTATGAAGCACTAAATAAAATTTTTGTTGATTAGTGTATTTCGAAAAGTTATTAAAAAATTTATAAGCTACAATTCCTTTCAAGACAGCTACCTCAATTCTTTTACCGTTAGGCAAGAAACTCCAAACATTTAAAGTAAGTGCAATTTTTCATGACGTTTCTTGAAATAATCGATTAACAGTGCATTTTTCCTTGGAAATATATTTGAGGGAATTATGAAATAGGATAACAGCTACAATATTGTCAAAGATTGTAATACACGATCTCAAGCTGTTTAGGATTTATTGAAGTGAAATCTGAAATAGGGCCCTGACCCACCGCCAAAATTTTCTTCGGCCTGTAAAAAAAATTGTTACGTATAGGACCAAAACCAATTGGGTTTCTGTGATACCACGTCCAAGTACTTTCACAATTTTGTGGTTTGGTTGAGGGCCGAAACAAATTCCTTTCATTTGTGTCACAGTGTTATTTATCAGTTTGGTGTTTTGAAATTCTATTAAATTTCCTTTTTTTGTATTAAAATCTTTGCCGACTACTGTCTATAATGAACATTTACAACTTCTATTTTTTTATAAATTCCCACATTTTGTAATAAGAGCGCACAATAATTGTGTGTATATAATATCTTGTTATATTTATGTATATACGATAAGTGATGGACAGACCGACATAAGGAGGGTGATCTCTCCTACAATAGATTCAAGTATTTAAATAGCTATTTTTTCAACAAGGTTTTTTTTTTCTTCTATTGTTCATAAATCACTTCTGCTCATAAAGAGCGGCGTAAATGTTGTAAATATTGCAGCGCTATTTAAAAAAAAGAGAAGTTTTAAATCAAAAGTAGTACAATGAACATAAGTGTCTGTATAGTTACATACAATTACTATATACATATTTGCTTCATGTGGTTATTTTTTTCTAGAATTAGTATGTCAATTAACCCTGCTGTTAGATTAGAAAAAACTTACGAATCTTAGATTGAGGGACCATTTGGTCCATACTGCAATTTTCATCCAAAATAATAATTTTATCTTATTCTTTGTAACTATTTTGGTTCAAAAATTTCTAAAGCAAGTATTTGACATATCAAAAACATCCGCTAACATATCAAAAACATCTTCTAAATATTTGACATGAATTTACATTCGCTTGGTAATGAAAAAACTTACGAATCTTAGATTGAGGGACCATTTGGTCCATACTGGAATTTTCATCCAAAATAATAATTTTATCTTATCCTTTGTAACTATTTTGGTTCAATAATTTCTAAAGCAAGTATTTGACATATCAAAAACATCTTCTAAATATTTGACATGAATTTACATTCGCTTGGTAATGAAAAAATGTACTATTGACCAAATGGTCCTCTAATCTAAGATTCGTCATTTTGTATTTTTCTCAGTCCTGAATAAAGTTAGAAAATTTAATTTTCGCACATAACATTGTTTTATTAAAATACCCCATTAGCAGAAAAATTTAGTCAGTATATATCACCGTTCCAAAGTTACAAGAGAAAACAGAAAAAATTTGGACCAAATGGTCCTAATCTAACAGCAGGGTTAACTAAACTATTAAATACGAGCGAGTACTCAGTTAGAGATAATGTGAAATGCTTAAGTTAAATTAGAGTCATTCATGAGAATCATCGTATCATAGTCATCAGCATCATTATTA